>VWZZ01004514.1:1145283-1241752 GCA_013399095.1 Psophia crepitans
TAGAGGAGTAGTGTTTCAGAGTAGTGATGGTTGTACAAAGATAGTGTCAAAGACCGGGTAAAACAGTTTTACATCGTGGTAGGTCCACTACTCAGATTAAACCTGTATGGCATGTAGAGATGCACAGAAATGCAACAGATAAAAAGCACATACCTTTGAGGACTGAAGACCAAGTTCTTCAGTCTGATACTAACATACACTCATGTTATTTGTTGCCTTCTATCTGGAGACAAGCATCTTCCATTTCAGTGTAAACATGCACTGCATTTGCATTATACACACTTTAAATGTGTGTGCTCTAGTCTGTTTTATAAATAGCACTGCATCAAGTTCTTTATACAAGTTCTTACTCTAAGAGTTTACAAAGTAGCATCACTTTCATGGTATGCTGAGGATGAGTTTTAGACACTCAAGCTTCTTTTTACCACTTTAAAAATAGTGTCAGAATTTAAATGGATAGTTTTGGTTTTGATTGAGAAAAGATATACTTGTGCTGTAAATTAAGAGCTATGAATTGTTAAGAGCTGCAAAGTTACATCAGACATGGGTTTATTTCTCTAAGACAATGGAAATATCAAAGTAAAGTTCTACCACTTACATTTTTGGGGGAGAGTAGGAAAATAAAAATATTTGAAGAATCTGTGCATGTTCCGTAATTATAACTTCCTTAAGCTTATAGTTAGCTCCTTCTTATGTTAATAACTGTTGCTCTCTGTTTTGATTTTAAAACAGTGGCCCAGACATCCTTGGTTGTACAGAATGCATCTGTCATCCTGTGTGGTATTATCCTGATGATTGTCTTCTTGTTTAAGACACAGCTTTTGACCTTATACCATGGATGGCTTCTTGTGAGTGCTTGAACTTGTTAATAAGGAATTATCTTACAAAGAAACTTTGGGGAGCATGGGAGAGATTATTTTTGTTTTTCTCTCTAGTCTGTTGAGACATTCCTGTGAGCTAAAACTGGCAAACAAAACTTTGAGCTAGTTGGGTCAACAGAGGTGATTGTTTTCTGTCAGTAATTGTAAAGTAGACTTGGTCTTGTTTTGTGTGAAGAATAACTCTAAAATATATGGATTCAAATGTAAAAGTGTCTTTTCTGGTTGTACAGGGTAGGAGTGGAGATCTCCCTTCATCAATTTTCTCACCTTGTGATTTTTTTACCCCCCGTTTCTCTAGACGGTGTGCTATATCCTGGTTATCACAATAGCAAATATTGCCAATTTGGCCAGCACTGCCACAGCAATCACAATTCAGAGAGACTGGATCGTTGTGGTTGCAGGGGAAGACAGAAGCAAACTGGCAGGTGAAATATCTTGCATTTTTAATACCTTAAATGTCTTATTTTCCGAGCTTGATTGTTTTTAGACTAGAGTTTTACAAAGGTGAGCACATCTTTGAGCTCCAGATGTTTTGAGAAAACAGCAGGTAAAAAGGGCAACCTTTTATTTTCTTCTTCCCTGCTCTGGACTACACTGACTGAGATTAGAAATTACTGTTGTGATTACAATTCAGTTAGCCATCCCTAAACTTGTTTTGTCCTCTTTTTAGTCCTTCTGCAGCCTGTTCAGGAAAGCTTTATTCTTGCTGAACAAATAAACATACACCACACTCCTAAATCAAATAACCAGTGTTTAATAGGAAAGCTATTTAACTTGCAGGCACTTAAAGCCAAGTGTTGCAATACTTTTATTTTTAGGTCCCTGGAATGAAACAGAAAACTGTTGCGTAACTGGGCTCCTCGCATAGGGATCAAAGAAAGAGGTACATGAGAATGAAGTCCAGAACAGTAAAGTAGGTGGATCAGGAAATTGCCAGTAGGAAATGCTGTGCGTGCGGATATATTTGAAATCTTCCACTTACCTTGCATTAGATGTCTAATGCAGAGCTGTGAATACTTTTCTTCAGTTGGAACCGAAAGCTGCATGTTCCTTTGACATCTGATACCTTTGGTGTTAGACTACAGACTTAATCTTCTTTTTTGCCTAGTAAATATTTTTCCTTCTTTTTCCCCTTTCTTGCACAGTGGCATGGGATTATTAGGGGAGAGAATGAGTTCCCATTCAAACTCTGCTGCAGCTTTGTAGTCATGACACTACTTGGATTCGAGAGATTGTTTGGGTTCCTCCCCAAGGATGCGTTGAACCTAACTCTCCTTTACTGAGGAGTTCGCACCAAGGGAGGTGTGATTGATCTTTGGCTGTGCTGCTGCTCTGATTGTAATGGGCAGTATGGGAAGCAGCATTATTTTTTTTTTGCAATGAACTTGAGCAGGTTGTGTGAGCTCTGAATCAACCCTGTAAAGGGGTCTTAAGCCTTCCCAGATAGAGGAAGTGATACTGAAGTGCAAACAAGGCACAGAGCAGCTTAACATTGCCAAGTCACTTATAGCTCACTAAAGTAACTCTGGGACTAAAGTTTTAAGTCAGACATTTGTGGAGATTAGATAGGCCTAGACAGCATTTCAGCTTATGGACTCTAATTTTCTATGCAGCTGCTGAAATTGTCCATAAAGTTCAGTTTACAGGCCAGACTCCTTTTAGGGATTTGAATCCTACATAACAGATTTATTCTTGATGTTTATCTCCAATGAAGGAATCTTATTTCCCCATCTCATCCAAGAGAGGCTAGTTCATAATTAGATGCATTAAGTGTCTTGCTTTTATTTCCTGGTACACAAATTTTCCACCATGCTTTTTTGTTTTGACCTGGCAGTGCCTTTCTAGGTCATGACTTTTGTAGAACAGCAGTACAGGTGAACTTTCTTTGTGTGTGACTCACAGGTGGAAAAATATAAAGCCTTAAAGTTCTAATGGTTCTCTTTAACCTTTCTTCTTGTGTCAGATCTTATTCACCCAATCATCTCCCCAATCCTTGTACTACTTACTATGCATGAGATAAGGTACAGACCACGCCTGCAGAGAGCTGCTGCATGGGAGGCAGTCCTGCCTCTTTACTGCTTCATGATCTCAGACAGAATTATATGACCACTTACGTTCTGTACTGAAAAATCAGGCAAGAGGTTACTCTAAATTCTCATGCAACTTAATTTAAAAACAAAAACCACCACTAAACTAAGCATCTTGGTTTAACAGATCTAGCTAAAGGATCTCTTTCAAGCTGAATAGCTTTCTTATGTGTTTAATCATAACATAACTTGGGGACTGTTGAAATTCCTTAACTTAAAAAATTAAATGCCAGCACTGACTTTGCAGCAAATACTGTTGGTCATCTCTGCACTGTTACGTTTCCTCAAAGAGGAGCCTTAGTTAAGTAAGTTAATGGAACAGGAAAATTTAAAAAAGCCTTGGCTTCCTCTTCTTCATTATCCTTGATTAATTTTTCCATTCACTCTTACTTTCTACCTTTTCTGAGTGGAAATGTTAGCCTTCATCTAACTCGAAAAACAAAGCTTAGTTCTTAGAATTTCTGAAGCTAAATATTATGTAAGTATCTAACTTACTCATCTTAGTTAACCATCAGTCAAATAGTTAACATTGAATTCTAAATAGAATAACCTAAACACTTCTTTGAATGGCAAGGAGTCATTCTCTCCGGATTCAGGAAAGCATATTGGTGTATATTTTCATTTGCCCTTCAAAAACTCTGATTTCATACTAGGACTTTAAATGGGTTTGAGATGTGCTTCTAAGCAGGCTGAAGCCCTAATGCGCAAAACCATTGAGTTAGCAACTTCTAAGGGTGGAGCAAAGGCACTGTTAATTGAAAATTACAGGAGCCCAGAGGGTGTAATGACAATAAAGCTGTCAAGCTAGGGGAGTGTGAGACATCCCCTACCAGTAAATAGAAGATGCATTCACGCTAAGAATGGGCTGCCTGTTTTGACCATAGACATCAAAGTGTGGCGCAGAAAGGAGTGAGGACTTTGCTCTCTAAGATCTGAGAGTGGTTGATGGCGGTTGTAGGCAATGTGACTCGATAAGGAAATTTAAAGCCATTTCAAAGGTCTGCTGCTATCACGGTGGGTACTGTGGTCACCGGTTAATAGAAATAAATGGAGGAGATTAAGAAATGCATGGTCCAGTATTTGGAGATAGAAGTTGCTAAAATTATCTTTACGGGAAAGAATTCTACCATATGAGACTCCTCTTGATGTCTGGAGTTGTGCATGCTGGCTTTGAACGTTACAGAGATAGGCTTAGGAGTCCATAATGTCTCTAGGATCTAAGAGTAATCTGATCTCATGACTAATAGTTTTAATTGCAGGAGTACGCTTCTGCTGTAAACCTAGCATGCTAAATCTGGAAGACTCATGCAGGCAAAACTGGCAGGAGTAGGGATTTGGCTTACAAACACCGTGGTTGGTCCTGGCTAACTTAAACATAGGTGTATTCTAGAGGTGCCTCTGGCTAGCACTCTTAGCTCCTGCTGGCACCATTTACGGCTGGGACAAGACTTCTTGGCTTGATGTGTTTACATGTGCAATGCTCGGTTATGTTAGTGACTGTTTCACAGCAAGTGTTCAGTAATTACTTCATATTATCAAATGATTTCTGACAGATATGAATGCCACAATAAGAAGAATTGATCAGTTGACCAATATCTTGGCCCCAATGGCAGTTGGTCAGATAATGACATTTGGCTCCCCAATGATTGGCTGTGGATTCATTTCTGGCTGGAACCTGATGTCGATGTGTGTGGAGTATCTGCTGCTCTGGAAGGTTTATCAGAAAACTCCTACTCTGGCTCTCAAATCTGCAAAAGTTGAAGAATCGGAACTGAAACAGCTGAATGTAAAGAAAGGTATTGAAAACACAAAAGTAACTGTTCAAATCCACAGTATGTTCACTGATACAGGAGTCAAACCGATGTTGACGTCTGTCTTCTGCAGACACTGCTTTGAGTCTATATTGCTTTCTGCTTAGAGCTTGAAGGTTTCAGGTTTGGGATATAGATATCAGAGACTCTAAGTAACAATACTTTGTGCAGCTATTTGAGGAATCCCATAAAGTGAAGCTAAAGAATTAATTCTCTTTATGTCCTGTTATTTGGGGCTAATTGAGAGGAATGCTCCTATCCATCTATACCATGGCTAATAAGCTGAGAAAGCCAGTTCCTCTGTAGTGTCTACAAGCTAAACAGCCTGTGTGGGACTTTCTTGCAAACGCATCTCTACTTACTCATAGTAGTGACAGGCTTTCAAGGAGGTTGTAGAGTACATGGTAATATTTCTAGTCTTGCTTCAGTGTATTCCACATGCTGCAGAAAATGGTGGAGAAAAAAATCTACGTTGACCTTCAGCTCTGCTTCCATGGGCAAGCTGAGCAATTGGGATTTGCAGTGTGGCTGTGAGTATAAGCAACCTTAAAATTGATATAACATTACTTTCAGAAGTCTTAATATCAGAAATAAAAAATGTTTCAGAACAGACTTTTTTATTATGAAGTGTTTGAAATGCCAGATACTAGAATACAAAATGTAAGCCTTTTTCCATTTTTAAGATAACCGTATGTGAGTACTATTGAAAGCTCAAGCTATGGACTCTCAGCCACAATATGTTCTGGGTTTTTTAAAGAAAGATTATAAAGAATTCCTTTTTTTATCTTTAAAAGCTAGCTAGCAATCTGTTCTTTGCTTAAAATACAGTGAGATAGGAGATTGCTATTAAAAGTGCTGAAGAGACACATCTTCCCAACCAGCAGGTCCATTGTGGTACTAGCTGGTGCAGTAAGGTACTGGACTAGGCTGATGGCAGCCTAGGATAGGGGAGCAAGATAAAGAGCGTAGAAGACTTATAGCTTTGCAACTGCCTCTGGAATGCTCCTGGAGAATGAAGCATTTGGCAAATGTCAGTATGTAGGAAACATCTCTTAATCTTTGCTATTGCAGTATTCTGATTTCAGCAGAGGACTTGCCTTTCTAAAATTTGCAGGAATACTTCATGTGTTGCGCTTACTGTATGTGGAGTTTGTTTCAAACTTGACAGTATAAAAACACTGCTCAGGCATGCAAACACTTGTGTAGTTTCTCTCTGCATTACTTATCTAAATACTGCTGTGGGGGGTTGGGATTCTTGTTTGTGACCAGTGGAAGTGCCTTTCTTCTATGTTAGAGTGAAAATGGAATTGTAGAAAAGCATGGTCTGAGATTCTTGTTTAAGTCAAGTTTTGAAAGCTTTTGGCTTTGTTAAGCTTCAGCAGGCATCTCTGCCTTGGTTCTTCTAGCATGACATGAGATACTGACAGATGTCTAAGTGTTCCCTACTTTCTGTGGTTAGTGCATTTAAATGTACAAAACTATGTTAAAATGGCAACTAACGTTGGTATTCATTAAGCAAATAATTCCTTTACGGAAGCAGAGATTCAGTCCCAAGTCCATTGAAAAGAAGCAGGCTATGGTTTCTCCTACCACAGTTTAATTAAATAAGTAAGAGCTTAAATTGGTAGGAATAAACTTTACTTGATCTTACTATGCAGATGGGATTTAAGGACACTTGAAACACTTACGTAATCAGAGGAAGATTGATTGCAGAATTTAACTGATACACTCTGCAACAGTGAACTTACTAGCTGCAGACAATTGTCTTGCAGTTTACACTCTGCACTTCCCAGGCAGAAGTGTATCTAACAGTTGCGTTTTTGTTTGCAGAGAGTGACGTGAAACCTGCTGAAGGAGTGCAGTTAATTGTTGAGAAAGATGTAACTGGCTTTGAGCCCCAACAGGAGAAGGAAGTCAGCTGCACTGCCCGGATTGCTGAACCTTTCATCACATTTCGTGATGGATGGGTTGCGTACTACAACCAGCCAGTGTTTCTTGCAGGCATGGGTCTTGCATTTCTGTATATGACTGTTCTGGGCTTTGATTGTATCACTACAGGCTATGCATACACTCAGGGTTTGAGTGGTTCTGTGCTAAGCCTTCTGATGGGTGCCTCGGCAGTCACTGGAATCATGGGAACAGTAGCTTTCACTTGGCTTCGTCGCAAATGTGGCCTGGTTCGCACGGGCCTTATTTCTGGAGTTGCTCAATTTGCTTGTCTGGTCTTATGTGCCATCTCTGTATTCATGCCTGGAAGTCCTCTGGATTTGACTGTTTCCCCATTTGCTGACATCAGTGCCAGGCTGTTTGAAGGTGAACCATTACCTACTATAGCATCTCCAGAAGATAAGCCTGAAATGGTTTTTGCAACTGGAATGCCCACCTTGTTAAACGGGTCTACTGCTCCTGCTAACGGCGACCCAGAGATGAGTCCTGAGCCTGTGCCTTTAATCTCTGTTAGTCTCCTGTTTGCAGGAGTCATTGCTGCTAGAGTTGGTAAGTATTAATATCTCTCTTAAAATCTGATCTATTGACTGCTTTTAATTCTAGAAATTACAGTACATGTCAACTAAATACAAATTTAAGTTTAGAATTGTAGGCAACGGTTGGAGTGTTACATTTCTAAGGCTAACTCATTACACTTCACATAAAAATGAAATGATGTTGCACTAGTATCACCAGTGCAGACGCTGCAGTACTAGTTTCTTCCATATCCTATAGCACTAATAGGAGAAAAGTTACCTTATTTGGAAGCAAATTTAACTTTTTTTTGTATGCTCATCTCTAAACAATCTTCCTTCACAACCAATAAATCCATTTGTTAATAGGAAACAGAACTAAACACATCTGCTATGAAAACCTTCAAACTTTGCAGTTTACTAAATGAATCCATTCATTAAATGAATTGTCTTATGTTTAAGCCTCTGACCAGCAAAGGAGTTTAGAACAGAAATTTTGATTTGGGTGACAGCTGAATCTTTTGAGAAATCACTGTTAATGTAGTGTTAGTATCGGTCAACAGAAGAGGCAGCCAAATGCTTGAATGTAATGAACAGAAATTCTACAAATGAGAATTGTTGTACTCTTAATTTCTGCAGCTTTTGTTGAATTTTTTGAGGAATAAAATACTTGCTTTACACATGTGAAGTTTGTTTGCAATATGAACTTTTAAAACTGAATCATTAATGAACTAAAGCAGTATAGAAGCTAGCGTTAACCAAGACTTGTAAATTATGTATTGTGTATAGTTTGAAATGTTTGATATTTTTTTCAAACATCTTATACAAAAATTAACAGTTGTAGCTAGCATGAATACACTGTAAAATAGCTATTTAAATAAGGAACAAGTGAGAAAAACATTGTTGAGGCAAGATGTGACAGGCAAGTTACTGTGTCAAGCTGTATGTATTATTTCAGGAAGTATTAGTAAAGGGAAAGTAAGCTGCTCTTGACTGTCAGTGTGAAATCCATTCTAGTCTGACAAAAGGTTAGCCTTTCCCGCACGTTTTTGGCAGAAGTGGGTGTTTGGAAGTATGAATTGGATTGTGCCGGTAACAGAAGCTTACCATGAGAAGCCCAGCTGTATGGATAACTGTGTTTTCTCTCCATAGGCCTTTGGTCCTTTGATTTGACTGTCACACAGTTGCTCCAAGAAAACGTCGTAGAATCTGAAAGAGGCATCATAAATGGTGTCCAAAACTCCATGAATTATCTTCTTGATTTGCTGCACTTCATCATGGTCATCTTGGCCCCAAACCCTGAAGCTTTTGGCTTACTGGTGCTTATTTCTGTGTCTTTTGTTGCAATGGGCCACATAATGTACTTCAGATATGCCCAAAAAAGCTTGGGAAAACAACTTTTTGTTTGTTGCACTCCTGACCCCAAAGCAGTCTCTGAGGGTTCACCACCTGGTAATACATCTACGGTCTGAAGGGATACACTTCTCTAACTTGCTACATGAGTATCATGGTTACATATACTGCCTTTTGTGACCCTAAGGTGTTTCTCTAGAGTTGAATGCATAACTTAGCTGTTTGAGGAACCTGTCGCAAGAGAGTTAAAATTCATATTACAGCGACCCTGTAAACAGGTTTCATGTTTGGCAGAGGACAGCCTAGTTGGATCTTGACAGCTGGTGTTTCAAAGGATCCTCACAAGCCATACATGTAGTATTTGATGACAAAAATAATGTTGAATTTCTGTTGCTGACCCCCACAGTGATACTGTGCAGTAGTTATTCGTACTCAGTTTGTTCATGAATTCTCGTGTTCATGGAGCAAAACAAGAGGGGTTTTTTTTGTAGCTGCTTCAAAATAACTTCATATACAGTATTTGAGTTTGTGGGGTTTGCCTCTGATTTTCCCTTACATGAACAGTTCTGCTGCCCTATCTTCTCAAATTGGTATAAACATCTTTATTGAATTCCTGAAGTGAACTTTTAAAGTTCTGATATTTTCCCAAAATACTTCTTAGTTTTCTATCTGTTTTGGTTTAACTTTACAGAAACATCTTTGTAGGGTTTATTGCATGTTTCCGTACAAATTTGACATGTGCTAGGTACAAGATATTGTATTACACTTCTGTTGCACTTCATAGAGTAAAATGTAGCCTCATTTTAGCAGAAGCTATTGATGTAACATTATAAAGCATGGCTTTTTTTAGTTGCATATGACAGGTCTGCTCAAGTTTGATGTAGCAGAAAGTGCTAAGGTCAGGAGTACTGGTACAGAGAGAGTCTAGGGCTAACTTAGTTTTTGTCTAGGAGTACAAGCAGCTTTAGTTTATTTTTTAATGCTATTGTTTTCAGAAACCCTTTTGAAGCCCGACGTATTGGAAAATTATTAGTATTCCAGGTGAATGAAGTCAAAGTGGATTGCTTGCGTTTCTCTGTTTTACATGTATGCAAATGTTGGTTTTGTTCTAAAATACCGCTAAGCCAATGATGTTGGACTGTGTGGCCCTCTAAAGCAACTTCAGAGCAATGAAGAATGAGACATCCATCTGATTTTTCAAGAAGTTCCAGTGTGGTTTTTTTGACCCTGCACGTATACTGACACAGTACTTCCATAGTCATTATCCATATGTGCACTTTTGTGGAAACTACTCTGTGCACTTTGCTTTCTCAGTAGAGTTGAACCTGGTTATGTTGAGTTTTTCGATGGCATGACAGTATGACTTCTGAACTTAAATCTGTGTAAAATGTTTGTTTGCAAAATAAGCAGTATGAAAAAAAACCTTCATCAGCAACTTGTGAAAAGAACCTTCCATAACGTTTAAGGTATTTTTTTTTTAATTTTAGGTACTATCCTTCACACAGTCATCTGTGTTGCCAGACTTCAGCCCTGGAATGTAAGTGTGTGAACTCCATTGACACTAAAGGCGTTACACCAGGGCTGAAACTAGGCCATTCATCTTAAAATTTGTAATGATTACATTATATATCAAACTAAATGAAATGTTAAAAAACCTCTATGGCTTTTGTCTCAGATACAATATTTTGTAAGAGGAGTGAAAGTGAATGAATGAGAATCCCATGTATTTGTAGCCCTCAGTATTAAATAACTGGATGTAACAATTTTTCTTCTCTAATGGACCAAAAGTAATCATTACTGCTATGTTACTGAAAGCTTCTCAGGGATGTTTTCACTAGGTTTATAAGTGTTGATACTTTGACCAAGCTTTGGGGTTGTGTTTTTTTAATATAATGAAGTAAAATATGTAAATTAGTAGTTTTAAAAATTGTGATTCAATCCTGAGTGTAACTTCTTACAGAAAAGGGAATTTTTGCCATCAGCAGAATTTAAGTCAGAAGACAAAACAAGCTTATCTAGATTTGTAGAATAAATATGCCCACAGTATAGCCTATACAGTATGTGATAAGTACACTAGTAAATAAAATACCTCTGACTTGCCAGATATGTTCTCATGTGTATCCACTCTAAACTGGGACCAGATTTTAATGTTTCTGAATATAAATAAAGGTAACCCAAATGTCAGTGAATGCCTCTATACTGCACTTTGAACATCTGAATGCCACTGTATATATTGAACTCACTGGCCTTCAGGGAAACAAAGCTGAAAATGCAGCTTTTTGTAGGCTGTCTATAGCCTACAGAACCCGATGTGCCTAATGCTTAATGCTATAGCACTAAGCACCACGTATCCCAGCGAGGATGTGTTCCTGAAGCTTAGAGCTCCAAAAACCTAACAAATAGAGCTGGGAACATACCATGGAATGGTAGAATCCCATGTTCCCATCTGTTCCCAAAGTCGTGGGTTTTTTCCTTTTTTTTTCCTTTTCTTTTTTTTTTTTNAGGTGTAGTCTTATTTGAATAGGGTAGCAATTTGTTTCTTAAATAGTTCCACTAGATAGTGCAGTCTGGATCTCAAGCAAAAAAAAGTAGTATTGGAAGGGGGCTGGACCTTTGTATTTTGTACACATAATGTTGCTAGGATTCGTATGTGCAGATAGACAGCTGGAAGGCAAGACAATCCTAAGAAAGAAGAAAGGTGGATGTTAGCTTTAAAAGGAGTAAAGAGGTCTAAATTGGAAATCTTGTATGTATTGGTCTGAGTCAGATGTCAAAAAATGAATGCTGCTTGAGCACAACCCATTCGTGTATAAGTCAAAGATGTACACAGACACCTGTACTGAGTAGTGCTTTGAAGCAATGTGGAGCCTTAAGTCTTACTTAGCAGGACTTTCATTAAGTAAGCATTTTTGGCCTTGTATTTATTTATTTTTTTAAAATGTGTCCAATTTGAATGAAAACTGCCCTTTAAAATGTACGCACTAGAAATCAATCTTACCAGAATAGCATATTTTATTATACAACCTTATGCTGGACATAGTATTGATTTATGTATTACTATTGTTAAAGCTAATGAATAAATTTGCATAAAAATTATTTGTCCCATATTATTCAATTTGTGGGTGTCTCAGTATGCTGTGTTTAGCATGGAACATGTAGATGAAGGTTTTCCATACTGGTTGGATAGAAACAGCCATGAAGCACAAACAAAAGCATTGAGGAGTCAGCAAACAGGAAGTAAAAGCCTTTAGATGACCGTGTAGCTCTGTCTTCAGTCAACTGAGTTTTATTTACTATCCATAGCGGTAACTTAAGACACAGTCGTTGAAGGTGAAGTTGTGGTCTTACAACCTCAGCGCAGGAGGACCAGCGCTGATCATACAGCAGTTTTGTGTACTGGCTTGCTGAGCAACAGAAAGCGAATGATTTTTACCTTCCCAGTCATCTTATTAGCATCTTGAAGTTGAGATGATGGCCTTTTGTAGCAGCTGCCTGTAGGTGAGAGTGCTAGGCATCAAAGTGGTCACAAATAAATGTGATCCTTTTTTAGTCTTGTACTTCAGTTGAGTGTTTTATACAGGACTGCTTCTTGTTAGTTGTTTTCAGGGTATGCTTGCATGAGGAATTGATCTTTGGAAGGATACTGTGTTCATTCACTAGGATTTCCCTGAACTGATTCCTCTTTGAGGTTTTCCTATAAAAGTGCCTTTATGAGTTGTCCCCAGTTATTGCTGTGTTATTTCCCTACAGGAATTACAATTCTACTAGAATAATTAATTATTAGAATGTGGTGAGTTAAAACTACAGGCTTTGTTGTGTGTATCAGACTTGGTAACATTAGGTTAAGTGGTGTGCCTCTTTAGTAGGAACTAACAAAATGTCAATGTTAGATTGCCAGTTTTCATTTTTAGGAATATTTACCTCCTAGAGTGCCACTTGCAAGCTAAGAAAAGTTTTAGAATACTGTCTTGGAAACGTAGTTACACTGATGCACACCAAAGAAAAGAGTAATTGTGAATGGTATTGGGTAGTATGTGTAATGGGTAAAGAACACTTGGTTTTTGTCTGAGGAAGATCCTTCGCAAATTACTATTTGGTGGTTTCACTGTTTTCCTTTACTTGGGTGTTCACATTTTACGAAGTGTTGACTTTTCTAAGACCCTGTGGAATTCAGTGCTCAGCAACCAAAGGTAGAATGATTGAAGATACCTACTGCTGTGTTTGGTTGCTTGTTGCACTACTTTACTTACTGGGTAGCTGAGATACAAACCCTGCCTGTGGAAGGCAACGTAGATTGCATATTACATATTTTATTGTTTTGCTCTGGAATATTTAATTGCTTTAATTTTTAAAAGGGTGTTCGTAAACTGAACATTGACGATACGGGGATTGAAATTTGAATCATGTTAAAGGAAAAAAGGCTGGAGTGAACTCAGTCCCTTCAATTTAAACCATTTTCTGTTTCTTTAGTGAGAAAACTGTCTCTTAAAAACTCCAAAAGAGTAAGTAGGTTCACAACTAGTAGTTGTAAAATACTGCTGCTGTCTTTGCTTCTACAAAGTGTATGGTGAATATGTCCCAGGTTAGCAGAGCTAGCTCATTTCTCCCTAAGTTGGCTGGGGTACCTTGACAGGCTAGAAAGGTACGAATCACATCAAATTCAACAAGGCCAAGTGCAAGGTCCTACACGTGAGTCAGCACAATCCCAAGCACAACTACAGGCTGGGCAAAGAATGGATCAAGAGCAGCCCTGAGGAGAAGGACTTGGGGATGCTGGTTGATGAAAAGCTCAACATGAGCCGGCAGTGTGCGCTGGCAGCCCAGAAAGCCACCCGTGTCCTGGGCTGCATCAAAAGCAGCATGGCCAGCAGGTCGAGGGAGGTGATTCTCCCCCCGTACTCCTCTCTGGTGAGATCCCACCTGGAGTACTGTGTCCACCTCTTGGGTCCCCNATCGCGGCCTTCCGATACCTGAAGGGGCCTACAGAAAAGCTGGCGAGGGGCTGTTTACAAGGGCAGGGAGTGATAGGTCAAGCGGTAGTGAGTTTAAACTAAAAGAGTGGAGATTTAGGTTGGACATTAGAAAGAAATTATTTACTGTGAGGGTGGTGAGGCACTGGAACAGGTTGCCCAGAGAAGCTGTGGCTGCCTCTGGATCCCTGGCAGTGTTCAAGGCCAGGCTGTATGAGGCTTTGGGCAGTCTGGTCTAGTGTAGGGTGTCCCTGCCCATGGCAGGGGGGTTGGAGTTAAATGATCTTTGAGGTACCTTCCAACCCTAACCATTCTATGAGTGTTCCTTCAGTGATCACTGTCAAGATCACATCTTCTCGTGTCGTAGTGTTACACTCCTTTCCTGATGGATGCAGGCTTCGTTCACAGCCTCCTGCACAAGTTTTGCAAAGCATATATTTAAACTCTTAATCTGCAGAGGATCACAATTTGCAGGTAAAGCTTCAGAAAGAAACCAAGCATTCTGTAGAAATGAACAGGCAATTCCAGGCTCATTTAAAATAATAATTTCTACTGCAATTTAGTATTAAAAACTAGCAGTTCTACTGAGTTAATGCCAAGTCATAGGCTCGCTATAACTTTGAAATGACACAAGATTATAAGCAAACCTGAAGTAATTTAGAGTAAAGATTGTTTCTGCTAGAGAAGAGTGCAACTCGTAGATTCAGCTTTCCTAAATCTAGCACTGTGGAGATGATAATGCTTTTTCATCTGCCTCAAGATTGACCTATTTTCAGGTCCTTCAGGAATACTTTGTGCTGGACTCTTCATTCATATCTTTCACAAGTACTCACTACTAGAGAAACTAGTAGTAAGTATTAGAGTAATAGACCTTATTAATCTTGCCCTCTGTACTCACACATTCTTTTTCCTGCTTATGGGTGCTGTTAACTGCATGGTGTAATAATCACTGCAGGATTAGAAGTGTTTTATTCCTGGAATAAGACTATGCCTTTAGCTTCTGCTTAAGTAAGACAGACTATATTTTGCAACTCTGAAGGGCAGAAAAACCTGAACAAGGATGTTTGCTTAAAGGCTTGCAAAGTGCATGAACAAAGTGCATGCTGTTCAATAATGCTTTTTCAAATACTTAGCTTGTCCTTGCGCAGGTCAATATTTCTTTCTAGTTAAACTTTATTGCATTTGGTCACAAGAGAAGCACGTAGCCGTGTGCTTTCCACTCTTATTCTAGGTATAGCGTGATGGAGCAATCTGTTTTCACACATGCAGAGTTAAGAGTTCTTAATCCTTTGTAAATGCATTGGGAAGTTACTTACGTTTAGAAAATCTGATTCTCCTCCTTTGGCAGATAAGGGAAAGAGAATGTACAGTAGACGCTGCTGTTAGAACTTCAGTAGGTATCCAAGCATAACTCATTAAGACCAAAAAAACCCCAAACCAGCAAAACACTTGTTAAAGCTCTACAGATTTGCTCAGAAAGGGCACCCACTTTGTTCATGCTAAGCCATTGTCCACTTCAGTCGGGGAAAGACAATATACAGGATATCCGCATCCCAGTGACACCATACTAGAATCTGAAAATAAGTTCTTCCTTGAGCAGCAGAACTAACAAAGTATGTTTTTCTATTTATGTGTCCTTGGTCCCTACACACGCGTAGCTGCAATAATTGTAGCTCCTACCCCTGTTTTGTGTAATCCCAGCTCTTCCACGAGATCTCCTCGCAGTGTTCCCCTCTCCCCTGTTTTATCAGCCGAGCAAAGTAGAGCACATGCTCTGTCTGATCATCGGGAGCGATGTGTGTGCAAGGGGCCCATGAGTGCTCAGGGGCTGATCAGCCAGCTGACAGGACAAACAGCGCACGTGAGACTTGTGCTCATGCCAGAGGCATTTTCCTCAGAGAAGGGAAACCGTTTCACACTTCCCTACCCAGCTGCTGATTCTCACAGAACTGAAGTGAATCTTTGAGACCTTTCTCTTTCATGACATTTAGATGGAATTAATCAAGTGATTCAAAAGCCATTTGTCAGGAAGTGATGGAGGTGACAGATAACAGTGTGATTGCAAAGTCCCATGTCCTTAGAAAACATGGGAAAAATGGGATGTGCCTGTAATGTGATGTGTGATACAGAATCACAGAATATTAGAGGTTGGAAGGGACCTCGAAAGATCATCTAGTCCAACCCGCCTGCCAGGGCAGAACCACCTAGAGCACATCACTTAGGAACACGTCCAGTCGGGTTTTGAATGTCTCCAGAGAAGGAGACTCTGCAACCTCTCTGGGCAGCCTGTGCCAGTGCTCTGTCACCCTCACAGTGAAAAAGTTTTTCCTTATATTAACACGGAACCTCCTATGCTCCAGCTTGCACCCGTTGCCCCTTGTCCTATCACTTAACGACATTGAGAAGAGCCTGGCTCCATCTTCCCGACACTCATCCTTTACATATTTATAAACATTGATGAGGTCACCCCTCAGCCTCCTCTTCTCCAAGCTAAAGAGACCCTGCTCCCTCAGCCTTTCCTCATAAGGGAGATGTTCCACTCCCTTGATCATCTTCGTGGCTCTGCGCTGGACTCGCTCTAGCAGTTCCCTGTCCTTCTTGAGCTGAGGGGCCCAGAACTGGACGCAATACTCCAGATGCGGCCTCACCAATGCAGAATAGAGGGGGAGGAGGACCTCCCTCGACCTACTGACCACACCCCTTCTAATACACCCCAGGATGCCATTGGCCTTCCTGGCCACCAGGGCACATTGCTGGCTCATGGTCATCCCTCTGACCACCAGGACTCCCAGGTCCTTTTCCCCTACGCTGCTCTCCAGTGGGTCAGTCCCCAACCTATACTGGCACATGGGATTCTTTTTTCCCAGATGCAAGACCCTACACTTGCCCTTCCTGAATTTCATTAGATTCCTCCCCACCCAGCTCTCCAGCCTGTCTAGGTCTCACTGAATGGCAGCACAACCTTCTGATGTGTCAGCCACTCCTCCCAGTTTAGTGTCATCAGCAAACTTGCTGAGGGTACACTCTGTTCCCTCATCCAGGTCATTGATGAAAATATTGAACAGCACTGGTCCCAATACCGACCCCTCAGGGACTCTACTAGTCACAGGCCTCCAACTAGATTCTGTCCCATTGACCACAACCCTCTGACTTCTTCCCTTCAACCAGTGCACGATCCACCTCACTACCCAATCGTCCAGACCACACTTCCTCGGTTTACCCGCAAGGATGCCGTGGGAGACGGTGTCAGATGCCTTACTGAATTCGAGATAGACCACATACGGCTGTATGTCTGTTGCCAGCAGCATGTCTTAACAGATCAACAAAGTGGGCCAGAAAAAAAAGTAAGATGAAATCCAATGTGGACAAGTGCAAGGTACTACATTTAGGCAGGACCAGCTGACTGCTCACATTCTGGATAGGGAACACCTGTTTTTGTAGAAAAGAATTGTGAGGTTGCAGCACAACAAAGGCCAGACATAACATTGAGTAAGTCAACTTCCTGGAAGTTGTAGAGTTTCTAATCCTGAATGTCCTCAAGGGCAGGTACCATTTTTCCAGCTCTGTTTTTCTCCAATTGTGTGTAATATGTATCTGCGGTTCTTCCAGTACAGCATTTCCTCTAGAACCACTACTGAGATAGTGGACTAGTTCACACTGACTTCACACCAGCTAACCACCAGTTAATTGCCCTCAAGAGATGTGTCTAATGGATAGCTTGTCCATCAATACATATATATTTTTATTTAATATCTTACTATTTGCTTTCAGTTTGTAAGCAATCTCTGAATTCACTATTACCAGCTGTTCTGCAGGATTATTAAAGTCTTCTGGCATCTTTTATAAGAACGAAAGCTTTTTTTCCAAGTCCTGTCAAAATTCCACAATTACCACAGTCAGATTTCATAGAGCAATGATACAGCAGATATTCAGAGGGGTGCTGCTGAAGACAGAAAGCTCAAATACATGGTTGAAAGTACAAAATGGTTAGTCGTGAAAATCCTCTTTAAACTTAGAAAGTACAAGTAAAGCAGCTTCAGCACCTTTTCATCTAAAGATCATTTTTAAGTAGGACACCTAAAGTGAAGAAAACACACGTTCCTCACATTAACATTTTTAATACAGCTTGAACCATTTCAGATTATTTTATCTTGAACTAAAGGACTCAAACTGATGCCTCTCGATCAATGTTCGTATAATTTCAGCAGAGAATCTTCTTTAACTAAACAAGGTCTTCTAAATTATTTAACATGACAGTTAGGAATATTAGGTTTTCCCTCAAGTTAGTTTGGTACAACAGTACAAATATTTGTTTTTTCATTAAGGAGACTCGCCAAAACTGTTTTCCAAAATGCTCACAGGTAGTATTCCTGTGCAGAGCTTGCCTGTATTGTATATATACATATCCTATATGGTCTCCTTCTCTGAGCTCTGTTAGCTTGCAGCTTCCTTCTTTGAACTCTTTTAGCTATTTGTGGCCTACTGACTTAACTAAGAGCTGCAGACCCTAACCTGGATAATTTGGACCATGTGTTTTCTGGGGCTGCTCCTCGAAAGACACATTTTGGTTTTAAGGTTGCTGGAAAGGTAAATGCAATGTTTGAATTCCTTTATTTCTGGGAGCTTCCTTCCCCTGGCTGACCACATTAGATACAAGAACTGGCAGGGAGTTATAAAAATATGTGGTCTGTCCAGCTGAGAAAGAGGGAGGAGGAGTGTCCATGTTAGAAATATTTGTTCAGCTGCTGCTGGAGTAAGGCCAGTCAAAGTTACTGTTTACAGTATGAAGTGTGCTGCAGTGGATTTATCTTCTAAAGATAACAAAATAAGATAAAAAATTCGTTCTTTGGGACAGTTTTGTCCAAAGTTTCAGAGGAATCCAAATGACTTAACTTGAAACTTTAGGAGCTTTTTTTTATTGTTTACTTGGCTGCAGTATACTGTCATCCTGTACTGACCTTGGCATTGTTCGGCCATGCCCGAAAGGAGCAAACACAGCTGGCAACCAGAGAAACATTAAACAGCCCATCTGAGCTGCAGAGCTTCCTTGATGGATGTCCGAGCAGAGGCAACTTCATCTGTGCAACATTTTCTTTTAAGAGGTTTTGAATGAGCAGACAGAGCTGCTTTGCAGAAATCCACTGCAAATTTCAGTAGCATAATCTCAAGGTATTAGTGACTGAGTGGATGGGATGAGGAACAAACTCCCCTACGACCCCTGCACACTGTGGGGCATTTGGAATACAACCAGTTCCTGGAGAGAAACACACGAAATAGCACTAGAAGTAGGATATGCCCATGGGGGGAATGTAAAAATAGAAATGTTTCTCATAGGAGAAACGATTTCTACAAGTCTCCTGAATGTCTTTTGAAAAGTTTCTTTCCCATCTGAAATACCAAGAGACTTTATACATGTCATGAAACCTTTATTTACTTATTTTTAAGACAGAATGTTTCTTTTATTAGATGTTTTATTATAAAGCAGCAGCCATTTTTGTCGTGCACATTTCAAGGACCTTTATCTTTACAGCCCTTTTACTGTTTTTACTGTCCCAGGATAGCCTTTCCAGGGATTTTCAGTTGTCAAAGTAGAGTCGGGCTTTGGCTCCTTTGTTCAGTGCGAAATCCACAGTATCTACAAAAGAATAAAATAAGTCTCATCACTTTTAATTCCTTGCCCTGAATCTGTGTCATTAGGCTCACAGTTAGCCAAAAGAGGGAAAAGAAACTTCTCCCACTGTTTGTTTCCCCTCTTCCATTATTTTTTTTGTGACTTTGTGGACACAAGGAGGAATAGATTTTCTCAACAGAGGAATTCAGTGAATAGAGGAATCAGACCTGAGGATGTCTAATCTTTGGGTTCATAGCAAAAGCAACCTGATAAGACAATAACGGAGATTATTTTTTTTCTTAAGATGAATGCTGAGGTCTGTCCTCCCTCCAGAAATAATGAATTCTTATTCAGTTTTGCTTTGCTGTCTGAGACTACATTTTCAGTAACAAAATGGTAACTAACCTTATTTACGTGAGTTATTAAGATAGGTTACCAGTTCAAGTTCAGGGCTATGGAGGAACGTACGGTTTCATTTTATCTGCTTAGCTGTGGTAAATTATAAATATTGTCTTATCTAAATGGAACAGAGCAAACGGAAGAGACCAAAGCTGATAGCTGGATATTCAGCAGAAAGCTGTAACTTCAGACTGTTTTTGTACTGCTGTCCCATGTTGCATCTGCTGTCCAGTTGGCATTCCCCACTCAACCACAGAGGACGTAGGTTAGTTGAGTACCAGAGCATGGAAACAGAAGTGCTAGAAGATCATACGAATAACCTCAGTGCTTTCTGGCAATTGCAAGACCTCTTAAATGTGGTAAAGGAATGTAAGTACAGATCAGCAACCAGCTCTCCTCAACCCTAGCCACGTACCTCCACATCCACAAGGCTCCAATCCATGGAAGTTGCCCCTGTGCGCTCAGGGTAGGTGCTGATTTCTGGGTCTATACATTTCCCATGCATCACCTATTTGCTGAAGATAATTTTGTATTCATTGCCAAATTCGAGACAAGAGGGATCTAGAGGAGTTACCGAATCAGTGGCACTTCAGCAGGGCTATCAGTAGTTTTCACGGACTAAGCTTCAGGGTGCAGGCCTTACTTGTAGCCTAATGCCAAACAAGATGACCAAGGCAGCAGCAACTTCTTTTCTGTATTTTACTGAATATGTGCAGCATTACTTGGGATCATGCTTAAGCATTACTTGAGGTCATTCTGTGCAGACCTCTCTGCACTGCTATTATACATTCCAAGAACCTTCACCTTTGGAAAGGACAATAAGCAAACATTGTACTGAATTAACAAAGATGTATATTCAGAGAATGATTTATTGATGACCATTTGGGTCATCTAATCCTCTTCATTAAAAGACAGAATCATTAACAAAAAATTGCAGTTCTCATGCTCCTTGTTAACACTTTAAAAAAAAAGGCTATCAGTATGTTATTCTGCTTCTTATTAGATAAATTAAAAACAATTTAATCATTATATATGATTGCCTGTGAAGACTGTTACTGCGTAAAAGCTGAAGCAATAAAATGGGTAGGAATAGCTCACCTCAGTAATACTGAGTGCAATTCTTAAAATGTGTTTTTATTAGCTAACTTTGCTGACATCTGCAAATAACAATGCTCAAAAAAGAGGGAAAGACCAGTTTCACAAGACCATCCTGAGGAAGTGGTACAAGGCATTATTAGATGTACTTGAGAATGAGTCAGCAATTCTTATCTTACTTCATGCTAAGTAAATTATACCAGAAGCTTGGCTACGATCACAAAACAATAGGATGGGGAAAATAAACCCATTCTGGAAGCCTTAAGTACAAATGTTGGTTAGGAACGGGAAAGACAGTTCTGACTGGGTTTCACAGAGCAGCAAAGTATGGCTGATAGCAAGAGAGGCATGGGAGAAAGCAGTTTCTTGTAAAGAAATATTTGTCCAGGACCTGTAGAAGAGCTTACTGGAGAGCTCAGACTGGGGTGATGGAAGTGCATAAAACATCAAGGAAGTATGGCAGATGTGCAGAATGAGATGCATTGATTTCACATGATTACCTTGCTTCTGGTCATTATTTAAATCCCTGCACCCTTCAGACCTTTAATTTATTTACTCAGTGGACATTCCCATCTTCCCTGCTACCTTACCCTAAAGTATAGTTTGTCACACTGCAGTAAAGTGCCTCTAGATGTTACTCCTGCCTCTGAGGTCACCTGGAGTGAGACGGTTCTGTGCCATCCTAATGATACTGACTGAAGGTTAGTTAATATAGGTCGTTTGTATCTTGGACTTTTTGAATGCAGGGAACTGCCATTTCTGGACTCTGATAGTCATTTGCTGTTGAAATCTAAAAAAGTGGGACCAAGAAGCAAAATGTGTTTGTGGATTTCAGGAAAAAGAGTAACCTATCGGGCAGAGACCAAGAGGCGTTACCTCGTTACCGTTGTGCTGAAGAGTTCAGTGAATTGCTCATGAACTTGTGAGAAATACATAGCACAAAGGTATTTGCAGTTATCTTGTGTTGAGGGTTCATTCCGTATAGCAGAAATATATAGCACAAAGTACCTGTAACACCCTGTGCAGTGTGGATATGGCAGATGGCCTGTGCCAGGCAGCTTTGCTAAAGCAGCAAATTAACTCAGTGTGTGTCTTCAACAGACCTCCTGTGTCCAGCCTACCACAATTCAAAGTTCCGTAAAGGAAACTCTGGAAATACCATCCTCTGCTTTCTGAGGAAACTGCCCACCACAGAGACTGGAGAGCCAGGCTGCCCACGCTTCCTGCCTAGAGATTATTTTGCTTTTCAAAGATGGATTTTATTTCCAACAAAAATTACATGATTATACAAAAGTTACAGACAAAATGCAAGAGCTGCAACTTGAAGTGGCTGTGTCACCGCAGACAGTTTTCTTACCCCTCCTGTAATAAAAAGTGCATGAGAATGTTTCATTATGTGATACCCAAACTCTTCTATAATGGTTACAGGGCAGATGGTCAAATGGTAATATACTTTCTGTTCTTTCAAAAAACACCAATGTGTTTTCAATGGTGAGGTTTTACATGGATGGCAGTCAGCCACTGTGGGGAGGTCAAGTCAACCGGAGGGGTGGGAAGTAATGCTCCCAGACTGAGTAGAAAAAACTGCAATGATATTTCTTCCCTTTTTAGGCTTCCGCCTACAGTTTCTCAGTGACCTGTCCCTCCAGCGGGGCTAACATTCCCAGCCTGAGGCCAGCAGCAGATGTGGTGCATCAGGGCCAAGGTAAGAGGCCTTGCACACCGGCACAGGCACCAGAAAGAGGATGAAGCTCATGCTGCTGGAAGAGAGGTGCCCAACCACCTAAAATGGACTTTGCCAAGTTCATAGCAGCAGCCGCCTGCACTGCACCCTTTCTGCTGATAAACCCAGGACTTCAATCCAGGGCTCCATCACACCAGGGCAGAAGGAATAGGGGAGTAGGTAACTAGGCACCCAAAGAAATTCAGAGGGCAGCTCTTGTCTCTCCTTTTGCCTGTGGGATGCCAAAGGCCAGGAAACATGGTCATTACAAAGCCTATTAGAGAACATAATTAACTCCAGCTGCAGCTTTTGAACTCAACTTTTTAAAACCTCTCCCTCCTTGTTAAGGGCATTAAGCAGTCACCTTTTCTGAGATCTCAGAGAGAACCACTTTCCTCATATTAATTCAATCTTCTTTAAATGCTCAAGAAAGGTTTTTTTCTTTCCCTTAGGTCTAAGAAATATCTTGCAGGCCATGTATTGAGAACATCACAGTCTTACCAGAGATGACTACAACTGAGAGATATCTTCTACTTATCAATGTGCATAGAAAGGCAAGTCAAGTTTCTTCTAAGGTGTCTTAAACTCAGAAAGCTCACAGAGTGCTTTGAAAGTGTTTTGGGGACTTTCTTGTTCTGTTAAAAACTAATGTTGTGAAAGGGAGTACTGTACTTGCCACTCTTTCTCTCAGGGAGGCAGAAAATTTGGGAGAATGCTTCTTCATCCTTTGTGATCAGCAGCTGTTCAGCAGCATTTCAACAATAGTGACTGTTAATAGCTTGTATGTGCTTTGCTAAATGAAATGTTATTTTTGGTATGAGCCTAAGGGCATGATTCAGCAGTTTCCTAGCCAGCAAGTAGTTCAAACCTATCCCTGAGTATTTTAAGACTTCCTATCATGTGTTTCTTAATCACAGATAAGAGAGGAAAACTGTTACTATATGGTAAATGTATTAATGTATCACTCATTAGTAAGTATGAAAGCACGTTAGGTTATACAATATGTGCGAGGACTCAGTCAAATGGATACAGCGAACACTAAAGGTGTTCCCATTGAATATGACTATCTATGGCACTCTTTCAGATACTTCAATTCTTCTGAGAAAATTAAGTTTGAGCTAAAGAGACTTGAAACCCATGAAATATAGCCACTACAGCAGGATCAACTTGTTTGTATTCTACAGTACTACTTTTATGTCACTTTGCACACAGGCAGGAGGATTAGTAGTCTCCTCAAGGCTATTAATACAGGGGAAGCAACTTGTATGTGATTCCTGGGTTGGGGTTCTGGTTGCAGTTCCTCCTTTGACATTGACAACAAAACCACTCAATGATCAGAGGTCAGCTGTAAGGCTGGAAATTTGCACTGACAGTGCACATGTGAACATAAGCATAATGAGAAGGGTAGAATTCAACTGACTTAAAATATGGGATGTGTGTGTGAGATGCTCTTGTTTAATCTGCAGTCAGGTGTGCATTACTGTAACTGGTACGTGTGGAGGGTTCATTCTGTATAGCAGAAATACAGCATGATGAGCAGGAAGCAATGTTTTTGCTGCCTTTGCCGTAGAAGTCTTGATTAGAATTAAAAAGGAAACAAAACTTATGTGATGGACACTTCAGCAGTTTATAAATCCCCTTTCTTTATTCACACAGGAACGCTTTGCTCAGATCCCCTCTCCCTGCTGCCCTGCCACCTCGCTGGGTAGCTGGCTAATAACATGTGCAGGAGCCCCTCATCCTCCTTCAGCTTCCCCAGGAAGACTCCTAGTATGGTGCTTTACTGGGGGAGAGCACTTTGGCCTCCTTGCTACAGTAGCCCACTGGTTCCATAAACTCAGCTTTCACGGCTCCCCCTCAGTTTTCAGGCAGAAAATAGGATGCAGCATATTGGATGCCCCTTAACAAGTCCCCCCGCCATTCCTTGCACGGAGTGGAAAAGCCTGTGTGTAAGACCCTGCCCCTGGGAGCCACTACAAGCTATGGAGTTGCGAGGTGGCCTGGGCCCAACAAGTGGCCTTCCAGCTCCCTGCAGAAGCAGCCCTGCCGGAGACTGGCTAGCCCGTTTGTCTTCTGTGGGGCATGAGGATTAGTGGGATTGTAAAGGGCAGCTTCCAATATCTGTGAAATCAAATGTTCCTCTGGAGAAAAATGTCATGGTATTTCCTTTGCAGGGGAGGGGCAGGGAATGAGAGGTGGAAAGAATCTGAGCTGATAGCACAGTGCTCACTGATGATGATCAGCACAGTGCTCGGAGTTTAGTAGTACAAGAGTAAGGCACTTAAATGCCTTTGCAAATTCAGTCCATGATCTAGAAATATAGTTTAGTTTCCATCAAGGCAATAAAACTAGATATCAGTTCAGTGACTGAACTGGGGAAAGGGATTTCTTGAGAAGGCAAAAAAACCCCAAACATAGGTCTCATTCAGCCTCAAACACTTGAATGTTCTTGGCAAAAACAACAAAAAATGAACAAAAGAATACATACTCCAAAATACATTTTGTGAAAGCCAGAATATTGAGCCCTATCCAAAGCATGACTTAAAAAGTAACATACTCTAAACAAAAGTAACTGTGCAAAGTAGAACATTAAAATGCTTTTAAATGTCAAATCCCAAACCATTTATTTGATTTTTTTACTCAAGTGAAGAGGAAAATCTTGTTTCTTTTAGCCGAAGCTGTTCTGTGATTCAAACCAAATTCACAACAAAACTTCCTTAAGGCTACAGTCCCAGCCTGGTGACTTGTATTTTAGGGGGTACAAGATGCATAAAAATGGAACGGTAAGAATGAACGTTATGTCACATCAAGGTACCAGGGTAGCAACAAATTGAAGAATTAAGAAAATAAACCCCCTTGAAGAATAAATCAGTTGTCCTTTGGCAAAGGTAACGTAAGAAAATGACTGTTGAAGGTCTTGAGGCTCCTGTTTCCAGGCAAGATTAAAGACTTGGGCAGTGAAATGCAAATGCGACGCATGTCACGTGAGTTTTTCTCTTGACTGTTTCTGGCAAAGCAGGGCCCTTTAGTCAAGAGATGAGTCAAGCCACCTTATCATTAAATATTGGGGAGGGGGAGGTGGTTATAGGAAGGTATGCTCAAAGAAGTCTGTAGTAGCTGGATAATATAGCGAAAGCTTACCTGGAACTACTGGCTTAACACAGTATGAATTAGTAACTTACAATGAAAGCTGCCTTTTTTTTGGTCTGGATTCCCACAGAGTTTACATTTTTGCAAGCAAGTAAAGCCGAATGAAAATACGAAAGCCTTACAGACCTCTGGGCTTGTCAGCTACTATGTAAGGCAAAGTTCAGCTCTCTGCTCTCCATCGCTGAGATTCTTGGCAGGCGTGACAAAGCTTTCCTCCTACCACTGCTGGAGCCTTGCCACGGCTGTTTGAATGTCTCCCTATTTTAGTCTTTGAGAAGCTGACAGATGACATTTGACACTATACCTGTATCTTTTCTTTTTTTTTCAGAGGGGGAACTAAAAGTGGCTCTTGTAAACTGCTGCATTCATTCCTTAAGAAATTCTGAAAGTATTGAAATTTGATTGGAAGTTCCAAACATTTCAAACAGATGCTTCTATTAAACAGCAATCTGTGGCAATCCAGAGCACTGTAAAAGGTAGCAGTTTTATGATAACTTGCATTTACTTTAGATCCTTTTAGCACAGGTGCTCAGGAAATTCTAAGCTGGTAACAGCCTCTTATTTCTGGGTTTTTTTTCCATGTAAGGAAGTTCCTTACCAACACACATTGTGCTTCTGGATGGAGATACGACTTGCTGTTACCTGCTTTAGCATGGTCTTTTACATGGAAGAATAAAGCTACTCAAACGGTACATGTAGGTGGTTCTGTACACTTGGAAAACCAAACAACCTTTCAAAGTAGGCTCTGAAATCACTTCACCTGGATAACACTGTTCACTGACAGCAGAGAGAGATCTGTACAGGACCTTCCATCATTTAAAACATAAAACAATATTGCCTTTACCACTCACCTTTCATTTCAGAATCTGAAAATGTTTATTATTAGAATGAGAAGGATATAAACATACAGATTGGATGCCACAAATCTGATAAGGCTATTGATTTGAGGTCTAAACCATTATTTTTCAAGTAAACTTCCATTTTAAACTATTGCAGCAAGCACTTTACACAAGTAGATTCCTTACATGGACTATTGCTTTTAGGAATGAGAAGGAACTAAAAGCATTGCTTGTAGTACTAGTAAAGTATTATCAGAACAACAATTACAGCTGATCACAGAATAAAAGTCTACTTTTCCGACTGCAGACTTTGGCTCTTTACTGACACGAGTAGGAGTTCTACTCACAGGGTCAGGAGATGTGTATAAGACAGTTTTATTGCTACTAATATATATTTGAATTGCATTAAATCACTAACCTGAATTCTGATTATCAAGTCACAAAACAGCTGTTGCAGAACACAATATCATATCTGCTTAAGTAGGAAACAATTTCTTGCTTTGAGGTAAAGTAGTAATGAACCAGTTGTTAGGATTTTAAATTTTTTTGCAAGTTCAGGTTTCTCTTTAGTTAGGCTTCACATACAAGGAATGATAGGGAGCAATCAGGAGAATGATTTAAGCTTTATGAACTTAATGGCACTCCAACTCAAATAATTATTTCTCCCTTTGTCTATAATAGGAAACAGAGCCTATAATGAACACTAAGTTAAACAGAAGCCAGGAAAACTATGCAGTTTAAGTTGAGAGACTACAAGTGAAAAATATGCCTAGAAGTAGTTTTGCAAAACAGCCTAGGTCCTGTTGACTGGCTGAGATGTAGGAGTGGACACAAGAAAAAAAGTTAGCTGCAATAAACAATGCTCTAAAAGAAGCTGTCGTGTTTTGAGAACAGATTGCTGTCATCGCCCATGGCAGAAAAATGACAATAAATAGTCAGATTTTCTAGAAAACCTCTGCTTAATAAGTACCAACAAGGTGGAAATTTCAGATGCCCTGCTTTCTAACGGGGTGAATGCAAAGGTTCTGTATGAACTAGCAGTCAACCAACCAACTTCAAAGGTTACTCTAACATTCAGACCTGCTGATTATCTTTAGCCTGATATCCATGTTTGAGCTTGTTCCCCCTGAGCTTCCACCTAAGTGGTAGTGCTTTAACAGGATTCATTAAGAAATGGTCCACAGCTCCTGTCCGCAGCTTCTCTGTTTTCCCCTTCGCCCTCCCTGGAGCACTGTGTCTCTAAATGCGATGTGACACAGGGCTCAGTTCTTATGTCACAGTCCTGTCATGGAGTATCTATTACTGTAATTTTTTGAGCTATTTTTGATGGAAAATCAGTAGTCTTAATTATATGTTGTTAGGCCTCAAGTACTAATTTATTGACAACATGGTGGAAAAGCTTCCTTAGAGAGAGATGCAGGGTAGAGTAAAACATTTCTATGCATATTAAAAAGATGTGGATATGAGGTCAGCCAGTATAAAACACCATCTGCTGTGTACCAAGTCTGTGCTTAATTTAATATGATGAACTTCACCTCAGGCACGAAACGTCTTCCACGCAGCCAGTGATACCAAGGAAACATTGTGCTGGAGAGCAGATTGACCTGCTTGCTCAGAGGCTATGAATAGCAAGGATGCATTAGCCATTGAAGAGCCTGCTCCAGTGCCTATTCAACATCAGCAGGGTTTACTATGACTTTTAATACAAGGATCTGTCAACTCTAAAGCATTGTGTCTACATGAACCAGAAAATTAATGCGGTACCCCTTGCCTCAGGATGACTTGTTAGGATATTTGCTATTATTTCCGCACTTAGAAAGAACAGTCATGTTTCTCAGCACCAATATAGCAAATGTAATCCTGCTGATACTTGATATTGGGGAGTTTCATTTCCTTGAAGCTCTTCTCTTTCCTCTGTTCTTTGAAAAACAGAAATGCAATTAGGAAGTCAAATTGCTGTCTATTGGTTATCTATGGAAAGTTGGTACATTCCTCACATGACCTTTATTTTAGCCTCAAAAAGAGCTAATATGCTCTTTTGCCTTGCATATGGTCTGGAATGAACCTCTAGCTCCTGTTTACGCCCTTTCAGAGAAGTTTCGTTTTTGTTGTTTTTCTTTTCTTCCCCCTTAGTGCATGCTAGAAATTTTAAAAAAAAAGACAAGCTTAAAATTGAAGATAAATATTTTAGGAGTTATAAATATATGTGTAATATTAGTTTCAAGTAATTTCAGATGCTAAGATAAGAAGGGATTTTCAAATGACATTTTAATTGGAAAGTGGTTTTGTAGAACTGATATTATGGACCAAAAGTTATTTGTCATGTCATAGAGACACTTGCCAGAAATGCAGGGATGCCAGGCAGCAGCTGTGAAATGGCTGTGTATCGCTAACAGGCACTGTGCGGGAGGCTGTGGCAGAGATATTCAGGGACTTTGAGAGGTGCTTTGTGAAAACTTAACTAAGGGGATAAAATCCAATATGATATGTAAAAGCATGTAGT
Source organism: Psophia crepitans (assembly GCA_013399095.1). Classification (NCBI taxonomy): domain Eukaryota; kingdom Metazoa; phylum Chordata; class Aves; order Gruiformes; family Psophiidae; genus Psophia; species Psophia crepitans. The sequence goes on from VWZZ01004514.1 coordinate 1,174,165, forward strand.
CTGTCTGCCTATGAAGCCGAAAGAATGCATTTTCTTACGTGTCATCTGCTAAAGTTAGTCAGGTGGTGTTTCTGCCTTTTGACTGAAAGTTATTTTTCATTCAATTTATTTACTACAGCACCAGAAATGCAAATTTTTATAAGTCCTGAAAATAGTTGGGCCTCTACAAACAGGAAGAGTTGATTTCTTGGGTACATTTTGGTGGTTCTCTCTGTTCTTCAAGGGAAAACAGGGTATGGTATATCAGTTTTTGCTATTTGGTACCAAAACCATAGCATGTGCACCATGCATAATAGTGTATCCTTGTGTAAGTATGTATGTAATATCAAACTCTAAATGTGCAAAAAATTTGAGATTTCAGAAGGGGAAGTTTCTTCAAAAAGGAAACCTTAGCTGTAAATAGTCTATTTTAGTAGATCAAAACCTGAGTCTAGTGCATTCTGGTTCTAGCAATAAGCATGCTGTCTGATTTGCCCCTGGGAGCAATCACATCATTGTGCTTGTGACATGTAAAAATATACAAGAAATAATACTTCTGAGGCTTCACATCCTTTCACGACATAATCAGAAGACCCAGGAGTAGATGTCTGAGCAATGATAGGAGTACTGTGGAGTCATTTGTTTCCCATGGAAATCATTTGTGACTTCCCGCTCTTTACTACCACACATCTTCAAAGCACAAAAACAGCCTGTGTTTTGAGCAGAACAATTATTTGCTTTACATCAAAGTTTTATGTAGTTCTTAATTCCAACTAGGTTTCAAAGCAGTAAAATTAATGCCGGTCTGTATAACACATGGGTGGTGATGTGTTTTCCGCTCCAAGTACACTTTCTATTGATAGAAATATTCTGTATACTTTACAAACCTGAATAGTTCAGCTGTTTCCCAGAAAGAAAATTTTTCAGGATAAGGACCACTGTGAATTACTGCAAATTCCTTCTACTTGTGCAAAGAATTATAAAAGTAGTCATCTCCACACCTTACCAGCTGTGTGATTGTAGTCTGATATACCTCAAGTATTTCAGCTTTAGGTATCTGGGTGGTCTAGTCCTGTATAGTGTAACTTTGCCTCTCAGGAGCATGCCCTTGTTGCTGCTTGCATTGTTCCTATGGGTAAGAGTTTGAAAAAAACCCTACAGGAAAACAGGCCTGTTGTCTTATGCTTAATGGATTAAACTGCTGTCTGAGCAGACTGTTTAACATCATACTTATGATGCAGCTAAAATATTTGGAAAAAATGAATTAAAACCAGAAATGAAATGACTCGTATTATAAAAATCTATGTTCTGCATATTTTACTGTAAGAGTCTATCAATACAGGCACCTATTGAACACAGACAATGTTCCGTGATAATCCTGATTTTTTTGAGTCAAGTATTAGTCAATTTGCTTCATGCTCAAAATAAGAACTCGGTGGTAATAAGTAAAAAATGTGGAGAGTAATATTACTACCTTCACACTGACTGCATCGCTGAATAGCTCAAAGCCTTGTCTGCGATCCCTTGGTGTAACTGTGTAGGGTGTTTGCTGCTGTGATGTGACCGTCCTGTACTGCGCACTCTTGATTGTGCCAGTGAGAATTGCTGGTTCTGCAGGTTGTTTGCAGAAAGCCAGTTGGGAACGTTTTGCTGTTGAAATTCAGTCCAAAACTTGTGTGAACTGAATGTTGTTTCTGTTCCCTGGAAAGGTTGAGATGGCTTCCACTTTGTAATGTGCTCGCACTGAACTATGCGTTTGAACCGTTAGGGCTGTAGTTCTCTCTCGAAGCTAGATGCCTCCGTAGGGAAAGAGATGGGTGCATTGTATTTGCCTCTTTATGAAAAAGCTCTTCAGACTTGAAGTTTTTTAAAGGGGGTCAGGTCCCGGCTAGGTTCAAGAGAAAAACAGAGACAGAAATTGTTTTCTTTCATAGTCTAGTTCCTTGTGGTCAGGAGCTGAGGTAGCAAAAGTATTTTGTTTTCCAGGCCGCTGTTACACTGGTAGCAGCAGAGACATAAACTATTGTAGATAAATAACACTGTCTTCCTGACTGTGTGACTTAGATGGGCACAGGCTCCTCTCCGAATAGGGAAACCTCAGCCCCAAACCTCCATCTCTGGCAGAATCCCGGTCAGGGGTAACGGCTAAATACTTCCTCTTAGCATCTAACTACTGGTTACACAGTGCTATTGACATTTCTATTTATGTTTTTACTTGAGACCTCCATGTTTTCTTTTTCTATTTACAGAACCCCTTCAGCAAGATGCATTGGTTTTTTTCCGGGCCAGCCCAAGAGACGAGTTTTGGAAAGAGAAATAAAAATGCAGTGTTTAAGGAGTCCAGTTCAGACATTGTGCTTTTTTCTTATCTCTGCAATTGCCCTTAGCCATCTCTGCCTGCCTTCAGACTGACTCATTCAGGCTGCCAGACTTGCTGGGGTCAAATCCAAGGGGAACAACATGAACTCCGTTAACCCTGATACACAGTCCAGTTCTCCCATGTGTCCAACTCCTCAGTGGCTCTTTCTGTCTGAGGGCTAATTTGCACAATGAGGGTCAGAGAAACTTGAAAATGAAAATTGTTTCAGGCAACCAGAGCCCAATGGAAGTCATCACTCCCTTTTTCTCCTTCAGCAGTGGACAGGGTGAATTTGCATGTTCTGCTTTTTTGTCTGTGTGTCTTTCTCCTCCGCACTACTTTCTGTCTGGATGGCTACGTGGTGCGGCCAAGGGCAGGAGAGCTGCTTCCATGCCCAGCCATATGATATATTTCATCTTGTAAAGGAAGTTAGCTCGCAGGAACTAGAGGAAGGAAATACTTTCCTGTTTCATATTAGCCCCAAAGACTCTAAAGCTACTTACGTGATTAATTTAACCAAGTTCCAGTTTGTCAGTACGAAGAGATGTGTATGCTGCTAATCTCTGAACGTCTTGCCTCTTTCGAATAGGCATGTTTTTAACAGTCATATTGTTGGCTGTAGATCCCAAATTGAAGAAGAGCGCTTGGTGAGAGACATGCTTCATGCTTTCTCCACCTCAGATATTTTACAGGCTTTTTTCTAAAAATAGTTTTTATCTAGGACAAACGTTGCACTTTGAGACAGTCTAAAAGATGTTTCAGCAGAATGAGGTCATGCAGCGCAAGGTATGCTTTGTGGGAAGTAAATGATTAAGGATTGTTTCTGTCTCTTGCTTTGGTCCTTTCTGTGGCCCTGAAGGTCTTTGTGGGAACATATTCCAGTGAAACTACAAACCCAGGTCCCTTACTTTCTCTGCTGGGTGGTTCATTCTTTGGCAAAATAATTAAAATAAATGAATGGTGTATGAAAACTTGAGGAAAAACTGAAAAAGCATGTTAGAAACGGGACATGAGCACTAAAATAAAGACGGTGCATTACTCAATAGTTGTTTTGTGTTTTGTGGTTAGTCAAACTGTTCTTTCTCTACACAACTGTGAAGATTGCTAGGCACAAAAGATCCCCTTTTGTAAACGATCCAAGCCGCAGGGTATTTGCTGTGTCAGCTTTCTCATCGGTTTAGGTACTGGTAGCAGGAGAGAAGTGCTGTGGCTTGTGACTGGTTCAATGACCAGATGTTTCTGAAGTAAGGGCTAGGGAATAAAAATGACCCTTAAATCACATGACTTTAATTATATGATTCTGATCGGTAGAATATATTCTTGGGATTAAGGTAAAGTGAGAAATTAAAAGCCACAAAATATTAAACTAGACGCTAAACTGCTTTGGTATACTGCCCACAGTAATATTGTTGTTCCCATGTGAGATCAGCATTCTCGGTAGCGTAAATAGCTGTGGGTCATGCTTTTAGCTTAATCTTTGGGATCTATGGCCTCAAAACTGTCTGATTTCACGTGATAACTTGGAACTGGCCCTGTATTCATATTTTCTGATCAGATTGCGATTGTTTTAGTTTCTCCAGAAGTGAAAGTGAACAATGTATATATTGAAACATCACCAGTGTACTTGGAGGCATTGCTGCTCTGTTGAGCATAGGTACCTCCAGCTGGATATGCAGTGAGAGACCTTTGTCACCCAGTACAAGGTGCCTCTTTCATTACACATTTCCCTAATCCTTTACATAAAGAGGGAATAATTTTTTCTCCATCTTTCTTAAAAGGCTGTAGGCTTAAAAGATTTTCAACAGTGTATGTGAAGCAAGTTTCTGAGTAGGATCCTTTCCAGCAGAGAAGCCTCAAATTGTGCAGTAATGCTGATGGTTTCTCAAGTGATCCCAAGAAACGAGCGTTTAGTAGGTCTCTGACACAAATCAAGACTTTTCAGAGAGGGGTTGGGTTTTTTGTGGTTTTATTTTAATTGTTCAGAACTACATGTATCATAAATTCATTGACTGCTGAAATATTGTCTAGTGACATCTTGTTCTAGCTTCTCTAACGGTGCAGAAAGCTAATACCAAATCACACATGATTTCAGTGCCATGGAACAAGAGTTCTCATCCTTCTGGTGGCAATCTCACTTCTGGGTTTGTGGATGCATGACATCATTTCTGGGTATGAGCCCTCTAGAGTTAAATGGTTTGGGTTTCCCACTGCATTTACAAGTCTTACTCCTTGTTTAGGAACTACTGCAGTAAATAACTGCTTGTGCTGAGTGTGTTAGATAATATGCATGTCACTTGGCGGGAGTGCAGCCCAGGGACATGAGGCAATGATGTTACTGCACCAGGATTCATTTTATATGAATAGAGAGTATATTTATAATAGAAAATGTGAAAAAGCATCTATAGGTATGTGCTGTTATTTCACAGCTGTAAATTCTTTCAAGACACGCAACCATAGGAAATACAAAGATACAAAGTACAAATATAATGACATGCCTGATTACCTTTAATTGCTATTATACACTACAAGCATGAACTGAGAAAGATCATGTCACTGTTTGTTCAGTTGAGAATTTTGCTTAGCAAAAGGGTGCTATCTGCCCAACTTTTCCGTCTGATTGACCTCCTGGGCTTCTATAGGGTTGGTTTGTAATCTTAAAGGTGGATGTATGCACAAGCAGCTGAATTGCTGTCCAAGTAAGCTTCTTTTTTTGGTAGATCTAGGAACTCAGATTCTTTGGGGAGATAAAAAGTGATATTAAACTTAATAGACCAGTAGCACATGCTTAATCTTTTGGAATGTCTTCAATTTATGTGGTGTTGGAAACCAGAAGCTCATTAACAGCATGTGGTGCCTACCTTCTTGGCATGAAAGTTCTGCCTCCTCTCCTACCTCTGTTTCCCACTCTCTGAAGGGCTCTGGGAGTCTTTGATTTTTGCAGACGTGTGTGTGAGTAACTTCTAATACACCTGAATTGTCCCAATAAATTAAATTAGTCTAACTTTGTGCTTTTACTCATGTGAAAGGACTGGGTCTTTTGCTTTGTAACTTTAATGATACTGAAGTTCTGAACAGGGAGAGGCTGAGAAGGATTTAGATCTTATTTGGACTTGTAAAAATCAACATGCTAGAACTGCATCTAGTATTGCAGGAACAAGTTCAAATGTCCGGTAAAATCAATAGGTTCTCTGACTAGATTCAGTTAATTAGCAGTGTCCCTCGGTCTACTGCTGTGTGTTCCCTGCACGTACAGCTTTGTGTCTACAGTCTAGGCTTGATTTGGGGGGAATTATTTACTTAGTGTGCTAAACTACCATCAATACAAGCTAAATTTGATTAGAATTGCTTGCTTTAGTAATAGTATCTGCTCCAGAGTTCTAGAAAAATTAAACCAAACAAATCATAAGTGTTCTGTGTATATCATCTGGTTCTGATTACCTACTTTATTTTCTAAATAGCAGTGGAACTTACTCAGAAAACAAATGAACAGTCCAGAAACATGATATTGATTAATGAGAGACATGTTTTTGACTTGCCTGCAATACAGTTCAGTGTTTCTGAGAGTTTTGGTGCATTGCAGAGTGTTCCCTGGTCTCCCTTGTTAGCACAAAGTTGGGAGTTGATACTGCTTAAACTACGGAGAAGGCAAAATACTGAAAGGAAATAGATTCCTTGCTATGGAACAGTGCCCTGTATTGTATATTTGGAGTGCTTAAAGGATCCTTTTACATTAATTATGATTTCCATAGAAGAAAGTCAGAAATAAGTGGGTCAAGTATTTATTATAGGAATGTAAATTAATTATGGGCATGAAATTCAAGGTAAGTAAATAGCCAAGGGAAGTCACTAGGAAACTGTTTTCTAAGATGTTCAGACAAGTAGATGAAATAAAAAACAAATAGTCCTAGAAGTTGCATTTCCTCTTTCAAAATGACCAATTGTTTTCTGAGGGCAACAATGTATGCCACTGAAAGGGTTTAATGGAACAAGTGGTTACTAAAATCTCTCTAAGCAGTGATATCTGACATCCCAGGAATGACGCTTGATAAAGGATATGGTAAGAAATTCTTGTCTTGCTCTATGGGATTTACCATTGATATGTCAAATTCCCTTGCAAATGTACTATGCATGCTGAAAATGTGCTCTTGCTTTCTTCTCACCTTTTCATTTTCTCCAGTTGAGCACAGCCAGGGGATAATATCATATTAGTAATTAGTGCTGTGTTTCCTTCACAACCATTCTGGGGGCTCCAGACTCTGTCTGCTCATGGATCTATTGGGCATATTAGTAGATTTGCAGGAAGTGGAGTAATGGAGTAAGCCAGAGACATGATGTCAGGTTACTTTTACAGTATTTTTCCTCTCTTTTCTCTTGAAAGAGCAGAAGTGTAACTGAACTGAGACCTCTCGAAACTTGAGGCGGAAGGTAGATTTCCTGTCAAGAAAACTTTTCAAAGTATTTAACTCACATTTCATCTTTTATTTCTGACCATTATACTTAGATGTACAAACGTGGTGCATCTTCCCCTCCTTGTTTCCAGATCCTGTTGTAATGAAAGATTGCATACATAATGAAATTAGTTAAATTCTAATAGTCTACAAATATTTGAAGGATGCTATGAACTTTCTAAACCATTTTTGAGGTTACTCATTACTTCAATCAATTAATGTTTGTTTAAATGCAAACACAGCTGTTTCATATGTTTGGTTTTTACCCCTCTCATGAGGGACTCGTGAAGTGAGCAAACGAAACACATTGGGTTGACAAATCTTATTTCTTCAAAGCCCATAATCTCAAATGGCAAATATTCTTGCTCTCCAAACTGGGGGGGCGGGGAGGTGGATGGGAAATTGGCTTGGGTTTTGTTTGGGTTTTTTTGATGTTGATGCCTTCTGGTTTGTAACGTACCCTTGAAGCCATAAAATGAATATAACTCGAGCTTTCAGTAATTGCTTTTAAGCTGGATCTTGTCTCTGTCAGTGTGACAGCAAAATGCACAGACAAGTATGTTCACAGGGTCCCCTCTGTGCTCTGTCTGGACTATGTTAAACCTTACAGGCCCTGAGTGAGTATAAAAACCCAACAAATTTCAGCGCTTTTGACTCTCATCTCTGCATGTGTCAGTGACTACACACAAATACCCCTGGGCAACACTGGGCTGTATTTCAGCAGCAGCCGCCTTCCGTAGCACAAGGCAGGCTTTACCTAGTCAGGAGAAGCAACGGTGACCTTTTTCCCTGGAAAAACTCGGACCAGCATATTTGCCTGTGCCTTTCACCCCCTCTGCTCTGAAACAGGCACAATGTAGCCCTACTTCGCTATTACTGTACAGAAAATAGCACCAGAAATACCCACTTCTTTTGAATTTCTCTCAAAACCACCTTCCTGCAGGGTGCTTCAGCATTTCCCAATTGTTCAAGTTATTCCAAACTCTTCTAATGTTCTAGTTTTTCTTTCTTTAAATATATATTTCCTTCATTTTATGTTAGTTTTTCTTTATGAACATGAAATGCCTAATGTTTTTGGTAGTTTGAGTGAGTAGTAGATACAGGATTAGCAGACTTGCACAATGGGTTGGTTCACATTTCTTTCTTTGCAGTGTGATCTCATTAACGAATAGTCAAATTGAATGTGGAAAATGAACACAGGGTAAAAAAAAGCTGCTTTGTACCTCTCAGATTCTACTTAAGAAGTAACTAATGTGGACTGGATCTAATTAAAAGGTAGGCTTTTCAATTTAACATTTCCAGTTGATTGTTTATTATGAAATTCCTTATTCTTCTAATTTGTTGGGAAATAACAACACCTAAAGATTCCGAGATAATTTCTGTGGAACCCTGCTGACTTCATTCTTACTAAATTCTATAGATCTGAGCCTACAGCTATGAGGAAACTTAAAAGAAAATGACAATTAAAGTGATTATTTCAGTAAAATGTTAAGAAAATTAACCTAATCCCTATTGGTAAGTGGACGGATTTTTTTTTCCTATGGAGAAACATTATAACAAATGACTTGTAAAAAAAATTCAGTTTTCTGAGGTCTGTCGGCCTGTTCATATTTTAAACTTTATTTATTTGAGAGGCATGTTTACAGAAGTCTAGATGTAGTTTCTTAGTAACTCTTGAATCTTTTTAAAAAAGATGTCTGAAACAACAGTATGATTTAGATTCCTTAAGGAGAGGAGCTACTTCTATGGCTCAATTCTGTTTTCTTATTAATGAATATTTAGCACATTAAACAGAGCACAGTGGCTTGTTCTACATTTCATGCCGGATATCCAGTACCAAGTAGCTGTGAATGCTTCATGTCTGTAGCATTTTGTTTGATCAGCAAGTATTTGTGAATGGGAAAAGTGTGGGTGCTTTGGAAACAGCAGCAGTTCACTTTTCCTGCCAGGGCTTTGCTTGTGCAAAAGCAAACTGTGCTTGAGTTGCACGAACCACTGACATGATGCCCGGAGCTTGATTATGTGTGGAAATTAAAACAACAGTTCCCAGATGCTATCTGTATCTTCCTTTGGGGACCCTTTATTTCTCTGTAAAGCTCTTCCTTTTTTTTTTTTTTTTTTTTTAAGATCCCTGTTTGTTTTAATCTTTATTCCTGTGATTATCAATGGGAGGATTATAGACCTAATAGTTATTTCCTGCAGAGTTACTGAAGTCTCAAATTTTTTCTGTAGGAGTGCTCTTTAGCACCGGTTACTTTCATCTGTTTTGATCTCTGTTGTTGTCGTCATTGTTTGAATTATCTTCCTAATAGCTTGCTCCAAATGCACAGAACCTAGAGCCTTACACCAACAGACATTTTTCTTGGGGGGGGGGAAGAAAAGTAATCGCTGCCCACGGTCAAACCTAATCTGCTATATAGTGTTGGTTTGTATTGTGTGTTCTGCTGTGTTGCGCTTGTGAAGTTTTTGAGCTGTCTCTGGTTGAACATCTTTATACTAATCTGAGTTACTCTAATAAAAAGATTACAAAATGTTGGTAACTTTTCAAGTCCATTTGATGTGGCCGCAGGAAGCTTCCTTTCTGCTTTTCCTAATTATTCTTACTTAGAAACTACAATCTAGACTGAATTTGTTAGATTTCTTTTTGTTGAATATATTCTAAGTCCACAGGTCGACGGGGTCTTGATGAGAGATTCTGGTCGCTGTGCGTCACTATGTGGTCATCTGGATCACTTTCCATCACCCAGAACTGCAGGCGGGCAAGTGGGTGAGTACAGGGGAAAGGCAGAGCAGCCGCCTCTCCAACTTGGCATGATTGACTAGTAGAGAGTTACACAAAAGGAGAGAATTGATTTCTAGGTTGGTTCCATTAGAAAAATGAAACTTCCTGTAATTTCTCTCTGTGCGTCTCCCTCGCCTCCCCTCCCCTTCCAAATAACTTTTGAACCCTTTGGTCAGTTTTAACCCTGTTGGATCAAGAGGTTACACTACAGAAAGCTGGTTGAGATGGGCGGTTGGTAAGAGGAGAGAGTTGCCATGAGCGTCCTGCTGAAGAGGAGCCTATGGCTCGGAAAGCACCAGAGAACTCATACGGAAAAGAGATGTGAATGTTCCAGGTAGATGAAAAGCAGCCATTGGAGATCAAGCGAAACCCAAAGCCACAAAACTATGGGAACACTAGCAACGCTGTGCTGTGCGTAGAGCCTTTTTGGCTTTCTTTTTCCTAAAGCTTTAAGGGACATTTCTCCTTTTTCTCTTTTTTGTCAGTTCCGCCTTTGCTGTTCCTTCTCTTGCTGTGACGCTACTCTTGCAGTCCGAGCAGGTACCTGTGAGTCTCTGCAGATTCAGTCTTTCTTGAGTTACAAAGAGGGAAGCTTGCTTAAAATACATTTCTCTGGATGTAGGATTTCTGTATTATGCATTATACAGATGTAGACAAGCTGAAAAAACTGCTTGAGAACTTCTGAATTATTTTTTTTAGAAAGAGGCAGCTTTTTTTTTTTTTCCCAATGTCTGTATTTGAACTGGTACCGCTGTTTAAGTTCAGGTCTCAAGCATATATGTGTGTGTATATATATATAGTATATATCTTTTTAGCATTGTACAAGGTCTACTGGATTGTTTTGCCTCAACTATGTGAGTGGCTTGATTTATTACTGAGCTGAGAAGGGCAGCAGGAAACCTCCGTACTTGTATACCCCAGCCCATCTTTAATTGTTCTGTAAGTAGTTCTACTTACAATGCATTATTCAAAGTTGAAATGTTTTTGGAACGTTCTTTTCTGGTTAACTGGAAAGCTTTTATTTATTACTTCCAGGTGATTTGCAGTGATGTGCATTCAGGGTGGTTTTCTGGCTTCATCTAATCCAGTTGATTTAGAAGTGGTTTTTTATTTTGCAAGTGATGTGAGTTTTTCTTTCCATTTAATCCTTGAGATCAGCTAGTCGATTTCACATGGAAAAGGAAAGATAAACTGTCACTGTATCCCAAGTCTACTCAGAGAATACGCAGTCCAGAAATAACATACTGTACTGACTGATGGAGCAAGCACTATGAAAATTTTCCTTTCCTAGCATATGGGATAGTTCTCAGAAATCCAGCTTTCGTTTGCACTATGCCAACAGAAAAAGGGCTCTTTTCAGTATCGGGTGTTTCAGGGCTTAAATAGTCTCTTTGTACTAAGAGTATATGACCTTCTTTTTACTTTTGTTTATATTTTTAGCTTTTTCCTTTCTATGATGTTGAAGAGACATGGGAAATACAGCAATCCGCAGCCTCTGTCAGCTCACGTGAACAATAAGGAGACTATAGCAATGCGATGTGGGACTTGCACTTTGGTGTCTGTGCGGTCTTGGTCGTAACAGAGCGCGTGCTCCTGATGGGTTGCACTGCGTACGGCAGGTAACAAACCCACTCCCATTCTTCTTCCAAGTCGGGTCTTTGACTTTTATTTTTTGTAGTTGTCCTTCATACTGAAAAGTCATCTTTAACATAATTTTATTTAGTCCCCTGAACTACTTCGTACATTAAACTTCACTTTCGAAGTGGAAAAGTAAGAGGACCTCGAGAGGCCTCTCTGCTTTCCCTGTATTTCTTCCTTAGAAGGGCTCGGACTGAAGGCAAGAGAGGAGCAGTGCCCAGCAAAGCTCAAAGCACAGAGGAAACAACCTGAACAAAAACTTTCATTGCAGAAGTGTTTGCCTTTGAAAATTGCATGTTGCCCTTGAGTAATGAACTTTAAGTGAGTGCCAGGTTACTTTTTCTTAATTGTTTGTGAACTAGGGGGCTAAAAATGAAAGAGTTGTCATCTTAGATAATGTCAGGGAGTGAGTTTGTTGGCTTGTTACACCAGTTTGAGGAAGAAATGAAAACTCCTTTGGTCACTAAAGGAAATAAAATAGCCAAGATATCTGAAGCTTTGATCACAATCTCAGATCTAAAAATATAATAAACTAAGTAGCACTGCAAACAAACAGAAGTTGAGGCATCAATAACAGAAACTGATAACCAGCTTTATGACTGAGATAATTTAAATTCTGTGCTATTTAAAAATAAAGGAGTTAGCAGTACAAGAAAGCCATTTAAAAAAATCTGAAAAAAGAAAAGCCTGTTTTTTTGGGTAGCACCTTCTATCTCAAAACCTATTCTTTTGTTCCTGCTCTCATGAAGAAATTAGATGAGTTTATGGCTGCAGTGTCTGTTCTTGAAAGATAAGCCCAATTCTTAGCAACACATCTGTGTCTGTGAAGGTCAACAGAGGACGAAGGTCATGGCTCCAATAACAACACTTGATTACGTGTTAAAAAAACTTGTAATTCTATAACTGATTTCATTTTACAAGCTAAGAAAAGATTCCCCCTCAACAGTTTAATGCCATGCTAGTACCACACTATTTTCTTTGAACTGCAGGCCACTGCTTTACTTGACGTTTGTTTGGCCCATTAGTTTGGAAGAGGGAGGAAGGGGGAACGCCTGGCGTGGCACATCGGAGTGGAGTTGTCTCGTGTATCACACCAAATGAACGCCTCAGGAATGCTCTAGGTGTGGTTGTGGCTCTCCTAGCACAAGGGATAGGCTCTGTGAGAAGAGTGGGAGTTTAGGTGTATGACATTAAAACCTCATCTCCTGAGCATACAAAAACCTCTTGAAAAGTCCTTCCCTGTTCTTGGCGGAACTTGGCTGTATTTCTGTGAACATCTTAAAGTATTTATGTGTGTATTATCTGGTTTTGTTGTAAGCCAGACTTTCCCCCAGCCTGGTTCCCCACAAAGGCAACAACAGCTTGTGTTGGCACAGGCGATGCAGAAGCAAGCAGCAGATGTTAGCTGGAAGGTGGGAATGCTTCTTTCCATGGTGGTCGCTTACACGTTCAAAGCATTTGAGAACCCCACAACCTCAGAGACTGCTGATATGCACATTCCCAGAGCTGTGTGGTAACTCTTCCTTACAGCCACATTATGTTATTTACTAAAGGGCTTCATTCGGTGTGCTGTGAAGAATTTCTTCATAATATTGTTTGTAAGTAGCTTCAACCACATCCGTTTTCAAACCAAACGTACCACTCGGAGCACTGTTTATAGCAGCATTTTAAGATTTAGTACTTTATCTCGTTGGTTATATGTTTTTGTGACTGGACTGTAAAGTCAAAGGGTGCTTTGTCAATGATTCTTGAAGAGTCAGGATTTCATGCTGAGTTGCTTTCCAGTAACACGAATTTCATTCATCATTTCTGCCATCTGGTAATGATTTCTTCTTCTGAAGATACTCTGTTGTGACAAGTTCTCCCCTTTGCGTGCTAAGTTAGAGCAGGTAAAATCCTGAGCTGTTCAGGGTATTATTTAAAAGTCTTTTGCAACCTTAGAAGTGAGTGACCCTGCTGCCCTGGCTAAATTCCAGTTTACGTAATTATAATCTACTCCTTAACTCCCCAAAGAAATGCTGAGGCCAAAACCAATGCCCACACCGTTCGGTCTGAAGGGGGATATCCACCAAGAATGCTTCCACGTCTGAAGCGGTGTTTGCTGTGTATCGCTGCGGCGCTAGCTGAGCTAGAAATTGCTGCCTTTGCTTCTGCCCTCACCAAAAAAGACTGCACCGATACTAAGGGTGACCAACGAGGAACACAAGCCAGAACAGAGAAAGAACGGGCTTTAGGACTATACAGAAACATTTATCGGTATTTAATGACCCTGACAAAATTTGCCCTTGAAATTATGATAAATTAGTCAGAACAATATTTGATGTGCAAGCGATTAGCCCAAAGAAGGTCTGGAGGTTAATTCTGATGCTTCAGAGGGCCTAGGGAAAAGCAAAAATGACAGGTTAAAGGAGATGATATTTTGCTTAAAGGAAACAGAGTAGCATGCTTTCCTTTTTTTTTCTGGAGATTATTGTCAAGTTTACAACAAATGTGGAAGAACAGAATAGAAACTTTGCAGGAAAGAAAGATTACTTTTATTAGGAAAAACTGTGCCTGTTAGAATAGGTAAGCACTGACCAGATAACATGGACTTTTATCAGAGGTTACAAAATGAGGCTAATACCTGTCAGGAATAAGTATACCTCAGTTATTCTGCTTCAGGGCAGAAGGATGGACTAGGTCTGTTGAAGTCCCTGGAGTTGTATTTCAAGCTGTTGTTTTTCCTCTGTCCTGTTCTCTGCTGATTCTAATTCTGGCTGTTACCACGTGCGTTAGAAGGCTCACCACGTACTGGGCTGTGGCGGACTGAGATATCCCAAAGGGGGTCCCCCGAGACCAGGCAGCCAAATGATTGTTAGGCAGGAACACATGTGAAATACAAAGATCCAGGTGGTGCTAAAGCACACAGCAGAATTGGCAGGTTTTATTTTTACCTGTTCTTGAACAACTGAAAAACTACAGCCAGCAGAGTTTAATGCTACCAGCTTTCCTGCCCACCAAGGACCAGGGTGCGTTTGGGAGCTGCTGTTTGCTAGTAACTGGTCTGGGGCTGGGAAATACCAGTGCCCAGCAGTGATTTTCAGCCTCTCTGGAACTAAGCTGGACTGGAACCAGTGGGTTAAAATTACTGGTCGCCTCTCCTCTGCGTTTAGAGCAGTGTCACAGGGAAGCAGCGTCTCAGTCACACCCCGCTGCCATGATGTACCTTGTAAGGCCTTGCCTACCTATTTATTTTTTATGCTGCTTTCCAGAGCTGCTGAAGTTTCAGGTCCTCATGTTTATCTGAGCACTTGTCCGAGTGGAAAATGCGGGAAGGAAGCAATTCCCCTTCTAGGCTGCTGCCCTCCTTGCGTGGTCTGTCCCTCGGCCTCAGTAAAGCCGTGACTGCTTCTGTGCCAGTCGCTGTCGTGCGGCGATGCGCGAGGCACCCGGTTATTGAACACTGACCTCTACATGTTGCAGAGGTTGTTTGTTACCCGTTGCATTTATCATGAAACTGGAATCATGAGATTAAGTTCAGTCTCTTTCTTTATGATCTTTTGTGTCAGATAAAGAATAACAAAATCCATATAAAGTAGCCCTGAGAAGGAAGAAGCAGAAGCCAAAAAATCAAATTAAGATTTGGCTTAGGGCATCGCAGTAAATACGGAGAACTTTCATGGCCACTGAGGTTTTTCTCAATGTTATTTTTTATTTTTTTTAAACAGCAGAAAACAACTGTTCTTAAAATGAAGCATTCCAAAGCAGACAGACAGACGAGTTGCAGCCCTCCCTCTGACTTCTTCACTGTTGTAGTTGCATATCTTTCAGAAGACGTTTTCAAAAAGGTTGGTCAGAATGTGCCTACTAAATGTAGTAAAACTCTAACCAGCAATGTATTTCCTGCTTGAGGAGAAAAAACATACACTCAAAACTACAAAGTGAGGACTCTCTTTGTTACTGTGCAAAGCAAAACAAGTTGAGTCAAGACAAAGGCTGGACAACATAGCTCTAGCAGCTACATCTTTTCTTAATGAAAATTCCTAACACAAAATTAAATTGTATCTTTAAACGCTGAATTGCAACTAAATTGCGTCTTGTTCATACGTGGTTATTTTCCAGCAAAGCACTTCACTTTCACAAGAAAGGTGAAGTTTAAACCCCCCTCCCCCCAGTAATAAATATTGGTATTTCCTCCTTACCTTTAAAGCAGCGCTTGTGTTGCTGACACAGTAACACAGTACCGGGCTTTGCTGCTGCCAGTGGTTTGGGAGCAACGTGCC
Source organism: Psophia crepitans (assembly GCA_013399095.1). Taxonomy (NCBI): domain Eukaryota; kingdom Metazoa; phylum Chordata; class Aves; order Gruiformes; family Psophiidae; genus Psophia; species Psophia crepitans. The sequence continues at coordinate 1,189,633 of VWZZ01004514.1, forward strand.
CACAGATCACGTTGATACTCAACTCGCGCTTGTTTTGCCGCAGTGCTGAAGTCTGATGTTATTTAAGAAAAAAGGCAAAACCCTTTCAGTGTGTCTTTCCTACTAGGGTGCATGGTTTGGGGGGAGGAAAAAAAAATAAAATCTGTTTGCTAAACTCTTTTCCCTGTACCTTCTATTTTTTTTAAACCTCCGAGTTTTCAAAAGCTGTCCCGTGTCAGTCTGACAAACGCGTCACGTTTGTCAAAACGTGTCTTAACACATTTCCCCCTATTTGTTCTGCTGAAACTGTTCATTTAGGGAAAAAATCCATCGAGTCCAAGGTTCTGAAAAGGCTGTATCAGTTCTAGATCTGTAGATAAGAAGGATGGAAATAAAAATTGCATAATATTTGGGGAGCTGTGATTTTTCTTTTCAGCTACAATATACCAAGGTTAGCTAAATAGCTGTTAAAAAGGGAGAAAAATACAAAAGCAAAAAACCGGCTGTAGTTATGACAGTTACTGTGTTCTCTTCCTCCTCTCCCTATAAGTTTGAGAGAGAGAAATGAACTTTCAGGCAAACAATTTTTGAAAAAACCTTTACAGGTTTTAAAATATTTTTCTGTCATACCAGGGCCTATAAGCAACAAACCAAAATGCCTAAAATATGAAAAACTTTCCTTAAAGTTCATAGTAATATTGAAGCACGTAGGTAATCTACGACAGAAGAAAATGTTGCCCCTGACAGCTGTACGTAATAAAGTCTGAAGAGCTCCAGTATGTAACTTTATTGTATGAGGAGCCGTAGAAGCCCTCAGCTGCCAAGTAACCAAGTTAACCCTAACTAACTAGTTTAGTCTGAAACTGTAACAATAAATTATGTATTTTTTGCATTTACGTTGGGTTAGAAGGAAATGCAAAGAACATGTAAGGTGCTACCAGTGGATAGTTTGCTCTGAGTTGCATGAAACAAATTCTAAGTAAGGCTCTTCATGCAAAGCAATGTCTGTGGAAGTGTTTATATTTCTCACGTTCAGGTTTTGTGCTCCACGACTGTAAATTCACGGAACAAACGCAGTGCCCTAGTTTTCCTACTTTTCAGTAACAATGAATTTTACACTGCTGTTTGACTTCAGTTCAGCCAGCACTCACACCTATTGGTAAAGTAAATTTTAATAGTTTTCAGTGCACTGGCTGTTTACAAACCATTGCTGTGTGCTTGAGTACATGGTCTTTGTCTGTCTGCCTTGAAATGTGCACCCTGTGCCTGTTCCAGTGGGGTTTGTTCAGGTGTTAATTCATTTACTGCATGTAGATGTATATTTTTACGCTTTTTATTTCTGGAAGCTTCAGGCCCGTGACAATTACACACAAGGATCACATGGTCTGCTCATAGCCCTGCCCTTGGCTGGCACAAGGACACGCTCGGCAGATCCAAATGGGCAAGCAGGGCTGACTGAGGTTTGGGAAAAGCGCTGTCCATGTAGTGTAGCCAACAGCTCCTGACCTGGCTGTGCAGTAGCTGGGGGGACTGTGAGGGCACCCCACTTTCTTCTAGCCCTTACAGAGCCGGCACCCTTACAGGAGAAGGAGCTGGCCTGGCTAAACGGCAGCTGCCCCTTTTCTTGGGGCCCAAGGCCCCTGTGGGTGGAGGGTCTGGCTGACCTGCTCTGGGGCCAGCCTGCCTGTGAGCCCACAGGGGCTGCAGGCGTAGCTGCACCCTCCTGTCTTACCTGCACAGGTAAGGGGTGTGGTACAGCAGTACTTGGGTACCAGTGTCCTTTGCAGTTTATGGCTTCTTAATAAAACTGAGCTCATCATGGCAGCCCTGATACTGCTAAATTTACCTCATTGCTGGATTTACAGGTGAAGTAATTGCTGTGTCATACTCTAGGTAACGCTACAGCATTCATCTCCAGCATCATCATGACCAGGGCTTGCACTGCTTACTACAAACATCTGCATTCATGTTCAAGCGTGAGAAGTGAACCTTCCACCAAAACCATGTGGAGCTGCCTTCCTTGATGCCTAAGGAAAAACTTCAGTGTTCTCTACATGGATGGATGTGACAGATTTTTGCTTCTGTTTTACTCACCGGTTAAACCTTTTCTAAGATCACAGAAGACAGGTAATAAACTCAGGACCAGCTTTTCAGAACTTTAATCCCTCCTCCCAGTTCTCCTTTCTTATGGAAATAAAGGCTGCTAAAATATATGGCCAAAGCACATGAGAGATTTTTTTTTAAAATATTTAATCCACAAAGCTTTATCTTACAGTATAAACCCACCCCCCAATGTCTGTTTAGAAAGCTGATACCCAACTGTAGTCTGTTTTTCTTATTTTTCGTAGCTCTTTTTCCTGGGCTTTAGACAGTTTACAAGTCATCTCTCCTAACAATTCCAGAGCGCTTGTATCTTCTTGTTCCATTTCAGTAACATCTCTTTCCTCATCTGAATCATCCTCTGTTTTTTCACTTTCCATTTCTACTTCATCAGCAACTTCTTCAGCACTGTAAGATGATGGTGATTAGAAACAACCCAATTAATGAAATGAATGAGTACTTGCACATACTATAGTATCACATACTATGGGAGTGAGGCAAGTTATAGTGCAAATAGGTAAACATGAGATTTATTTTTTTTTTATCTCAGCCTACTTACAAACTACTGTACTTCTCTGGCCGTCTCAACTACAAGCCATTTTTCAAATAGCTGTCCTCTGATTTAAGTAAACAAAATGTTTTTCTTTCTCCAAATGAACACCATGTCAGAACAGGCAGCTGAGTGTTAGGTAAAAGGTTAGAAGCTCACGCTCTTACAGGACTAGAAACAGGGGCTACCCTGATAGATGAGCCAACATTCAGGAAGGCCATTCTTCTCTATCAAAGCTGCAAAAGGTCACCTGGTCTTAAAAACTGCTACAATGCCTTGTAGAAAAAGAAAACAGTTTGGTGGTTATTTTTTTTTTTAACATAGAGAGGTGCTGACTGTGGCTGCTCCCTTCTGACCTCAAGAGTTAAACTTGTGCTGATGTAGAAAGCACACCTCAAAAGGGTTATACAGAACAATTACCATTTACAATGTGGTATTATTAGCATTGATTCAAATGTCTGTTGTTCTGACCTGTGTGGCAGAACAGTACTGGTCTCCTAAAAATCATCTGTTTGAATACAAACTGTTATCACTCACCTGTAAGTGGTGAAACATGTATAATACATTATTTTCCTTGACACTATAATAATAAAGTGGCTCAACATTAGGAAGAAAATTCATTTATATGTGGATATATTCTTGTCGTTCTTCAAGAGCCCAATCCTACAGCCCTTGTATGCAACTTTGAGTGTGCAGCCACGCTAACTACCAGTGTCAAAGTACAAGCTCTACACGTGCAAATATTTACACAGGCCACTAAACTCCCAAATTCTTCTGTACTGAAACTAGGTACAAGTTTCTATACGCTCCCTGTACTCGATTCTTGCCAGAGTTTTGTTGGTGTGGCAAAAAGACTGTTTAACTGTATCATCCAGTACGCAAGCCAGCAATACCGGCCCACCCAGCGCAGCAGGACTGATTAAACCGCTGCTACGGCAGAATACAACACACCTGCAAAAACTGCTCACACTACCGGGGTTTCTTCTGGGTAAACCCCTGTGCCTGCATTCATCTTCTAGGAGCACACAGTGATTTTAGAGGAGTGAACGACAATACAGTAAGTACCTATCCAACTACCCTGGGAGTAACGCAGTCCAAGACAAGCTTAGCTGTGTTTGCAGTATACACTCATATTTTGGGGCTTTATTAGGAATCAAGTTTGAGTTCTAAACAAGCTGTTAAGGTTAAACCTAAGGACTAACAACTTGGTGGATCTAGAAACCAGAACCAAGAATTATGCAAGACGGCAGCGTACTATCAAATAAAGTTGAGAACCTGACATTTATCAAAAAATATCACTAACAGCATTAAAGCCCTGGAATAAAGTTAAATTCATAAAGAACATTTGAGTACCAAAAGGCAACATTTTGTGTACGAGCACATTATGGCAAATAACAGCAAAAATAACAGCAACAGAAGAGCCAATAGACTGAAGAGCCAGTCCCCACACCTCCCAAAAACTGAGTAGTTTAAAAAAAAATAAAAAATTGCCACAATAAGGTGTTCTAACCTCTGTGAACAGAAGAATGAACAGCCTTGGAAAACTGCTTTTACACTTTGAACAAAGATGTACATAATTTAAAGTAACTGTAATGACTAAGGAGAGTACTTCAATTTTTCTTACCTTTTGTTCTCTTTGGAGATGAGCAATGAATTAATAAATATAGGACAGAGGAAGGAAGCAGATGGCAAAACGTGTGCTGGAGTGTGCAAAAGCTGAAAAGATAAACCAGAAGCTTTATGAGCGCTGGTGTCGTGATTTTGTTTGTACACTTACTGTAATTACTCCTACCTCTTTGACAGCAGGTGAATCTTGCTCATGCTTATTATGAACAACTAGTTTTCCAAGGTCTATGTCCTCTTGTGCTTGCTGACGTCTGTGCTTTCCCAACAGCAAGCTAAACGGGGTCACAGGCAGACTTTCTTCTACTGCCAGCTTGAAAAAGGTGAAAGTTTTAAGTAGAATTTTAGTGTCACAAACCAAAGTTCCATCTCATTTTGAGTTACCAAAATTCAGAATCAACCTAGATGACAAAACTCTGCACTCAAATTGAACTAAACTGAGCCACGTGGCTCTTTGTACTCATTCTCTGTCAGGCATCCTGAGAAGTCCTACACAGAGGTAATAAAACTCTCCAGGATCTGGATTCAAGGACACTACGCTTTAGGTGGTTGACGCAGCCCTTAACTTCCCTATATGGAAGTTGGTGTGTGTGCCAGCAAAACTAACTATGGCTTTCAGATTCCACTGATGGCTACAAGATTTTCTGCCAAGTGATTTAATTATGTAACTGGAAGCAAAACATGGCAGCTTCCCTTCTGGCATTCTCCTAGATCAATATAGCTTAATCTGAGTACCCAAGTATTCCCCCACCCTCCAAAGAAACCGATTGCTTATGAGCACATTCCCACAGGATCTTTCCAGTACAAAATCCAGACTTCTACTTGGACCTGATTTATCTAACCAACCAAATCAATCAAGTGCTCTGGTTTATTCTGTTCCGTGGGTATGAAGCTTCTTCAACACGAATTTAACAGGTTGACTTTCCCAGACTACTCCTCCACAGAAGTACATTCTGGAATGTAAATCTGAAACTCCTTCTCCTGGCTAAGTCACAATTGACTGAGAACTGCTCATCCGCACCAGACAGCACGGATCAGGCCACACTCCAGGTTCCAAGTGTTGAAGAAACCAAGATAAGGAAAAAGCTTCTTCAAACATCAAGTGGTTTTGCCTCATTTGTGTAACCTGAATCCTTTTAGAAAAGAATCTTTTTTTTTTGTTCAGGGGAAATGGGAAAAGGAGGAACTTGCTAATACTTCTTTTTTTAAAGGTTTTTACAAACTGCAATTCTGTCAAAAAATAAGCAAATAGAGATTACAGTCCCTTCAGTTAAGTGCCTATGACTCCACCTAAGGATCTGGTGTGCATTTTCCTGACAGAAGGGAATTTGAACCTGACAGTCCAACCACCAACGGAATTTTGAACTGCTCTGTACATCTGGCAGAGCTTCTGTAAGAGGTACCTGTTTGCTCGACGGTGTAAGCCTTTCTTCCAGAGACTTTGTGCTAAGCGTCATTAGCTCCTAAAATACAGAATGATGTAACAGAGTTATAGTACATGAAACTTGCTTTCCATATTTCCATACTTTGCCTACAGAAGCTTCTGACTGGCCCAAAGCTTTTGTCAGTCAAGGGGAAGAGGCAAACACATCTCTTCCTCTTTATTTTATAAAGAAACTGAAAGGAAGCGGGAATGGACCTAGAGGCTCTCTATAGACTTTTGGGAAAACAAACAACCCACTCACATATTACAGGGAAAACAGAGTATCATATGAAATGTTTGGATAATCAGCAATGATACAGCTCCTCGGTGGGTGGCTGAGTGAAGCACAGGCAATGCTCCCAGATTACCTAGTTTCTTGCATGAATGAGGCAGCAGAAACTATCAGCAGTAGAAAACCAGTAAATACTCCATTTTGAACTGAAGCTGTTTTGGCAGTTGAAAGCTTTTAATAACTAACAAAGCATGGCTTGCACTGTCTTGAAACAGCAAAACACACCCACCCAAACAAACCCAAACCTCTTACACTCAACAGCAGAACTCTGAATTTCTATCAATCCACATTCAGGAAAATACTTTTTCCCCAGGAACCACCTGCCAATCACTGTTTCTTACTTGCGTATCCGTAAGAAAGAATAACTGGGATCTTCTTAGCCAAAGGTATTTTTCTGAGCCAGTCGTTTCAGGTTCATCTCTTGGAACGAAGGCAGCAAGCTGGATCTTTTCTTTACAAAGGTTTCTCTGGATATAGATTGGCCGCGGCTCGTTTGGTTTAAACACAAACACTGGAAAACCAAGAATGTCTTCTCTTTAAACCACGAAATTCATACACAGGGCTTTGAGAGCTATCCAGGAAGGTACCACAGCCAGTAAGGGCTGGACAGGACTGCCTTTAAGCACTAGTTTGCAGGCGTTATAACTGGCTAACCTGCATAATAGAAGGTACCTTTCACAGTATTCCAATCCAGAGAACATACCTGGAAATTAACTCTTCTGCAGAACTGCAGCTCTAGAAAGAGTAACCCTAATTTACAGTCTACAGTCAAAGCTCTAGAATATAGCCAGCTCAGCAGTTCAACCGCAGGTTCGCATTTGCGGGAGAGGGTCAAGAACATCTGAGCCCCTGTCCCAGAGAACACGGGTAATCCCGTGCTGCATCCTGTACCACAAACTAACTGTGGGAAGAAGAGATGGAAACCCACAGGCGTTACTGACTGCTGCGGCCAGACATGGCTCAGCTTTCCACAGGTGAGGCACAGACTCAAGTCTGTCTCACGGCTTTCATAGGGCTGAATTCTAAGAAAACCTTTTCTAGAAATTATGCTTTCACAGTTTTAAATTTCACTAACTATTACTTGTCAAAGAAGCCTTTGTACTTACAGCTGGATTCTTTTGAGAGCCATGAAACAGCAGCAATATGTTCTGAAAGGGGATCAGGTTGCAGAACCAAGATGTTGAGGTGGGCACTCCATTCCACTGGAAAGCAAACACAGCAACAGCCGGACATGAAAAGGCGGCTTTCAGTTCTAGCCCACTACTCTGCCAAGCAAAAGGTCAAATGGGAACGACACGCAGGGCCTTAACCTCTGGAAGAGGCATGCAACTTCGCTTAGAATCAAGCTACAAATATTGTAAGGTTTTATAGGAAAATTCAAGTGTTAAAAGTTACCACTCTAGCATACATTTAAGCTGATCTTACATGCACAACTGAGCAGGTTCCAGCAACACAGAAAGCCATGATCAGTGGCACCAATAAGGTACTTGGAACACGTTTGTCTCCCAAAGCAGATGTTCCTACAGAAGCAAAAAGTCACAATAAGTTAGTGACCTTCAGATTTCATCTTTGTTTCTCTATGTAGTAACGATTCACAAGTCACGAAAACATTCAGTTAAGATTTAGTTCTCATATTTAAATCAGAAGTTTGCTGTTGGCTTTTTGCTTTCACTGGTAGTGGCGTGAAACTTCACACACAACCCCTAGATAAGTCTGGGAGATACAGCAGTATGCTTAAGTCTATAAGCATTACATGTTCCTACAACATTCTGGTTTCAAGGAGTGATTTTCAGCTCTTAAATAAGTTACAAACCCATCAGAACTACAAAGCGTTCATATTGCAGCTGGCAAATAAATTCCATATTTAAAGAATTCCTATTACCTCTACGCATTCTCTGTGAAAACATAGCCCTTTGAAGAGGCTATGCAATTATTAGTAATTTAGTATAGTCCTAGAGTAATTTATTTCCTTTTAATATAGCATATAGTAAGGGCTCAAAAGGAGCAGCTGCCTGGGAAAAGCTTGCCACTGTGCCAAGCTGCCAAGGGAAGTCTTCTCCATAGGTAAAGTAAAAATGTTGCTGACACGCCTCCCACAATTTTCCTGCCAACCAGTTTGAGATTCACGTTTTCAATTTCTGATCTTAGAGGACCAGTATAAATATATTGGACTCGATCACACACACAAAAAAAAAAGCTTACACACACAAAAATGTGGAAGCAGGAAATCTCTGTATCCTCCTGTGATACTTTATGTCCGTGTCTTTACGACATTGTGACCGTGCCGTGGTTTGCTCTCCGCCTTAGGTGTTTCCTGGAAGCAGGTACATGAAGTACCTCTAACATCACTGCAATAACGACTTTGAGAAAGAGTCAGAAAAACCTTAGCACTGAAGGAGAACGGTAGAGGAGGTTTGTAGCACCTTCCTGTTTCAGAAATTTAAATATACAGATTGGCACAGATATTAAGTAGATATACTTAATAACTGGTTAAGTAGAATCAGTGAGGTCACCTATTGCCCTATTTTTCCAAGATTATCACGAGAAAAATGATACTTTACCTGGATCAGAAACGGCTCTATACTTGCACAGTCCAGGAAGCTCAATATTAAGGCTGTTCTATTCTTTGTGTCTCTATCTTTTATCTCTACTATCGACCTATACCATTCCACATTATCCTTACAAAACAAAATGGTAACTAGACCTTCCAGGTGTCTTTTACCATGACAGCACACAGTGAAGCATGCTGGGTGTCTGCCAGGCAGATACGGATTTTCCAACAGAGGTTAGCAAGGATCAAGATCTGTTTTATAATGCAGATAATGAGGTCAATATGGCTTTATGGTTTATTCATAAAATTTCTATTTGTATGCATGTGTACATGAATAAAGCACAAACTTATGTTTTTTCAGTACTTTGATTCATCCCTAGCGTAACAGGGAAAAGGAGAAGGGCTATCGACACCGTACTGTGCGCACAGTGATACAGATTTGAGGGACTCATAAGAAAGGAGATGAAACTGCAAAGCTTGATCTTAGTATTTTAACATAAATTATGAGCCACCTAAAAGCCATTTTACAGTCTTTTCTATGAATTTAACAGGCTTAAGTTCAGGCAATGTTTATATGAACATACACAAGGTCTTGAACTACTATGAATTGATTCTTTATGTTCCAAGAGTTCAAGTAAGACATAAAAAGCCAGATGAAAAAACACATACCTTATTTTTCCAGGAGGATGGCAAAATGTACACTTAAGATCCCAAGTGACTGAATCCCATACAGTGACAGTTTCTTCAAAGCTAACAGCAAGCAAAGAGCCATCTTCTGAGAAACAGCAGTTTGTAGCTTGGTAGTTGTGGTAGCTGCCTACAAAGTCACAGCTCCAGCTCACACTTTGCTGTGCTGCATTGAATAAACAAGCTAGTTAATTCAAGTCTATACATGAAAAAAAAGAACTCAAGTGTTAGGGCTGCAAAGGAGGCTGAAGAGCAAGAGAGCTTTGTTTCAGAAGGCATACATTTTTAAAGGGGTGCACAGGATCTGTCCTGTTCCAGTGCAAGGAACATCTAGTAGGTTTTTCATTTGTCCTCAGTTTCGCACCTGAACAGTGAATCCCGAGACTGACACGGTACAGTATGGGTGTTTACTCTGCCAATTAAATTAACTGTGCTCTCAAACAGGCAGATGTCAGGTAAAAGAACAGTCTGTTTCAGAACACTAAATGTTGAATCTACTTCAGTATCTTTTTTTCTTTTAAACCTGTAGCAAGAACATGAGCATTACTAAAAATTTGAACACAGGCTGCATTTGAGTCCAACAAAGCTCATGGTTCATCTGCAGAGAGTTTGAGGATTGCAGAGCGACCCACCTGCACACTTCCTTGCCTTGGTTAAGCTGCCAGTGCATTCAGGTGGAATGCCTTTCCCACTGGGGAGAACTACCATAAGATAAACAGAAGCAAAGTGATGTACTTACCACATAACATACAATTCATACAGCATGCTTTTGAAACATTGGGTAGGATGAGGAAAGAAAGGAAAGTAAGTTCACCCTATGCTAAGATATCCTTTATATAATGGCTATGAGTTGATGATTAAAAGAACTGTCTGTAAAAAACAAGCCAGAAACAAGTCACTACTTTAAACTGCATGGCACCATCTAGAGGCACAGCGAGAGATCTGCTGCAAAGGCAGCCATGCCAGAGTGCATTCTACATTGGAACTAATTAGTTTCTTAATATTTGCTGCACAGAAGCCTGCAGCATGCTGCCTTTCTACCTGAGCATTCCCACCTGCCCCCCCCAGCAAATACACCACAGAAGTCAGAACTAACTTGTACTTTTACACATGCCATGAAACAGAACTCTGTCTAGTTGCTTAGAAAACACACACAGACAAAAAAAAACAACCCTCATGAGGCCAGTCAGCAGATACAAAACTATCTTGCTGAGGGAAAAGGACTCCATTAGGTTTCACCCTCAGCCCACATTGTACTCAGGATCAAAATATCTGCTCATTAAGATATAATCTAAGCTTAGAATCATTTACAATCAGATCCCATTGAGAAAGTTGCTATTAAGTAAATATATGCATAAATCCTAGTAACTGAATACAGGCTTTAGTTTTCCTTCTCATGAGCACCCACTGCTGAGAGGCAAACAGCCCAGAAAGAGAAAGTCAATCTGGCAACCTGAGTTTGTCAAATGGAAACCTCAGTAGCTGAAAAGTACTTGTGAACATGTTCTCACCTGCTCATGAAAACACAAACATGTCACTAAACTGCAAGCAGTTCAGGAAGACCACCGCCACCTCCGTTCGGGAGCGTGAGAAGGTAAGACACCCAAGCGGCAGGGTGGGTGGGTTCCAGCTCATGTAAATGTTATTATGGTGCCAGGCACACAAAAGTAAAAAGAAATTAAGAAGCGGGAACTCTTGTATTTTGGGCGATATACATCCCTCACATGTTCTCTGTGAAACAAGTGAACATCAGCATGCATTTTGAGAGGTGAGATTTGGTTACTTTGGTATCTTGGAAGTGGATCCTAAATACCCATTCCAGGATGTTCAAAAAATGAACTCTGAAGTGGTGGAGCTGCCGAATGGCCAAGTGCTATTCTTCTACGCTACATCAGCTAAACCAGAGTAACACACTGGTGCATCCTGCTCCCTTGAGCAGAAGTCTCAAATGAAAGGGCTACTGAGAAGAATGACAAAAATCCATTTTCCCAGCGCAGAAAAACCATTACCACAAACAATCCTTTAACCAATCATTCCCTTCTGCAGCGGGCTCAGCCTCCATTATCAATCCATAATACTGTGAAACTGTGAGAGAGCTCCATCACAGAGGGTGCTCAGGAGAACACAATAAATACTCCATGGAACAGCAGAAACCGATAAACACACGGGAGGACTTCAGGGCTCAGTTCTGAGAGGATGAAGTTAGGGTTAGAATCTCTATAGCATGTTACAAGGTGGGAAGTGAGCGGAAGTTCTGTTTCGACCATGCTTACCCTCTGGATCAGTGTCTTCTACCATCGCCCAGACTTTAAACACACAATCTCTGCCAGCTGTTACCAATATCAGAGAGTCATCTTCCAATTCATCCATGTCACGAAAGCACATGTCTGTTATGTGGTCCTCATGGGGCATATTTATTCTAGTGTTCAGCTTAAAGCTACAGGAAAAGAAGACAGAAACTTGCTGGTTTACTTCATTTTGAACTTGTGGGAAGATTTCAGTTTAAGATGATTCTGGAAGGGGCAGGGAAAAGGGGCATCAAAGAAAATTCTGTCTAATTACATTGCTAAATAGTATCACATTTACAGATTGGATTTCCCTAATCATTTTCATACAGCAAGACAGGTTGTAGCCCAGCCGTGAGAAAGGATTATCACTAAGCAAGTGTCACTCTGAGAATACTCTGCCTGAACTCTGGACAGTCTTTTCAGTATTTAGACAACCAGCCACGTAGCTACTACACAAACCAGCTTTATTTTGCTTTGTTTCTTCCTTCAAGAAAATAACAAATTATAGGCAATTTTTTTTTAAGTAAGAAAATGAGGGAAAGTGTATGAACCAGCTGCATGTTACCAAAAGGAAAAAAAAAAATCAACATTAAAGTCATAATTTGCTGTACCCTAAAAGGACTGATCAATCAACGATGGATTGGACAGAGGTGGGAAAACTGAACAAGCTATAGAACCATTCTGTGAAGTCCATGATTTTTAATACCAAGTAAATACACGAATTTAAGTCCCATGGTTAAAACAGCCGGTCTGATTAATGTAAGTAAATTAAACTCAGAGCGATTATTTCCAATCCATATTTACTTCAACTCTGTGCATTGTTTCAGGTGCATATAGCATGCACAGTAACCTTTCTCTAAGGTCTTCTCTAGATTTTATTAGATTTGGAAAAACTGTGCAAGACAAAGCGTGTGTAAATGTTTGTGTGACACGCAAGATGGATTTTGACACCTCGAAGGCCAGCTCTATCATCACCTTTGAGTTTCTTCATCATAGAACCACAGCTTCAGCTGTAATTCAGGGTCAGTTGCTTCTTCTCTCTCTTCCACGGTTGCGAGCCACTTGCCTTGTGCACTAAACGCAACTTTTACCAAGTCAGCTTGGTTTAAGCCTGCCTGATGAATGTATTGTCGTTGCACAATATCCAACTGCAAAACAAGACCAAAATTAAATTTAAAAATTCAAGTGTAGACATAGAGATATCACTCATAGAACCACACAGAAAGGATGTTCTGAAAGCACAGATTCGAACTGACTAGGCTATGACACTAAAAAAACCAAAAAAAAAACAAACACAGGGAAAGCGTAATTAGGGCATGTACATTCCACAATAATGCTAAGTGTAGGAAGGAAGGAAGGAAGAAAAAACCGCTATTTTAGAGGGATTTTACCTAGAAATTTTTGACAGTTAACAGGAGCAGCACACTGTTTTGAAGCATTCATTCAGCTGTGAACATTTAGCTACGCTTAACAAGTAGAAGTAGCTTGTGATAAAGCTGAAAACACCTCAGCTTGGACTCCAGTCTCACAGTGTAGCTGCTGGCTTTTTTCCTGTTTGCTGTATTACGTCTTCAAATAAATTCTGACGCATAACTTACTTGACTGCATGTTTTTTAGTACAAGACCGTCCAACTTACACTGAACAGCTGTTGGTCACTTTGGAGACAATAGAACTGCAAGTGGCCAGGCTCTCCGTTCAGGACCAAAGCTTTGGTTCTAGGATCAACGACTAGACCAGTCTTGACATCTGTACCTGGAAACAAAAATAAGGTGAGAAATAACCCAAGATGGGAAGTACCATTCTGCTCTCTAAGTGGAAGATAGATTTTATTGCACTTACTTTTGATTAGCCCTTGAATACTTTTGGAAAATCTTAGGTTGCTGTTGATTATTGTAATTCCTGAAAAGAAAAGCAGATTAAGTCTTGCAAAAGGCTTCTGCAATGTAACTGCATCTCATGGTGGGGAAGATGGGGACGAGCCCTTAACCAACTATACTTAATCCTACACACATATCTTTTCTCAATTTATCACACCCATATATCAAGGTGGAAAGTCAAGTTACAGCAGTCGTCAGACAAATGCAGAGAACAGATGAAAGAGCAAAAGATCACTTCAAGCATCTGTTCTTTTACATCAATATTGAACTTTTTTGTAGCATCTAGTTAATTCATCTGAAACGAACAGAGTTCATACATTCCATTTGGCATTAAGTGAGACTGAAATATGTTTTGTCTTACTATTGTCTGTATGCAAGGTGCAACACAGCGTGCCATCAGATGACATGGAGATGTACTCAATAGCAGATCCCAGACGAGGAAGGAAATCCTTCTGACGGTCTGACTCATTGCGCCACAGAACTAGAACTGATTCAACTCCACCACTCAGCAAGTTGGTTCCTTTTCGGGTAATAAAAATACAGTTATAAATTTTGGTTTAAAAAAATAAAAAAAGTGATCAATATATGTGTATACAATGACAGATAAACAAAGGTTTCTCAGAAACCTTTCTTAAGCGGTCACACACAAAGGAATTATTCCCCATATCTAGCTTAGGCAACACACATAGATATATTTCTCATTATCCCATGTTAAACTGCTAGAGAAAGTAACAAGAATTTGTGCCTAGAGTAAAATTTAAACAATTCTTTGTGAGTAGTAGATCCCATTACTTTCTGAATTGGCTGAGTATTTGAGTTAGAATAGAGCTGAATTGTTCTTCTATCGAAAGTACTTTGCAGGAAGAAATTCCTACTGAACGTATTTCAGATCGCACAATTCAGGTAAAAGTTAGCTGTATTTTTGCCACTAGGTTTGAGCTCGGACAAGACTGGCTTGTTTTATTTGGATCCAAACAGAACTCTGGCAAGAACTCATCAGTATTGCTGATGAAGGGGGCTGGGGGAAAAAGAGGTAAAAGGAGGCATTAGATTTTACATTCTACCACAAAAGGCGGATAGTTGACATGAATGCCAATCAAAATATATTAAAAAAATAACAACTGTTTACATTTTTATTTCAGATCCTTCCTGGACATATCTAAGATTCTATAAATTAATTTATTACCAAGTAGACAAACTTGAACTTCTATTGATTTTTCCCTCCCCACTGCAACTGTTCCACTTTGAAAGGTTTTTAGGCTTTGAGGTTTCTTGCTTTTGTTGTTGTTGTTGTTGTTAACTCACCCTCCACAGAAAAAGCTAGATCCATAACGGTGTCATGATGCCAGTGCAGTGTGGAAAATGTGTACTCTTTCTTGTGGTAGAAATTCCTCCTACATGGGGTGGAATGCAACAATTCTTTAAACACATCATCCACAACAGAGCAAACTAAATTCAGTATTTTCTTTCATCAAGTATCCCCTCCTCTAACTTATAGACTACAGTTTCTTGCATGGTCACACGACGCAAAGGGAACGAAGGAACCATGTTGGCCGGTCTTCGGAGCCTTCCTGGTGCACACTCCAGGTCTCAAGACACATTCTGAGCAGCTCGGCGCTGCTGAGCAACTTGGCCAGCATACTGTTCTGAACCATGCAGTGCCACTAGTGAGCTCTCCCTAGGTCTCTACTTGCCCATAAAGTTATTTCAGCTGCTTCTGCATTATTTTTTCAAATACGGTTTAGATTGTGGAACACAGTTTAACAGGAACATCTTCCCATTTGACACTGAACTGAAGCTGTGCCCTGAAGTCAGTGTCCATACTGCAGGCGCACAGGGCTTGCCATTCTGTGCTCTTTACGACCTCCAAAAATGGCAACGCTACAGATGAATTGGACTGCTTTGCTCAGGTTTCGCTTAATTCCTACAGTCACCATCAGTTTATGGGGCACACAGATGTACCAAAAAGCACATACCAGAGGCGAATCTTTCCATCTGCGTGGCCAGTTGCAATACAGTCCTCTGTAGGATGGCATGCTATGCAAGTGAAGTGATTGTTTCCACTTTTTGCCTTCACTGCACTCACAGAAAACCTTCAAGAGTTAAGAAAGTAACTTTAGTTATATGAATCAGACTTTGTTTTTTGTTTTTTAAACGCGTCAAAAGGATCAACTAATGCACATAAAAATAATTGAGTAGCAGAATTCAACATCTCCAAGTTGTTATAGCTACATACACTCTCCAAAAAATAGTGACAGGCTGACTGTTCTCTTTTATTTCATTAGTTCTTTGCTTTCAATCAAGCTGAAAAGGTTTTTCCTTCTTTCTCTATCCCTCTCTTCTTTTACACCCACTTCCTCCCCCTGCCTGTTTTGGCCCTGACCAAGCTATGTCTGCCACTCACAGTTTCAATTAAGCATCAGCCTAAACATCTACCTGGGGGAAAAAAAAAAAAAAAAAAAAGCAAAAAACCCCCCCCCCAAAACCCAAACCATGCCACTGCAAGCACCTCGCTGTCTGCCTCTGCAGGAATTCTTAGAGACTGACTACATCCCCTGCAGCATAACACCAAATAGTTGCTGACAAATATAAAGTAACGTGAGCATACATCACAAGTTAACAAACATTTAGGGTGTAGTATCAGACTGAATCAATACCCAACAGGTTCATTCTTACCTGTTCAGCTGCTTCTGTTTGAAAAAATAAACTTGGAGAATAATGTCCTTCACTGATGCCACATATGCACCCTGTCATAGTAAAACAAGACCAACTTAGGAAATACAGGTTATGTTCTTACACATGAAAGAAAAAAAATCATGTTCAATACAAAGTACTTAAAATCAGAGATAAGGTGATGTTGAGTAAATGTTTTCCTATTAGAACTGTCATTTCTTTTATTTTAATAAAGGCGGCACAGGTCTTACATAGATTCTTGTAATTTCATCTCAGTGCCACTGTGCTTATATAAAAGCATAAACAGCACATGGTTCATTTGGGGGGGGAAACCCAACCAACACCCAAGAGAAGAAAAAAAACCCAAAACCCAAACAAAAGGTGCACATACTTCTCTTCCAAATGCAATGTGCTTCGGTGATGCATCCACACCGTCCAAAACCACCGACAACTCCCTGGCTTCCAAATCTTGGCCTGCTGCTTTTGTCAGCTTAACCGAGACCAGCTGGAATGTATCTGACCAAAGAAAATCCGTTATCAAAAGGCTTTTACGAACAAGTTTTTATACACCCCTTATAAAGGTGATTTACAGCCCTTCTACCGTAAAGCTAACATGTTAGCACCTTCCAATACTTGTTACACGTTTGAAAACATTTGCAATACCTTTCAAAAAAAAAAAATTGTTTCAGATATTTTGATTCAAACAATAGTACTGAAGATTGATGACTAGCTAGTGGATATCAGTGTAGCTGTGCGCAGAAACCAAGCAAAGTTACATGGCATTTGTTCTTGCTCTGAAGTGATGTAGCAATATAGTAAGAGTAAGATCAAGCTGTACTTATATTTATTTCAGACAAAATTCTACGGAAAAATATGGAGGCATGCTGTTAAATAGGAGAGCTCTATGTTAATACTGCTTAAAGTGGAAGAGCAGTCTCAAGTACTGCAGCATACCCTATAGCAGGGTATGCACTGCTTAAAGATTTATTGCATCCACATCAGATATATGCAGCAGGTACTTCAAAAGTGAAGGCAGGCATTCTCTTAGACAAATATTTTAAAAAAAAAAAAAAGAGATGTCATAGAATGAAAACAGAAAAAAGGTACAAAATGCGGGACTGCAGACATCTGTCATAGGATTAAGACATATTTTCAAAATTAAAACATTAAAGCACGTTCTTGCAGGATACCATTCACTGACATGACAGCGGCTTAGACACAGAATGACTTAGATGACAAGGATGATGCTGATCATACGGTACCTCTTTCACCACTCTTTGGAATGACAGCAAACACCGAGTCCTCAAACCTAGCAAGCGTGTACAGTGCCATAAGTTTGGATCCTACAGTGAAAGTCTGAAGAAAAAAAGGAGAAGGAGGTCAACAATTATTACTCCTGTGTGTACAGTTTTCAACTGAATAATTCTAAGTTTTTACAATAAGGAGAAAACATATGCTTTGAGGAAATCTTGATGTAGTAATTAAAATTGTCAATTCTAAGACAAATAAAAAGCTCTTTATCAAGGACTAACACAAATGTTAAAACAGTACTTATAAAACAGACACCAGATTTACTGAAAAACCTGGAGAAACCTTACCCCTAATACAAAAGGCCCATCTATAGGGAAGTGCCTCCACTTAGCAGAAAACAGGAGCAGGAAGACAGCTAGCAGCCCACATTTTAAAGTCGGCACATCAACTCCTATTGGCATACCCCAAACTGCAGCACACTGTGAGAGCTACACTGGACCCCGAGCTGCAGCAAGTAGCGAAGTCAGCATGTCAGTACAGGTCCCACCTTTCCCAAAACAATTCTGCATCGCCACCACTTCCACACCAACTGCCGTATTGTTACCCCCATAAACAGATGGTTTGCAGGCCGGGTTAGTGGCAGAACACCACATCTTGGGCCAATTTGTGCCCCCTTGCAGTAACAGCTGCAGAAATCCTTATTCTGCTACGAACAGGTCAAGAATAATTTTGACATGTGCTCAGCAGGAATAACGCAACATACTTTAATGGGAATCCCATCCATGAAGTCCCACAGCTTAATGCTGCCATCAAGAGAGGAAGAATATAGCTGAGGAAAACAAAACAAAATAGGTAAGTTAAAATAATGTCAGTAAATATCAATAAAATCAAAGCCAGCTTCTACATAAAATCACTGCTTGGAAGTTGAAGGATCGATCAATGGAACTGTGATTCCGAGTGGCCGAATCGTCAAAAATACAGGACACAGCCCAGCTCTGTGCTGTTTGACATGCCCTTTGGTAGAAAGCAGATACAACGTTTGCCCTTTCAGCCAGATTTCAGAGAAGCATTAGCTCAGCAACGCTATCTGTGATGGCTTCCAGGCGGTTCTCAAACCCCCGCCAGCCCCACACGCCCGCGGAGGCACACCAGCGGGGCCAGGGGCACCCCGGCACCCTCGGAGCCAGACCTGCATGTGGTTCTGGGGGTTGAGCTGGATGCCCGTCACCAGGTCGGCGTGGCCCCCCATCACCCGCACCGTCTCCTCAGTGGCCACGCTGTACATCTTCACGAAGTCGCCGGCGGCGCATAGCAGGTACCTGGAGAGGAGGGAGGAGGAGGAGAAGAAGGAGGAGGAAGGCCGTTACCCCGCCGCCCGTGTGAGAGGGGGCTCAAGCACCGCCGGGAGCAACAGGCCACGGTGACACCGGCCGGCAGCCGCCCCCACTGCAGAGCTCAGGAAGCCCCCGCCCAGAGCCAGAGCGCCCGGCCCGCCGTCCCGCTTACTTGGAGTCGGCGGAGAAGACGGCCCTGGCACCGTGGAGGGTGTTCCCGCCGCACCGCACCACGCGGAGCGTCCCCGGCGCCACCATCTTCCTCGGGCGGAACCTCCAACCTTTCACCCGGCCCCCGCGAGCGCGGCCGCTCTCGCCCAGCCCTCCTCGCGACTCTATGGTGTCGGGCTCCGGGGGGCGTCCCGCCCGCCGCGGGCACGCGGCTGCCGTAGTCTCGCGCTTGCTGGCTTGTGGGCTTTCGCGCCCTCTGCTCGCCCGTCCTCGCGGCTCCTCAGGGCGTTCCGCCGACCGTTAACGGCCGTGCCGGGCGTTACCTCAGGGAGGTGGTGAGTGTGGGGAGCTGTGGCGCCGCTGCCCCTGGGGGAGAGAGAGCCCCCGGCCCTCTGCCCTAGTCAGCCCTCCCGCAGAAACATCCCCTTGCCCTCCCCTGGCCCCGGCCCCTCTCCTCGGCTCCCGCTGAAGCGACGGAGGGAGCCCCGGAGGAGCGGTACCGCTCAGCTCCGGCGGTATCGGCCGGCTGCCGGTGCGCGGCACCTCTCGATTGTTCCGAGACACCCAAGCACCCAGGTCTCCTCTGGTCCCCAGTGGGTGGCTGCCGAACCGGTGCTACAGAGGTCTGCGCAGGCTGCCAAGCGACTGCAAGGGAAAACCCTCTGGTTGTATCTGGAACGACGTGGGTATGATAATCTGAGGAGAAAAAGGTGTAACTCCCTGGTTTAAGTAGGCAGAAAGGCTGAGCTAAAGAAATGGATGGGTATACTTTGTTAAAACCCAAGTTGTTCACTGACTTGGATGAATTGTGAGTTTGCTGAGTTACTGAGGACCTAAAGTTCTCGTGTCTGAAGGAAAACTGTCACAAGCAATCTGAAGGTGTGGAATAAGGTGTAATTTATGGTGTCTGGGCCCTTTGCTGCTGCTTTAGAATAGCAATTACAATTCTTGCCCAGCTGTGTATTTTAGGCTGCTGTTTACATTACTGAAACAATCTCTGGTATCCTTGTAACTGATTGTACACAGTCCCACTTGAAATAACAGTAACAGATGCATTCTGATGGCTAGTTGTGATTATCCCGGTGTAGGCCAAGTTACGCCCTTTTCCTGATTACTGATGTAATTCAAGTTTGGAGGTTAAGTGAGGATCATATGGGGAGAGTAGCACATGCTTTGAAGTACTGTGGTTGTAGGGAGCAAGGTCTGGGTGTGAGAGAACATAATGCGTCCAGAAATTTGGCTCATAATCTCGAATGCTTTAGCAATTAAACAGTACGCACTTTCTAGTGCTGAGAGCAGAATTTACAAGTTCTGCCTCGTTACAGTCCAAGTCTACACTAAATCTAGTGAAACATAATTAATACCCAGCAACTTGGCCTGTTTAACATTCTGCTTGATTAAGGAGAAAGGCAAATACCTTGTGCATCTTAATGCATATATTTTTATTACTCTATTGTAATGCACATTTAATTTTATCATTTTAATAAGTCAGCCATAAGCTTTGAAGATAATAAACCATGTAGAACTCAAGACTACTCCAAAACTAGAAGGGTAAATACCAGGTCTGCTATAGTGACACAGTCCAGTTCGCTGTAATGCTCTGTATTTAGGATAGCACTGCTAATACCTTTGGACAGCATTACTTAGAACAGTTAGTGCACCTACAGATGAAAAAAACCCCTATATATCACAACTACCTAAAGGTCTTTTGCTACTGAAATCACATTAATTGTAACTGCATTACGGGGTTCTAATGCTTAAGTGTGGAAAGGAAAATATTAATTAATTCTGCTGCTGGAAGTGGAGTGCTGAAAGCCGTGACTGTGCTGGGAGGGAACAGTGTTCTGCACTGGTACTGGCTGCCTATGGTTTATTTTCTCGTATCTTTGCTCCTGCCCTATGCTATATGTTCCTTTTCTACTCCTTTCTCTCTCTTTTTATTTATTTACATTTCACACTGCCATAGTTTTCATTTGAGTGTCTTTCTACCGTGATTCTATGAATAAAGACATTTGTTCTTGAAAATCTTGGCTCATATTTAATGAATGTAAGGTTATGTATACAGCTTACGGTCACGTCTCACTTCATGAAACAACAGATAGTATTTCTATCTGTTTCAGTTAAAAGGTTTTTGTATTTGAAGTTAAAATGGTTGCCATAAATTTACGTGCAGTCCTCTGCGTGTTTAAACAAAAAAAAAAAAAAAAGAAAACAAGTTTTGTTCTAGTTTTTGAAATGCATGTAGCCTTTTAGTTCAGTGTCATAACATGTATTTTTAAGTGAGGAAAATGTAGCTTGGTGCACAGGTGATTAGGTATATAATCAAAACTTAGGTGGAGCAGTTTTGGGGGGCTTGAGGTAGCAGGAGATGCTGGTACCTGGTTTGGCGTATTCAAGCGAGTAAGGAGCAAACTCTAACCTGTTGTTTGTTTTCATTTGGTAGAAGTGGGGGCTTTGTATGCTTTTCTGATTTGTTTGTTTAAATTTACATTTCAAGTATATAGAACTCATGTTTGTGTAAGTCTGAAGAAATTTACCTTTGTCTCTTTCTAAGTAATGTTTTGTAATGTTTTGATTCAGTAAGAATTCTAGTGTGTTCAGCCTGATGGTTATATAGAAGGAATTTGTATGTGACTCTTTCTCAAGTGATTATAAGTACTGCAAGGTGTAATTTTTGCAACTTCTTTTTTAATGTATTGCAATTAATTGAGCAAACAGTCCATGTATTAGCCAAAGATTTGTTTGCATTTATAATTCATTGTCTATAAGTAATTTTAGGTAAACTAATTGGCGAGAATGCATTTATAGTTTTGATACATTTATTTTTAATGTTGTAGATTAAAATAGAATTACTTTTGAATATGTTATCAACTTAGGAGATTCTTCCAGGCAGAGACAAGTTCTTTCTAAACAAATGTTACTTGTTAGGTTTGTGTACTCTGTCTAGGTTGTAAATTTAACTGTTCAAACATTTGTGAAAGCCAAGATAAATAACACAATGTAAGAGTGATCAGGAAAGAGTCACAACTCTGACTTCAAGGCAGCAGAATGACAGGACCTTAAGGCAAGGCATGATATGCTGCTGCACCAGTAGTCAGTAATACAATTAGAATGATTTAGGACAAAAACCACTTTTGAAATGCTAATTATATTTTACATTCGACTTTCTTTTCATCAGATTGGCTTTAGTGGCCCTTATTTCATCTCAACCTTGCACCTTAATAGAATATCAAAAATATCATTGATTAGAATATCATTGTCTATTCTGAATGCTGCTCACAGAGACCTATGATAGCTCCTTGCTGTCCTCTGCACACTGCTTTAACACTGAGATCCTGGTTGGCTGAAATTTCAGCATGAGCGCAATTTATCTGGTACGTTTCAAAATTTGGTCAGTTTGTAAACTCCAGTGTTGGTCTTGAATGTCTTTTTGTCATAAGAAATTAAAATTGTAGAAAAAAAGTCATTGATAGCGACAAGTCTTCCACTTCTGTGGTGTGTTTTTTTTTCCCCTCAGCTAGCTTGTGGTTTGCAAAGATTAGAAGAGGTTTCTGAAATGTATGCCTTATAGTCTTCTGTAATGAAATAAGAGATAAGAAAGACTGCTTGTTTTTATAACTCCATCATTTAGAAGGTGATGTGACTGACTCAAATAATTGAGTACTGTTTTGCGTGCGTATGCTTGCTTAAAGCAAAGGTGGTGAATTTGTATGTTAATTTCCAATTTGGGGAATAAATTTATTTGAAGGGAAATGATGTTGTTTTCCATTCTGTGGTACATGAAAACTAGCATCTCATGTATTTACTGAAAGAAAACGTAAGATGGCAGAAATTGCAGCTGAGTATGCGACAGGGACACATGCTGTAATGGAAGCTTCTGCAGCGGAGCATGTCAGTAGTTTTCAAGTTGGGAAAGCAGCTCTTCCTAGACAGGAAAGTCAGATTTTAGAGATCATGTCCCCGTTATAATAACGATTCGTAGCTGCCGTGAGCACTAGAGGGTGCTAGAGTAATGACTGCAACATTAAGGACTCGGTGTTTAAAGCCTAGTGTACCAGAAAAGGGGAACGTGCTTAAGCTGTGATGTCCCTTGGAGATCTCTGTTCCAACCCAATCTTGCCATAAAAAAACAGTGTTTTCTCTCATGTTCTGCTGCTGCATCTGCTATAGTCAAAGGGGGAAAAAGGGAATAGGCATTGTTTTCTGGCCATTTCTAGTAGTTAATCTCTTCCATTTATGCAAATAGAAAAAAATTGTAACGTAAAAGGCCAGCAGAACATCACTTACCTTCTGGTGGTGCAGATGGGTTTGACCTTTGCTTCATTCACTGGATTGTGTCTTTCCCTTTGGAAAGGAGGTTCTGTGGAGGTGCTGTACCAACTGAACTCCATACACGTACAGCTGTGCTTTTGTATGTAGGTTGTGAGTAGTCTTCTATGGGACCTGTGTATGGTCCTATGTACCTGTTGCCCCATGTGGCAGTTTTTAAAAGCTGTGCATCATCTGCATTTTATGCATCTGCATGTACCTTGTACCAGTGCCATCAAAGAAGAGTCAGGGCTTCAGCTGGGCAAGCAAGTGCCTGGTAGGTGAAGTGCCAGGAGTATCTTCTAGATTGACCCAATAGAGAGAATGGAGCCAGAGTGTTTATCCACATGCATTTTACAGCTCATTTTTTCTCATTGAGAAATATTATGTATTGTACGCTTCTATGATGGCAATGCCAGTCAAATCCCATTGTTAGTTACTGCTTATTACGATCAGCCAGATGTAGAGGTGCAAACCTGGTTTTGTGTTCTGGCAGATATCCAATATTGTGGTAATGAAAAGAAGCTCTGAAATAAATGGCGAGACCTTCATAATCAGCTATGATGCTAAATGGCTTTAAGTTACTTTATTGATAAGGTATTGACTACTGCTGGACATTTTTTCCTTTCCACAAAAATGAAAACAGAGCAACTCATAACTTCTTCACCAGATGTTGAGTATTCCAAAGATACCCTAGTAAGCAAAACGGAGCCTGCATCTTTAACGTCTTTCTGAACTGAAACTGCTCTGTGGAGATAATCTACTATTAAAAAGGTAGAGATTCTTTGAGAATATACTATTTTGTGTGAAGATCTTGCTTCAAGGTTTTGTTCTCTTTAAATAGTGGCTGTTAGTAAGCAAGGATACAGTTTGAGAGGAGTGGGGATTAAATGAGCCTTGTGAGATTATCTGCCTCAAGCAGCTGCTGAATCTCTAGTGTTTCCTGTGGGCAAAGGTGGCCAAGCTTCGTCCAGGTAGGGAAGGTAAGTACTGCAATATTTACAAAAAGATTCTGGATTCAAAAGAGAGATTCTCAGTCTTTTAGGAATTCTGTGCTTGTAGTCTAACAAATGGTCACGGTCTTTCCTCTGATACAAACCAGCTGTAACTATGCATTACTGCGTGTAAACAGCGTTCTCCTGCTCTTAGCATTTCCAACCACAAAGCAACAGAATGTAAGCTTTACTGTTCTGTTTTCGGCTGGCCTGTGTTACTTCTCCACTACTTATAACCCGTCAGATTTTTAAATCCCATCCTGTTCCTGTTGAAACCAGCAAGAACAGGGCCCAGCAGAGAATAACAAGCCCAGTGACTGGGAGGAAGCAAGTCAAAGAGGCTGGGGTCTTGGTGCAGCTTTTAGTGTCTTTGTGAAAAATCTCATTGTAGGAACTTGGAACTCATGGAGAAAAATGATGCTTTTTTGTATTAGTTCATTAGGCTTAATTGTGCTGCTTTTTGAGAAGCAATTCAGAAAGTATTTTCAGTATTTTCATTAATTCTTTTAAAAAATATTCCTCAAGAGAGGTGGTTGTCTTCAATGGGAGAGAACTCTGAGAGGAGCCTCAAAGGTTCATAGATAAGATCAGTGGGAGTGATGCTTCAGAACTGGTAGGTGTCCTGTCCTGAGCAGTGTAATATAATGGGTCAGGTCATGATCGCCACCTCCTCTTCTGATATTGCAACTAGTAGGGTTACCTGTTTTTTTTTCTCTCACAAACCGATTTCTCATGAGAAATGTATCCTCTGCTTTCTTCCTGCATTTTGCACCGATATTTCTTTCATGCCTTGGCATTTGTCTGACACACATGGGCTGTTGCTTGCTGAAGGGTATGTACCCTTTCCTATTTACAGGTCTCCTCACAGATAAAGAATGCCAGCAGAACTCTAGGTTATAAGTATATCCAATTGGAGGTAAAACTCGTTTTTCAAATTATTTCCAAGTACCAAGTCCAGATGACTATTGGTAAGGTTTGTGTTTTTCTCTTGCAACAGCTGTGGAGTAGATTTTTTTGAACAGTTGTATTGAGTTTCATAGCAGGGAAAACTGTTTTGTTGCCAAGTGGTTGTTACCATGAACTGTAGCGAGAGAAGGATGTTGGAGGGGAGAGTCCAAATTTACTGTTAAATTTAAGAGTTGTGTGGTGTCTTTTAATGCACATTGTTTTTATTATTCTGAGTAAATGCTGCTGCTTTAAGTAGCAGGAGGAAAAACACTGTAAACACCTCAAACCGTGGTGTATTCTGAACCAGTGTACTTTAGCTATTAGAAACAGCAGTCACTCATGATGGAATAGCTTTGTATTTTAAAGTCTTATTGGATTGACAAGCATAAAAGAACAGGAGAATACCTCCTAGCTTACATGCAAATAACAGGTTATGTGAATGTGTGAAGTGTGATTCAGGCATGACAACCTCCAAATTCTCTCCTGCCTAACCCAGACACAGTTGCTGAGTTGTACTGCTGCATGCCTGCTCTTTTCACAATCTTAATTCATAGGCACAAATTCTAATTAAAGGATATTATAAAATGGTACACACATATTAATCTATTACATACTTTACATGCCCTTTTCCGAAGTTTACTAGAACTTGGTAGCTGGTGGAGTGAAGATTGTCTTTGTGTTTAGGTTCATGTTGCCTGTTGGAATTGTTCATGTTGCTAATGTTTTGTAGCTTTTATTGGCACATTTTTTTCTGGAGTCTGTGTGTTATATTGGCAGTGTGCACTTCTGATCCGCACCATGTACTTGAGGGCAGGACACTGACAGAGTAAAAAGTTCGTAGTAATGAATTCCAGCTATTTCATGACTTAGCAGGAAGATATTGTTCCATGAACTAATAAGGACAGTGCCATATTTTTGCAGGCAGAAGTAGCAAGATCTTTCCTGTCTTCAAATGATGGCAGGTTTAATTGAAGGATCCCACCATGACTACTTGCATAAACTTTTGGACTTATTTCATGACAGTCTTGAAATGTATTGCTGCAGAAAGAACCTGGGGTTGCTGCAAACTGTGCTTCTGGTCTATCTGGACCACCACGCTGTAAGAGAAGCCTACTTGTAGGAGCTACAGAACTGGTGGAGTTTCCTAGGTATTTGATACAGTTTATTATTATTTAAATGGAGGTGAGAGAAAACACACTGTGAAATGAAAACATTTATTTGGGGTACCTTGGTATTCATGAACACTAATGTTAATCTGATTTATGTGTGTCTTTGCATATGTATTATTCCTCTGAGAAGCTTCCTGAGACGCCTGTTCCTCTAAATCCTTTCCCTCCAAAATTTTTTATTTGGAATTATTTGCTTATTTGTGCTGATTCAATTTTTTTTTTTTTTCCTTTTCTTTCAATACATTCTCTGATCTTGATTATATATTTGATTCATGGCTTGCTCTGGGTAAATTAATACAACCTCAAGCTATTATGATTTCCATGGCAGGCTTCAGTTTGACCTTACTACTACAACTTTTATTCCAACCTCTTATGAATTTATAATTCCAACCTCTTATGACAAGAATTTATATCAATTATAAATTCATATGTTCTGCATAGTTTCACTTCAAGAGCCATAGTAGGCTTTGCATTGTCTTCAGTGGTATTCTGCTTGTAAACTGCAGTAAAACTCTGTTAAATGTGTGTGGGGGTTTGTGTTGTGGGGTTTTTCTTTTTTTTTTTCTGAAGTCCATTGTCTTTCCTGTGCTACTTCTACAGCTTTCCTGCTTAGAATACTAAACTTTTTCATTTCTGAATTATTTTCTTTCAAATTTCAATTTTTTTTAATAGCTTCTTGATCAATATCAGAGGTAAAGAAACTGATACTCCCTAGCAATTTCCTCTGTCTCTGAAGAAAAATGTCCCTAACATATCACATAAACTCATGGATAGTGTGTCCTGCTGTATTACTACCTTGATAGGTGTCTATGTAGCTAAATTCCTTTAATTACAGTAAGATTCTGCCATGGGCCTACTTTTATATTGACATATTATGCAGGTATTGCCTACTTGAAAGATGATTAAATAAATTATATTTGACATTTGTGGATAAATATTTTGCCTCCACTCTTCCCTAAGACTTGTAGTTGTCATCATTTAGGAGATCTCATGGTTACTGGCTGTGAACAGCCAGAGCGAGCTCCTGCCAGAGCCGTTAAAATCTTCTCTTTGGTCAGCCAGCAGACTAGCTGTTGAGCAACTTGAGGCCCTCCCTTCCCCCAGAGACTAGGGCTTCCAGTCGCTTCTGCGAGGAGGAGAAAAAGGAATCGGAAATGTTTAGTCTCTTACATGGTGGTATAGGGGGAACTAAAGTACTTGGCTGGCAAGGCAGAGAGTTTGATAAGTACTTAGTTTCTGTTTAAACTGTGTTGTTTGTTAGCCACATGATGACTTTTGTGGAATCTGTGCTCTTAAGTAACTACCAGGTCTGAGGAAGAGAACTGAAGGTTAGTTTGCAGTATTAATCTTGTCCTGGAGGATGTGTAGCTTTTGAAATATCCAAAATAATCTAGGCTGTCAAAGTAAAATAGCAAAGGTATGTGCAACTGGCTTTTTTGGCTAAATTTTCTTCCTTTACTGAGCAATTATGTATGTAGACACAAAAAAATAATCCTGAGAGCTCCTTGAAAGAGTGGCTGCCAAATACAACAAGGGTTTCCTGTAGAAATCTAGAAAGCCAGGCTTCACTCAGCCTTATGGCAAATGCTGAAACTTTCTTACACTTGCATTTTGTTTGAATGGGTGTGCTTCAGGCCCACAGAAGTAACGAACTTTGTGGATTACAAGTTTTCAGTTAAGATTAAAAAAAAAAAAAGGTGAATGATGTAAAAGACTACCATATTAAATTATTTGAGAGAAACTTCATACATTTTACTTTTACCTGGATGCTGCTATTTATTACTAAGACCCTACAAGCAAAAGAACCTGAACTACTCAATTTCTAAACTATTTCCATGGGAAATGCTGCAGGTTCTTCCTATTTTCTGTTACTTGAAGCTGATAGAATGTAAACAAATGAAAGGTAATTTCTGAGTGTCACTCTTTTATAATGTAACATGAAATATTTTTGTTTCCATCACATGAGCAGACCTTGTTAGTTGTGTCTGGTAGGCAGGTATCTAGCACAAACTGGTTGTTAGTTGGATAATTTTCCTTCTTGTTCTCTTTCTTGGATACTTGTGCTGATGCCAAAAGTGAGATTTCTCACCCGTGTTGTCCCCTGTGTTGTGGTAGCAAGTCTGTTATGGGTGTGTGCAGGAGTAGTGTTTGATTTATAGGTGTGTGGAAGAAACTGAAACGTAAGTCAAAATAAAATGGAATAAATATGAAAGCTCTGTAACAAACCTCTCCGATATGGACTAAAATGAACAAAAATACTTCTTTCTGAAACATACTATCTACATTTCAATTCCAAGCTAGGCTGTTTGCTGCCTTGGAAGCCCGAAGGAAATAATTAAGGTTTATACCTACTTTGTCACAGTTTGGATTACGCAGGCTTCCAGTATGGAGCCTGCTGTGACAGGACATCCTAGGATGTCCAGATGTCAAAAACAGTCACCTGAAACTAAAATTAAATTATCTTGGAAAAAAACCCCAAAACCTAAAATTTTGATTTCCTTTCTTATTTGTGGATGCATATGTAATAATAATTTTGTTTCAAAACTTCAAGGTGAAAAATAGCTTTTGGTATCTATCAAACATTTCCTTCAAATGTATTTAGTATTTTATGCTAGATTCCTAAGAGGCATATTAATGTTAGGTACAGAAGGATGGAAAAGAACCTCCTCTTCTCAAGACAAGAGAAAACCATTTTTGTTGAATACATTTTTTGTTTTTGTCTCAGTGTGACTTTTGAAAGCTAGAGGACAGCTGAGTTTTCCAGCACTAAAAGAAGCAATGTACAAAAAAGTGGGGGGAGAGGGGGGGCATCAAGACAGTGAAGCAAGATAGTGTGAAGATTGAAATATCAACAGTCTTTTCTTTTGACAATATTGAAAAGGCAGTACGTGAACAGAGCATATAAGTGAGGGACCAAATCTCAATGTGATGATGAAATCCCGATGTTGAAAGCTGTATGTTGTACACTATAATTACAGTCTGAAAAGGCAGGCCCTAGGTTGAAACTTTTGAGACTTAACAATGAAGAATGTCTTGATTTGAGAAGACTAAGGTCAAGATACAGAAAAGATATTTGTGGAATGCCATCAGCACACCAAGAAGCAGTGTGTACTTGAGGTGGTCAGCAGAAGAACAAAGGACTAGAAGGGAATGACACTGAGTGACTTTCATTTGAATTTTTTCTAGGGATGGTAACTGGCACAGACTTTTGAGAATCTGTGGAGACAGTTAAATTGATACTGTACTGCCAACTGCATGTGCCCTGTGAGTGATATCAGAGTTCCTAGTTTTCACCATTGTCTCCAACTTTGTTAGCTGTAAAGTTACATATAGTTTAAAAAAAGAGAACTTTTAAATTAAACGGTTTAATCTTTCACAGCCAACAAAAGAATCATAGAATCACTAAGGTTGGAAAGGACCTCTGAGATCATCAAGTCCAACCGTCAACCTAACACCACCATGCCTGCTAGACCATGTCCGGGAGTCCCATGTGTACACGTTTTTTGAACGTCTCCAGGGACGGCGATTCAACCACCTCTCTGGGCAGTCCGTTCCAATGCCTCACTATTCTTTCCGTGAAGAAGTTTTTCCTAATATCCAACCTAAACCTGCCCTGACACAACTTGAGGCCATTCGCTCTCGTCCTGTCGCTTGCTACTTGGGAGAAGAGACTGACACCCTCCTCATGACAACCTCCTTTCAGGTAGTTAGTTGTGGAGAGCAATCAGGTTTCCCCTCAGCCTCCTCCAGGCTGAACAACCCCAGTTCCCTCAGTTGCTCCTCATAAGGTTTGTTTTCCAGTCCCTTCACCAGTTTTGTTGCCCTCCTCTGGACATGTTCCAGCAGCTCAATGTCATTCTTGTATTGAGGGGCCCAAAACTGGACACAGTACTCGAGGTGCGGCCTCACCAGAGCCAAGTACAGGGGGACGATCACTTCCCTACTCCTGCTGGCCACGCCATTCCTGGTGCAGGCCAGAATGCCATTGGCTTTCTTGGCCACCTGGGCACACTGCTGGCTCATGTTTAGCCGGCTTAACAAGGAATGAACGTGTTCCTGGCAACAAAGACAGGCCTCTTTCTATCAGGGTCTTTGTATCCCTCCCAAAGGTTTTTTGCTAGCAATCTTGCTATAGCACAAAATAGAACATGCAAACTTTCCAGTTTGCACTGAATAATCACAGATTCACACACAACCATTCCGCGGTGCCTTCAAAATGGACAAATTACTTACGATGCAGGTACTGTTTACCCTTAATGGGAGGTTTACAGAGGTTTATTTCTATATTGCCTGTGGATGGTACAACTTACATAATTGCCTGAGGGAGAGCTTGGTCATAATCCTTTTTAGGAAAGGACCTTGCTGCTGGCAGTGTCATGCAGACTGGGAGGATACCAGTCCTTTTTTTTTTTTTTCTGAAAATAATACGGAAAGCATCTCAGATGCTTTCATTAGGTCATTCCATTAGAAGTGGAAGTGCTGGAAATGTTTTGGCTAGGAATTACATAGTGAAAACCAATGCAGCTGTATTTTATCTATAAAATGGCTTTGTAATTCAAATAGAGACCTTTACATTAAAAAGTGGGCTACTAAGCATATGAAACAAGCGTGAAGATCAAACTTCAAGTGAACTTGATGATTACATCTTCAATTCTGATGTAGAAGTAGCATGTGATGAACATTTTTAATTGTTACTCAGTTTGAATTTTTTCATGTGAAACTCATTCTTATATTCTAGACTTTTATCTAGAATTGATTTTGCCTATTTTTGCTTGGGACTGATGTTACTGTCTTGTGATGCATCTGTCTTAACAGATATGTTTTTCCATGTCATTTTATATGTGATATCAAGGCCTTTCTATTCTTTGAGAGCAACTTTTGCAAATGCTGAAACACACTGTGCTGACTTGATGAATGTGTCTGCGCTTATGTACTGCCCCAGAGCTGGGGAAGTCATGATGACAGTGTCAGAACTGAAGCATTCTCTTGCAGGAGATAGATCTGAAAGAAAATGACAGGTTGTTTAAAAACACCTATAGTGCATGTTACCAAAGTTTGCAGATAGCAGAGACTGGCATTGTGATTAATGAGGAAAAGGACAGGTTACAGATGCAGAATATTCGAGATCTCTGCATCTAAAGGGCAAAGTCAAATAATGCATATTTCTATCATGCAGACAGAAACAATTATTATTGGTACAGGCATATGAAGCAGTCTGGGAAAATGGTGATTGTAGAAGCTGGAAGCGATGGATCGTCAGGTGACTGATGAACAGTTGTGTACAGCTATAGCTAAGAGACCTAACTGGTCCTTAGATGTGTCTGGGGAGGATATGGTAATACTTGCATTTTCTTAAGTAACCTTGCCTTCCCAGTTATTCAGTTTAAAAGCATGCATTTAATTTAAAAAATGTGTTAAAGAAACTAAAACGAAGAACAGGCATGATGTTAGTAAGGCATATGCTCTCAGATAACACGGTTAATACTGACAGAGAAGACCTCTTTGCCTGAACCTTGGCAACAGTGTTTTATGTTTGCTAAGGCAAAAGAAAAAAAAGAAAGATGATGTTTTGTGTGGTCTAAATTTGTTAAGAGCTTCTTGAGGGAGACAGAGGGGGAAGGAAAGTGCTGAACTCTCTTTGTCCAGGAGAACTAATTAAATACCTGAAAATGAATGAAGACAAATAAGGTAGAAGAATAACTTCTGTGCAGCTATTTGTGGGTTTTTCTGGGGGCAGGGGAAGGGTGGGGTTTTTGTTGATGATTTTTGGTCTTTGTTGGCCTTAGAAATCCTGGTTTCTGTTCAAACTGTTAAAGATATGAAGTTGCTAAAGCAGGGAACCTCAGAGGGATGGATGCTAGTTTAACTGTGCTGCAGCTGTCAAGAGTGTGTGACCTTGTTTCTGCTCACCTATGGCTTTCTCTGAGACAGTCTCCTGTGATCCTTACAGGAGCTGTAGAATATGATCAACTTCTATGGCTGCTGCCCACCATTCTGGCAGTGGGCTGAGGGAGAAGCAGGTAGAGGAACAGGTATTTCATTTTTTCCACTGAGCTAACTGTTGAGCACCTTGTGTTACACACTGGTGTTTAGTAAATAAGCTCTCAGAATGTGACTGTGAGCAAGCTATGATTTATCATAGAATCATTAAAGTTGGAAGAGATCATTAAGGTTGGAAGAGACCTCCAGGATCATCTAGTCCAACCATCCCCCTACCACCTATTGCCCACTAAACCATGTCCCTAAGTATCAGATCCAGCCTTTCTTTAAACACACCTAGGGACGGTGATTCCACCACCTCCCTGGGCAACCCGTTCCAAGGCCCAACCACCCTTTCCTAGAAGAAATTTCTTCTAATCTCCAACCTGAACCTCCCCTGGTGCAACTTGCAGCCATTCCCTCTTGTCCTATTGCTAGTTATCTATGAGAACAGGCCAACCCCCAGCAATATGTACAGCAATAGGATATATGTATAGACACTGTGTAGATACTGACGACAGCTGCTCAATAAATAGTCACCTTAGCAGATGCTAGGGTGTTTGAACTTTAGGAAGAGTACAGCTGTGATAAATATTAGGGAACCTGCATCATATTATATTGTCCCCTGTTGGTTTTGTTCACCTTTGCTTATTTACATGATTTCTACTGTCTTTGTGCCAGCTGCTGTTTTTGAATTTAGGGGACAGCCCTGGTTGAATGAGTTTACATGAAGTCAACTCCTAAGTCATCCTCCCCACACTCTGGAAGATGCTTTGGCATAGAAAAGAGGAGTGTCTGGAGCATAATGAGTCATACCCAGCTGTTAAGTAAGATTTTTGTTGATCAGTTAATTCAAAACAAATAGCAACTTTTTTGTCAATGAACTATTTGGTCTCTTACCTCCCTTTCATGAAAATAGCAGTGTCCTTCAACTCATTTCCAGCCATGGCCTTTCGTTCCAGGAGACCTGACCAAAACTAAACAGAATGTTGGGAATAACTTGCCCTTTGCCTAAAGTCTTAACTTTTCTTTTTATGCCTGTTGCCTGGCAAGCGTAGGATCCACTTTTCAGAATGTGATATCATATTTTTTAAAGGGAAGAAAATACTAATTACTAACTGCTCAAGCAAGGGATCTTCAAGACAGTCTTCCATAAAACCTGAACGAATTCCTTTTAGTCCTCTCCACACAATAGTGTTCTCAATTCTAGCAAATTTGAGGGGAGTCTACCGACATTGTGTAGTCAAGAGTCTTGAGACTATGATTTAATTTCAAGAAAAGTAAAAATACCTTAAAAACTGAATCACCAGCCAAAACCTATGGAGAAGGCAGATTTATGTGCATTTCCATTCAGCCTTTAGCAATACAGCTGAGACTCAGAAAGATTATTTCTCCAAGACTAAGTATTTTGCTTGGAGAAG
This sequence comes from Psophia crepitans, assembly GCA_013399095.1. Taxonomy (NCBI): domain Eukaryota; kingdom Metazoa; phylum Chordata; class Aves; order Gruiformes; family Psophiidae; genus Psophia; species Psophia crepitans. The sequence goes on from VWZZ01004514.1 coordinate 1,223,253, forward strand.
TGTATCACCTCTTGTTCTGTACTGAGACGTAAGTGCCAAAATATTCAAATTTTAAAGTGTATGGTGTTTAGGTAGGAGAAGGGCAAAGCCTGTATCTCATCCTAAATAAACTAGCTCCTTCTAGGTGTGCATTACTCTGTTTCCTACATTAAGTCCTTCTGAGGTGAAAGAGACAGTAGCCGTTAACAAGAATGGAATTCAGTAGTTCTCTAGCACTGAATCTGTTGTGTTCCTTTTGTTCTGTTGTCAAGGGTAATGAACTATTTGTGGATTGAAAAAAGAGACACCAGACTGCTATGTTTAACTTGCAGGCAAAATTTTGACATGAACATACATTGGGAGCCTAGAGCTATACTGGTTGATGTATGTCCTTTAACAACATATATTTTGTAAAGGTATTTCTTACCTACATTGGTCATGGCATATCCTCCCTTCTCTGAGTGGTGAAACTTGTAGTTTACCAGTGTTCTACATATAGATTACTTGGTGTCCTGGTTTTGACTGGCTTAATGTTGATTTTCTTCCTAGCAGTTGATCAGTGCTGTGTTTTGGATTTAGGATGAGAATAATGTTGATAACACACTGATATTTTAGTTGTTGCCAAGCAGTTGAGGACTCTTCAGCTTCTCATGCTGCCCTGCCAACAAGAAGGCGGGGAGCACCCAGGAATTTGAAGGGGACACAGCCAGGACAGCCGACCCCAACTGACTAAAGGGATATTCCATACTGTACGACGTCATGCTCAGTATACAGCTGGGGAGGTTGGCAGGGAGGGGGTGCGGCTCAGGAACTAGCTGAACATCAGCTTCAGGTGGTGAGAAATTGTACTGTGCATCACTTGTTTTGCATATTCTACTATTATTGTTATTCTTATAAATATCATCTTCCTTTTTTGTCCTATTAAACTGTCTATCTCAACAAACGAGTTTTACCTTTTTCGATTCCTTTCCCCATCCCACTGGAGGCAGGGGAGTGAGCAAATGGCTGTGTGGTTATTTTAGCTGCCATCTGGGTTAAACCATGACATTTGGGCATATAAACTGTTCTTTAATATTTTAGCTTCAGTTATTTTGTGTATCTTAAAGCCTTATTCTGTTTCCAGTGTTTACTCAGTGATGTCTAGTAGAACTGACCCTCCCAGAGAGCAAAAGAAGTATCCAGCCCTCGTTATTTTTAAGGTGTTGCCTAAATCCATTTCAAAGCCAATTCTTTAGAGGAAAGCAAAGTCGTAATTCATCTGCTGAATAGGAATAACTTTTTTCTAGTTTTAGTGGAAAAAGCATTCCATCATGTTGTTAGACCAGCCAAACAAATCTGTTACACGTTATTAATCAAAATAATATATGGACTTTTAGTAGGAAAAAAAGACTTGTATTCCTACTCAAGGAGTTGTCCTGATGTTTTAGCTATACCACAAAATAGGTATTTCTATCAGTGAGGGGAGAATTTGGTCGTGGGCTATTTTTTTCTGAGATCTTAGTTGAAAATCAGTGTGACCATTAAAGTATTTTTAGAAAACAAAGATTTCTGCTTATTTTGCATAATCCAGAGACTTCAAAATACTGTCCTATACTGGAATCCTCTAAACTGGATTTACACCTGCAGAATAACAGCAGTAATGCTAGAATAAGTGTAGTACAGGAGGCAAATTGAAAATGAAAGTAATTTGTAGGTTGCAAACTTCAGACTACTTCAGTTATGAAGGCAGTTTTATGGGATATGCTTGCAAGCAAACACAGAGAAGAGAAAGTACAGAAATTTCAGGAGCAACACTATATGGCACAGCCATCCTCATGATGTTGCTTTTTTCATGTTGTACTGCTTTTCACTAAATTATTTAAATAGTCTTTGCAGTTCACAGACTCCATGTATGAGCACCAAATGTCATATTTGTTTTGTTGAAATGTTTGGTATGTGCTAGCAAAATGCTCTTAAACACATATTTTTGCGTTCTTGCCTCCATCTGACTTTGGTCAGTAGTGGGATTATTTTCTCTTAATCCTCTATGTTACTTTCTGAAAATGTAGCATTTTAAAAAGGACATTCAAGTATTAGATACCTAAAAGAATAGCTTTGTTTTGTATTCCTAAGATGGTTTTTGAAAATAAATGAAAATAGATGTATCTTATTTGACCTGTATGAATGATCATTTTAGCTGATATTTAAATTCTTCTTGGTTCAAAGCTCTTAAAATGCAGAATACAAAAAAAAAATTATGCATGTCACTATTTTTAGTCTTGCTATACATACATAGGTTGGGTGATTGAAAGTCATCTACCAGTTCTATCTCAGATGATGAGACAGTGGGAAAATATCAGTTTCCTGACACCTGCTGTTGGCCATTGTTGGTGACAGGATAATTGGTCCATCAATGTATTTGTTTCCTCATTCTTGCTTTAGTAACCTAACACATAGTAAACTAAACACATGTTTTCTTGTAGAACAACGTTTTCAGTGTTCACAAGGATAGTAATATTTTTATACTGAAAATCTTCCTTCTAACTCCAAGCTGTTTTTCTATCTTTTGAAGCTACGGTGAGGTAGTTGAAAGATGCTGAACATGCTGATGGAATATATCTCCTTGACTGTACAGTGAATTCTTTTCAGTTTTCTCTTTTATTTGGTTGTCATTTCTTGCAAACTTACTTAGTACTGCTCTAAAAAAGGAATATTGAAAACCAGCCATCTCTCTGATCATTTGAGCTTAATCTTTAAAAAAATCGGTCCTGTCTTGGCTCTGTTTGTGCCTTTGGCTAATGGGACCAAAGAATTTATGCTTTGTATTCTAGGGTCTGTTTTTTAATAACAAACAGGTGGTAAGTTAACAAAGGTAATGAAGATTCATGTGCTGCATTATCTAGTTAGTGCCTGGGTTCTCTCTGGTCTCTAACCATCTTGTTATATGTGATATGTAATGGGCAACTTTGCAAGGTGATTATTGTATTCTAACTCTCTCCAGTGTACCTGGTGAGTACTTATCCCCTGAATAGAAATAACAGCCCAGCAGTAACTTCACTTTATTCTTTGCTGGCTGGAAATGTTGAAAGGTCTAGTGCTCTGGAGAAGAAGTGACAACAGCATTTGTCAGGAGCAGAAAGGCAGAATAAACATAGCTGATGGCCAAATCATCCCTCATTTTTATTATTTGGTGCTCCTCTAGAAGTGTCTGTCAGCACTCACTTTCCTTTCGATGGCACAGAATATCGAATGTTCCCTTGTTAATAGCATTAAGGATGGAATTGGAATTTGTCACATGGTGCGAATGATGATTTCAGCTCAAACTGTGCCTTAACTTTAAAGGTTACTCAGAATTCCTGTTCCACCTAATTTACTAAAATCACTGAAGCTACTCAGTTTGTAAATGAGACAAATAACAAAGTCTTCCAGCAGTACATGTACAGAGACAACTGGAAAAGTCAGGTGATGTTATCAGTCAGTGTCATGCTCTGTTGGTCACTGGCATGCATCAGCTGGGTAGTAAAGCTCTTCATCAGGAAACTAAAGTTTCCTCTTGTTTTGTTTTTTGATTCTTTACAGATACCTTTTTCAGAATATGCAGAAATAAGATTAATTATTGAAGGCTAATCTATAAACTTTTTTAACTCCAAGACACCATGGCATCTGAACTACAGAGGTTAAATTATTCATGCCAAAACAAAAACCCAACCCCAAAACCAGAAGAAAAAAATCACAGTGATAGTCACATTTATTAAGTTAAGAATTGTTGTGTGAAGGTTTCTTTTTTTCTTTTTAAAGAAAAGTAATTACAGTTTTATGATGATGAAATAAACTACAGTGTAAATTCCATCATCACAATTTTAGGATATCCTTACTTTAAAATGTGTTGCTTTAAAAGTCTAATTAGATCACTTTGATTTGTGTGTTCTGCCTGTATCAGGTCACAGGCTTTGTATGGTGGCATAGTTTTTCTCCAGCAAGTGACCAAAGCAAGGAAAAGGAAATACTTCAGCTCTAAGTATCTGAAAGCACACTTCAGTGGCCATCTCTTTTCTTCATGAAGGAAGAGGATGGAGGAAAGGGAGATGGGAGACCGATGCAAAACAAAGTAGCTTGTTAGTTTGCATTATGGTATTGGAATGTTCTCAGTTTAATGGACTTACTGGCAATAATTCAAAGAAGTTAGCTCTGTGATTTAAACAGTTCACTCGGTCTTTCTGAAGCTTTCCCCCTTGCCTTATGAATATCAGTGCCATGTCACAGTGAGGACTTGTCAGCCATGGCTTTCCCCCATGCAACACAAAAGTTATGCACATCAGCATTCGCAGTAGAGAATGATACTTCAAGTGGGAATTTGACACCTGGAGTTAACAAAGTCACTACCTGGGTTACTATCTTTTTTTCTTAAATGTCGTTCAGGTGTGTGATGTATGTAATTGGGATCACAAGTAGGTGTGCTCCTGCAAAGGTATCTTTAAGAAAGTATTATACTAGTCTATCTCTCCACAAAGGCAGATACAACCAGAGGTAGCAAATCATCTGTGCTTGCTAGTACCTTCACTTCTGCTGTCTAGGATATCTTCTGACTACTCTACTGCTGTTGTATCCCTCATTACAGTAGTTTAAAGGGGATTGTTTCTGTAAGTGGCTGTAGCGAAAGAAAAATTTTCACTACTGTCTCGACTATTTTTGCCTAAGATGTTTGAGATGGATGGGAAGAGAAAGTGTATGGCAAGCTCCTACTCCTAGATAAATTAGCATTGGTATGTTTCAAACCTCTTTGGAAAAACCTTTTGTCAGAAAGTTGACTTAACAGATAGGTTTGTTTGTTTGTACAAGTTAGCTATAAATATTTAAAATGTATGTTAACAAAACCAAAGATGAGTTGATCCATAGTTGTTTCAAGATGTCTATTCCTTTTGGTTGCTCATTAGAATTCCTTGATCAATATATTTAACAAACTATATGTCTTAAAACTGTGTTAGCTGTCTGTTCTGACCTGTTAGCTGTCCATGTCGAGGTGTCCCAGATATCATGTGTTGACTTAGCTAATGAGCCTATGAATTTATTTCTTTTTGAAAATGTAAATTTTTTGCTTTTGTTTTCTTGTCATGATTGTCTTCATTACTAGCCAGTAGTTCATGGTTACATGAACAGTTCAGAAATGACGAACCGCTGATACATTTTCTTTCTCTGACAGCTTTTCACTGTCAGGCTTGAGAATTTGTCGTTCTTCATCAGCATCTGTTAATGCCTCTGTAGTGAATGGTGTGTTTTTCTTTAAACTGTCACTTGCTTTCTCTTGAGTTGATGTACTCTACATTATCAGTGATGTGCTCTACATTCTCAGTAAACTAGATAAATAGTTAACCCTACTGACTTTTCCAATATTACAGCTATGTTAACTAGCTAGCATCACCTGAATTCAAAGCACACTTGTGTCGGCTTGTGTGTATTTGGGCAAGATCATTGACAGAAATAGCCTTAAATGTTTTTTCTAGAATTCTTAGCAATTACTTCTTACTGACCATTTTAGTACCACATTTGCGATCTTTTTTTTTACAGAAATTCTCCTAATCTTCTGATTCATAAATCTAAAGCTCTTCTGTATTCATCTGTAACCTGGCCTTGCTATGACAAAGTGCAAAACCTCATGTCTAAGGCATGGATTTTTTAAGTTATGAGGTAAGGAAACATATTCTATAAGCACTTACTAAAGCATGCCTTTGAGTTATTTTTGTCCATCTCTGCTCAAATATGCATGTGCTGTGAAATGGGTTTTTTATGCATGAAAATGGATTTTTAGCAACTTGTGTCCTGACCAGCATCATCAAGTACACTTTACAAAAGCTTTTAATCTCTTTTTCCCCATTCTGTAAGAGATCCATTTTGAAGGAACACTTTTCTTCTGTATTTTGGTCCTAGTTTGATGGTTTTTTAAGCTTTTTTTTCAAGCAGCAGCCTTGTCACTCTTTAATCTAGTGTTACAGTGAATTAAAATAGAACTGCATAAGAGAATGTCAGAACAGTGCTTTTGCTAGCTATTACAGTTGCATCAATTTATTACATTTTTATGGCTTTAGATGCAATCAGAGAAAGTCTGGGGAGGAATCTAGTATTCTTGTAATGCTGCACACTGTTTTTCTGGAGTTTAAATGCTCTTGAACTGTGTATACTTTTAGTTGTTAAGCATGTCAAGTTGTTAAGCATGTCAAGTTGTTACAGCATTTCTCAGTAAAACAGATGCTGTACAACAAACCCAATTTATAAGGTGGCGTAGATTGCTTCTGTAATTACGTGTGCCTGGTTTGGATAACAGTTTAAGTTCTAGATGCGTATGTTTTATATTTTTAATAGGTCTGCTGGAGTGGCAGCCATGACATCAGTCCAAACCAGAATTACATAGTAACTGGAAAATGCACACTTTTAACTGGCCAGCAGCGAGAGAAAGAGAGAGTGTGTTAGACTGTCAGCGTTTATGCTGTGGAACAGATAAAAGGCCAAGTGTAGCAGCTGCCAGTTAAATAATTTCTAAAATAAGCCAGTGAATTTTTTTTCAGCTGAAAGGTCAGTTTTTCCAGAACTCCTCTAATCTTCTAGTTACAGTTTCTGCTTTAGAAACACTACAGCAAAGCAGAAGCAGCAATACATAATCCAAGTTCTATCTCATGAATGGAGTTTTTATTTTTATGTATATATATATATACAACTTTTTAAAATCACTATTCTTGCAGCATGGGGCACTATTTATCATCAAAGACTGCCTGGGTCTTTGAGACAAGTGCTGGTGACTTTATTTCTTAAGCCTCTGAAGAGACTTGGGAAGTCTGTGGCATCTCAGACTGACAATGACTCCCCCTGTCTCTCACCATGGAGTTACGTATGGAGTTCTCAAAACTTTTACAGAGAATGTTTAAATGTTTTGTTTTTTTTCTTCAATCTTAAAATTTAAATTATTTGAGAATTATCGAACTGCATCTTAGATATGTATACTCTCTGTCCTACTGTGATCTGTTCCCATTGCTTAATTTACAGAAGGGAAGTTGTCTTTGCTTCACAACTGTGAATAAATGAGGATAAAGCATTTAAAAAAAACCCATTGCATTTCAATCTGAGGTTGAAGTCTACTGATCTGAATCAGCTGTGACCTCACATTTTACAAAGCTTAGTTCAAACAGAATAAAACAAACAGGATAAAAAAAAAAGCAAACCCAACGTTTTTCATCTCTACCAGCCTTTGGAACATTCTGTGCTATTTATTACAGCTCTTTCCATCTGCAGTGTATTCAGTGGCAAGAGATGTGCTATTACAGCTAAAAATATACTTCTGGTTTTGTAATCCCACTTCTGGTTCCAGCAAAAATCACAATGCAAGTGTGAATCCAAACTTTCCTGTCGGTTTGTGAAAGATCAGGCATGTGAAAACAAGGTTAATTTAATAATTGAACTGTTCTTTCCTTCAGAACCAGTGTCCAAAGATAGTTTTCAAGTCAGACTTGAGAGATACATAAGTCATAGCCTGCTTTTTTTAAAAGTATAGGGTTGTAGAGTCAATGACACATTTTGTGTTTTGTCCACATTAGTATGTTTTTGGTTTTGTTAAAGAACAGAGCTTTAACTAGTTTTTCTAGCAGACGGAGCTTTATCAGCTGACAGTGAAATCCCTCATTTTGATTATTAGGAAGCATGTGTACTGCTGAACTTTTTATCAGTGCTTCTAAGTAGTCTTTTCCGATTACCATTTCCCCTTCAATGTTTAAATATTTCATATATTTGGACTTTCATATTCTGTGTGTTTCCTCAGTTTCTCTTACAAGAAACCATAGAGATACTTTAATTTTTCCTCTATAAAACTTCACTTAATCAACTTATTCTTGTTTCTTTTTCTGATTTTTTTTTTTTCCCTGGTTTATTTTCTGCTATGCCAGAGCTGAACTGGTTGTGTGATACTTCCTCAGAAAAAACACTGGGGCTAACAGAAAACTAGTACAATTATTTTACTTTTTCTCTTCAGACTTTCAAGAGGAAACAATTAGGGTGGTCTCATAATACTGGTATTTCCATGAAGTGTTCTTTTTTTTATAGCTGCCATATAGGCAGTGCACCACACTTGACGTGTAAATATTCACTGGTTGCAAAACGGCAGGAGCATTCAGCAGGTCATCCTATGTGTCATTGAAGATGCTTTCACTTCTTATCTTTTCTTTAAATATGTTTTACCGTAGAACTAGTGATATCTTTTTGAGCAAACATCTTTAATTCAGGCTTCTATTATGTACTGTAGTTACTGGCTTTTGTTTTTTACTCACTATTGAGCTGACTTAATTTTTTTTCCCAAAAATACAATAAATCAAGTCTGCTCATACAATACCAATTTTTTAGAGCCTGATGCACCCTATACATGAAGTTTCCAAGCAACCAACAGCCTTTTAAATGTTTGCACACTGTAGGTTTAACATCCATCAGCCTCATATACATAACAAGCAAATCTAGGTTGGATACATACCAGCAGCTTTCCAAGACATTGAAGTGAAACAAGCATTTGAGCCTCTTTAATGGGCTGTCATAGACTGTTTTGCCTTTCTATTCTATTGCCCAGCCTCTTGGCTCTGTTCAGGATTTATTTTCAAACAAGAGTTGATTTACCTTACTGCAAGTAACAATAATTTAGTGCTGAGGGACGCTTTCTCCTGGTTTCAAAGCTGCTTCACAAATCATGTGGATAGATTTGAAGCGCAGCAAGGCAAAATTTGGAGAAGCTTTGTTATGAGGGAATGGAAAGTTGGGTTGGGTAGGTTTGGGTTTTTTCCCCTTAATAGGAGCTGTAAAACTACAGGAAGAGAATAAAACTGGATAAACACTAGTAGATACTCCAGAGATTATGTTCGACTGGTTTACAGGCCATAAAATGAAATGCAGGAGCCATCTAAAACTCTTGTCAGGCAAAGAAAAATACCCTGAAATTCAACTCTGAACTTCCTTGGTATTCCTTGGAACAGCATAGACAAGGTATATAGTGTAACAGCTGGCACTGCTTTGTAGATCAGTAAGAACTTTATTTACCTGTTGATTTCAAGCATTTATAAAATTTCGTATCTGGATGAATGGAAAGCATTTTCATGGGCTTATGTCTGTCTTGTAAATTTTTAGTAGGCCAGTGCTAGCCTATTCTTAGCAGAGGTGCTTATATTTCTCACATATCTTCTGCACTATCTCCCTTTGCCATGTTATGACTGTAATTCTGAGTTTGAGGACTTACTTAGTAGTTTTATTGCATGCTTGGTGTTGACACAACTATTTTACTCTTGCTTCTGATGAATCTGCTATTAAGCTCAAAAAGAGTTGCACTGATGCCTGGTGCTGGCACTTAACAAAAGTGGATTGCAGGACTGTTTCATCACAAAAATAGTTTTACCACTAGAATATCTGGGTAACTGAATGCTAAACTTCCACCACAATATATGCTTTTTGAGAAAGAAAAATAATAAGGGATTTCTAGTAGATCTTTCCATCTGGTTATGCTTACAGTCCTTTTTGAAAATGAAACAACACATAGCGTTCTCATGATAGAATTTCCCGTGACAAAACAAGCCTACCAGCACAGCCTAGATTTCTGCTATTGGAAATTATTACCTGTTTCTAATAAGTAGGCAGTGTTAGACAGATAAAATATTCACATTTTTGAAATATTAATTTTGCTAAGAAGTAATCTCTGGAGAAGATACAGAGTTTTGAAATGTAGTATGAGTTAAGTTTTGAGAAGTCTTGCTGCAAGCTAGTCCAAGAAAGTCAGTAGTTAATACAACTTTGCTCTGTGGCAAGGCCAAGAAGAAATATGAAGAAGTATGAATCATATGAAGAAGTATTTTCTGAAGTTGAATTTCCTACTGTGTGAAATCATTATTTTTCACGAGATGCATGCTGTAATAGCTGTGCCTTAGTGTACCAGACACCTGTGGATCTTTTTGGAGTTAGTTTCTGGAGAGGTTAATGTTAGATATTACCCACAAAAGCAGATGAATTATAAGTTCTTTAGTACAGTAAAACTTCACAACAATACCCAGAAACTGATGAATATTTTATGAAATTAATATATATCAATATATAATGTTGATTTTTCTATGCCCAACTAATTCACTGGAAATGATGGAAAGGAGATGAAATTCTACAATATGAAAAAAAAACACCAACCAAACCCAAAACCAAAAAGCCCCCTGGATTTCTTGAATTTTACAGCCATTTGTCAAATCTGTCATGAAGATCTATGCATACTGCTTTTCAGTAACACAAGGAAACTTATATGGACAAATGCCTACCTGTGTGGACTCTTAGTCCTACTGGAATAAGTTGGGCAGTGGTGACTTCTACTATATGCAGCTATACTCAGATGAGTATCTAAACACAAGAGGTTATTCTCTAGAATTCTTTGTTTTTAAGCACTAAAGCTGTTGATTGCATTCCCTCTCAGTTGTTACTTGGGGTTTGCACATGTGTGAAAAGAATGGAAATAATTAACTGGCTTTTGTGGACTTGACTTTTCTAATTTGCTTTAATAATAATTAAACAAAAAAAAAGATTAATTTATTCCAGGACAGTGATTACCCTGTAAATAACTACAACAACTACAGACTTACTCCAAAATTCAGTTTGGTGAACTCCCCTCCTATCTCAGGCTTTGTTAGCTATGGGAATGATTGACATTTTAATGAAAGCTTCATAAATTGACAACAGAAAAATGGTAACATATCAACTGGGCTGGATAAGGGTTAAGCACTGGACTGTGCTTACACACCAGATGGTTAGGTCTATGCCCATTAATAAACGTGGTATATGCAGTACAAGTTGTTTCTTAAAATCAAAACAAAACCCTTAACTACAAAGCTGTGAACTGCCTGATCTGCAAACCATATGTTGAATCTCTTTGAAGCTTTGTTTTTACAAGCAGACCAATAATCTACGACAGAATTTTTATGGAACTAGAATAGAGCAGTAGTATTTGCTAGTTAAAAGTAATATTTCTTAATCTGGATTGAATTTCTTTTTTGATTCTCAGTAAAGCTAAGCTGTTTTACTAGAGTCTAGTAGTGGTAAAATAAGTTTTAACTGGTTTGTTTATATCAGAAGTTTATGATGGATCTGTTTACCTAACTGACAAATCACTTAGTAATTTATATATTTCAGCTTGTTCTGTAGCTGCTTCTCAAAGCAGCCTAAAATAATGTGAAGGTGAAGCTTTTTTTTTGATCTGCATTATTCACTTCCAAAGTGACAGTTTTCTGAGAGGCATTTGAGAAAGCACATGTGTATGTAAGATACAGGAAATGCACATACATAGTATTGCCTACTTCTACTATAAGGTAGTAGAACTTACTTATTTTTCACAGTCTGGACCACAATATCAAAGCAAGCTTAACAAGTCTTTCTTTAACTTCTTGTAATGGCATAGTTAATCCACATTTTTAAACTCTTTCCATTGTTTGTAGAAGACCAATGAAATAATTGTGTGTTCAGAAAGAATTGTTTATGTCATTCATTAATCAGACTATGATCACCATTTGTCTTAACTACATAGATTAAGGAGCATCAAGAACATTCTCAAAATTCTCAGCTTTATTCTTCACGCACTAAAATGAATATTCTTTCTCTGAAAACTGGTAAGTAAAAGTGTTAAGCTTGCAGAGATATGTTTAGATTAAAAAAATGAAGTAAATCAAATGGTCACTTCAGTGCCTGAATGTGTGCTGTCAATTTCATTTTCTCTTTTAAGCTATCAAAATGTGTATGTGCTTATGTTGGATTTAAAATATCTTACAGAAAGACACAATACCTTAACAATTCCCTCAAAACACACATTAGGTGTGGCTGCTGTCGTAATTGCTAGGGTTTTCTGTTGTTCTTGTTACTGTACAATATCTGATGGCCACAGAAGTTTAATCCAGTTCTCAAAAATATTTTATATTTGTAAATCAAAACCATTTTTAAACAACAGTGTGCTTCTAAGTAGTACCTCTTTGAAATATATCTACACCCTTAATTAATTTAATCCTACATCAGAGGAACCACATAGGTCTCCTAATACCCAGTTGACCGATTTTTAGTCTAAAGCCTGTTTTAAACTCTTCGCAGGATTTGAACAAAGGACCTGAAATATGTATCTAATAAAAAAACCTATTGTGGCCAAGGGAAATGTCTTTTATCTGTGTTCAAATACTCCCTTCTGACCCACTCTTCTAGGCATCCATTAATTATAGTATTTTTACAGGTGTTAAAGAGTATGCTTGATTTTTCTTTTTCAACCTCTAAACTGAAACCCAATAAATCATCAACAGCCTGGTAATTAATGTGGAAAACAGAAGTGGAACTATTGCTCTGAACACTTAAAAATGTTGAGTATGCTCAAAAAGAATCAGCATCTGAGCTTGCCTGGCCTTGTCTTGCTGTAGTAACAGATAGTTGTTCTGTTGTCCTTCCTGGCCTTTCTGTGTATATATCTATGCCAGGTAGCTTTATGCTTCCCTGTAACTTATAAACTAACCCTTCAAATTGGTTTTAAAGATGTTTGCTTGAATTCATGGTATTACATTGTTCCCTCATAAAACACACATATAACTCCTTAAAAGTATTGAATGCTACATCTATGTAACAAGAAAAGTACCATCTGCGGTAGATTACAGAGCAGAACACACATGGTTCAAATAAGGAAGAAAATCCATTGGGTTCAAATAAGGAAGAAAATCCATTGTTTACTAAATTTTTATATTCTACAACAGATACCACATGAAACTCAGACCCTTTTTTTCAGGCTTCTGTGTCAAATGTCAGGAAATAAAGCAGGAGGAATGCATGAATGGCAGTGGCAGAAAATCTAGCGTCGTATGTCTTATTTCTTGAAGTATGCTACAAATCTGTTGTTTTCAGAAAGGGCAGCTGTAAAGAGGCAAGGAGAGAAATACTTTCTCTGACCACCTAGGAAGTCAAACCTAGGACAACCCTAGCTATTCTCTGCATGTCACTGTGTTCACATGGATATAATAAAGCTTTCCAGGCGTGGGCACGCTCCAGACTTTCATCCCCACCATGCAGCTTACTACTCAAGACACCTCTGACACAGCAGATGAGTTTTCCATTGCTATCAGCAATGAGGTGACATGTGCATTGCCATTGTCAGCTCACCTATTTTTATGGAAAGTAACAAGAAAAGTCTCTGCAGCTATTACACTTCCTAAACTATTTGAAGCAGCTGTAAGGATTTTTTTTTTTTAATTTGAATATAAGCAGAGGGGAAAAAAAGCAGACCCAAAAGTCTTTCTCTCCTCTGTTTTTTGTTACAAATATAAAGGTTCTTTTTAAAACCGGTATTTCACATTGGTGAGCGTGCTGTGCCTCTGACTTAAGAGTGTGAAGCTTGCAAGGGCGGCAGACTCTTGGTTTCCCTTGATAATCTCTTGTAGATTTACACGCACTTTAACAAATTACCCTTGAACTGGTGTGCATGAGGGAATGCATGGATGTGTTGTGAGAAGTTTTTGGAGGCGCATATTTCTGTGTTTTTAGCATCTGTTTGAGTAAGTAGCCAACGTGAAAATAGCTGCTGCTATGTGACTGCTATGTAAGGAACCAGCAGAGCTCCAGAAACAAATTTTGAGAACTTAACATATATATAAGGCGGAGCAAGGCAGGTGATATGGGTAGTAGAGATACGAGAGCAATTTCTCTGCATGCAGCCAATTTCTGAAGGCAATGTGACTGAGTTTGAGTTTGGCTGTTCTTTTATTATCCCCATGGTATGATACGGTGTTTCAGGCATCTACACTTGCAGGCCTGGTCTGAGATTCCTGCGTGCCCAAAGCACAAACTTCTGGCAGAGTCGTAAGCCAGCTAGGGACTTCTACAATGCATCCAAGCTTAGTTTAAAAGCACTCCAAGCACTTCTTGGACTTTGAGAGCTGGCTAACCTGCTGTATAGACAGCTGGAGCTGTCTTGCTCTAAAATCCATCTAGAATGCTGAGAAATTAATGTGTGTGTCTTCACACAGGTTAACCTGTGGAACAGTTCTACACACATTTTAATGTGTGCAACAGTTGACACTAAAATGTTACATCTCAGGCTAAAATCATACCCCAGTGAATTCCATGGAAAACTGACAATTTCAATGTTTGTATTTGAGGTCAGGTTTAACTGAAATTGGTAAAACTGTGCTTAAAAAAATAAGCACAGTAGACTTAAGGTGGTCTTAGAATACTTAGGTTTTCTATAAATTTTTTTAGACGCGACTTGTCTATCTTGTTAATAACTTATTATTCAGAAATCAGCTGTCCCACTGCAAAGACTGGAGAGTGAGCAACAATGCCTGTCTTACTTCCATAGAGCTTGTTAAGGAGTTCTGAATGCCTTGGTGAGGCCTTTATGCCATTGACTAATAGGAAGGGCAAAAGCTTCACTCTGGTATTGTGCCTCTGCCCTGGGAACCGACTCGTATCTGACAAAACTGCCGTCTCCTGGGGCCACACCCAAGCCTGCCACCTTTGTAGCTTTGGTGAGGGTGCCAGCTGCCGTTATGGTGAGGGTCAGAGGCTGCCGGCCCAGCCTGCAAAGGACCCTTGGTGGTTCCAAGATGTGAGGGATAGGAAAAAATTGCACGGAGGTGAAAAATTTGTGCAAATACCATTGGTAAGAAAGCAGCCTTTTGTATTGTAGCAGATTTAAGAGGGCGATAGAACGTGAGTGAACAAGCATTTATTACGGTAGTTAAGTGTGTATTACGGTTACTGCGATGAGAAGGGTTTTCAGAGAAGCAAGCTTGGACAGCTTCTGTGAATGGGAATTCTTCAAAGATGCAGATGTTGCACACAGGATCAATTTACTATTAATTAAATTTTTTGGTCCTGTAGTGGAGACTGTACTTTTTTTTTTTCTAGTTGTTTTATCTGAAATCTGAAGACAGTTGAGTATTAGGCCCTGACAAGTCCCAAAACTGAGCATGTTTTGGAAATGCCTGTGGGATAACGCAAGCAGGCCCCTTCCTACTTCTTACAGTTGTTTTCCAGAGACTTGGGTTTATAAGGACCTACCAGGAATCACTGTTGTCCTAACTGTGGGAAGGGTGGGAAAAGGAGAAAAAAAAGGCAACATGAATGAGATCTTAGGAAGTCAGAGATGACTGCATGGAAGTCTTACAGTCAGGTGTGATACTATTTACTTGGGAGACGCTGTGCCCAAATCCAAAATTGTCTAATGGTGGGTCCTGAATTTCCACATGTTACTGGCAGGAGAAAAAATGTATGTGAGATTTCAAGCATATAAAAACAAATGTGAATTTGTAATTCAGTTTTTTATTATTCATTGTCATGCAATGTATTGAAACCATAGGGACACTGTTTCATTATGCCAGAAGATTGTAACTCGGGGAACCTGGTTACCTATGTTGATTTCTTATGGTTTATATTTAAAGGTATAAAAGTCAATAAGCGATTATTAAGTAAAGTCATAATTCCAAAAGATGAGGGGTTTTGACACTGAGTATGCAACTACAACACTTTGTAGTTAGACAAGTGATAAAGCAGCAAGCTGCATCTGCCTATTTGTAGTGCAGGTCATTAAGAAAACAAATGATCCATCCTGGTTTAATAAACTGTTAGTCTGATGATGAAAATCTGGAGCAGAAAATAAACCAAAGAGGACATAATGTGTCTTCCCTGCAATGTACCATTATTTTAAATTGTAAGCTGCACAGTGAGCTTTTGCAGTAGCTGTGAGTCTTACTTTTTTGCGATTGCTTCTTGCCCAACTGTTCATTACTGTGCTTGGATTGTTTTAATTCCTCTCCCCCAATTAATTCATTCCGTCTATCTATGATCCCAAGAACATGAGTTTCACTTTGTTTTCCACATTCTCTGAGTTACAGTTATTTTTCAAAAGTGATACAGACTTCTAATGCAGGGCCTAGAGACCACCCATAATGCAAGTGTGATTCTTGTAATGCCTGCATACTGAATTCCAAAAGCAGTCAGTAAAATAAGTTGCTTTAAACTGTGTGCCTTCTATACTTGCACATGTTTTCTTATAGCAGAATCTGCTGCTTGTTAGGGAGTAGTGAACTGAAACGTACTGACATCTTGCATATGCAGGAAAATCTAAAACTTCAGTCACATGTCTGCTGAAGTAACTGTGGTACTTAAAGATCTTGTCCTCCCAGTTAAGATGAAGTAAAAACTAATCTGTAACACTTCGCTCTGACCAGACAAAGTGTACTTCATTTTATTAGTTGTGTTATTCATGCTGTTGCACCCCCTTCCCTACATATGCATTCAAAATACTCAGTATTCTTTTCAGTATTTTCCCCCACAGAATATAGGGCTTTACATAGTTCCAGGATTTCAATATTTTTCACTGTTTCAATTTAAAAAACAAAAAGAAAAAAAAACCCACATAAGCACAACTCTCCCTTCCAAAACCTCAAAACTTCACATAATGAATGCTTTTCCATTCATGGGACTTGCAGAGCTTATTACTGTTTCTATGTTTTTTAAGGAGGTGGAGTTACAAGAGTTACCCAAAGTGTTCGCTTTGGATGGAGGCTTGGTACATTTCTCACAATAAAGCCTTACTCATATGATCACAGATTTTTGAGGCAGTGTTAAATTGGATTTCTTAAGGTAACAGAAACCTCTTTGTCTGAAACCTTCAGATTCTAGAAATACCAAAAGCCCAAGTGCAATTGAGAAAAAAGAGAAATAAGAAACATCTGGTAAGTTAGGACACTGTCTGCACTGGCACAAAGATGCAATAATAAAAAGACTTTTTTTTCCAAGTCTGTTCTTGCAAATAATATTGTTACAACAGTCTGCTGGCTGCAGAGTGCCTTATGGGAATGAGTACATGTTGCAAAGTGTTTTGATGCACAGAACAGCTACGGTTTGGAAGTAGTTTTCTC
This sequence comes from Psophia crepitans, assembly GCA_013399095.1. Classification (NCBI taxonomy): domain Eukaryota; kingdom Metazoa; phylum Chordata; class Aves; order Gruiformes; family Psophiidae; genus Psophia; species Psophia crepitans. The sequence continues at coordinate 1,240,145 of VWZZ01004514.1, forward strand.
TTGGCTAGTTGCATGAGCGACTAGTGAGTTTGGCTTGTAATTGTGGCAGCTTTGTGCATCTTTCACAGCCATATTTGAGCTAGCAGCTGGTGGCAGAACCAAGTGCAGTGTAAAAGTTTAGTTCCTTATTGGTTAAGACAGTTGCTGTTGTAACTGGTTCTTCACAGTGTTGAACAAAGTCATACCGTTGGGATCATCTTCTCTGGTTCATCGACCTGTCTTTGGTATTCTTGGTAGTGATAGGCTGTGGCCTGCAAAAAAATGAACATTACCTCTACATATGAAAATTGTTCCCCAAACCCTGTGTGAGACTTACTGATACAGATTGAGCTGAATGCCTCATTGCCTAGGGGCAATTTGTTCTGGGCAAGTGGCCGAAAGTTCTGGCACAGGGGGATTCCTCAGCCCACAAAATGGGGCAGGTAGTGGTTGTAGCAGTTCAAGGAAGGTAGTAAGCTCATGCCAGCCACAATTTAAACACATACATTCAGAATACAAACAACTCTTCTATTTTTGTAGTGTGTAAGTTCTGCACATCCTAGCAAATATAATCCTAATACTCTTCTCCCAAATATATTGAACTCCCTATTTCAGGAGCAGCTAAAATTATTTTGAGATACAACAGCTGATACCCCCATTTTGGAAAAAGTGCATTGTAGAAAAATTACTGTGAATGTACTCTCACTTTCTTCTCCTGCCTTCAAGTATATCCTTGGTATTTTTATTATTTCCTTTTTCTTCTCTGTAGTTGAATGCTGAGGTGGTTTGGTGTTGAGTAGGAGGTGCTGATTTATCTTAGTGTCAAACTAGCAGCTCTGCATAGAATTACAGCATGGTGGGGTTGGAAGTGACCTCTGGAGATCATCTAGTAAAAGCCCTAAAGCTGTTAGCTGTAAAGTAGAATCTTTACCCCAGTGTAAAATGGCTCTGCTGGCACCAGATGTCAGTGTTGGTCTGTGCTAACAAGCTTGCAAGGGCACATCTGTGTGTTCCTCTCTGCTATAGAGGCTGAGCAAGTGCATCATGTCAAAATGGTGACAACATACTTTGGTGAGCTGACATTGCCTGCAACTGAACTATAGATGAAAAGTGCTATCGAAATGCAATCATTACAACAAATTTATGAACCAAATTCAGGTTGGAAAGTGATATCTGGCCTTCTGCTGGGAGCATGAACAGAAACAGACATTTTCTATGCTCTCCTGAAAACAATTATCCTCAATTTCTTACGGGCTCCACTTAATTATTCACTGTTTTGATTCCAGTAACTAAATCAGTTTAAATGTGTGCTGATTTATTTTTACAAAACTCTAGATTATTTAGATCACCTGATTGAAAAAATACTAATAAACTAATTATTTTTTATTTTTAATCTACTGTATACAATTATTGTAAAGCAAGTATGTTACACAGACAAGACTTTTCATGTATTTCCACCTGTTTCCATCTTTAATGCAAATGCTCTTCCTAAATAGATGTTGCACTCAGACTACTGTTACCATTATATACCTCTTACCCACCATTCACATGCAAACCTATTGAGAGGTGGTGGAGTCACCGTCCCTGCGGGTATTTAAGGAAAGGTTAGACTCGGTACTGAAGAACGTG
>VWZZ01004514.1:1241819-1300570 GCA_013399095.1 Psophia crepitans
GGATGATCCTTGAGGTCTCTTCCAACATTAATGATTCTATTCTGTTCTAATATAAGGTTTATAAGTTCAGTAGATTAGCTTCCAGCAGACACTTGATACTCATAAGGGACACTTGGACAGCTGATTAGTCATCATGATCTAAACAAACCAAAGATGAAAAGCTTTTTACCATGTATTTTTTTTAGATGTTGGGGAAACACATGTAATTACAATTTTCTGCTAAAATGGTGACATGTCTTTGTTTGAAAGTGCGCAAATGCATTGATTCAACCTTTTAGAATGAATTAAAAAGAAACAGCTGACTAGCTATGAAATAATTAGATGATGATTTCTGTCAATAGCAGTCAGGAGAGTCAGATGTTTCAGTTTACATCATTTGGAGTATTGCTGACTGGTTACCATATGTTCTGTTGAAAAAGATGGGCTGTACTTAGGTATTTGCACCCAGTAGTTTGTATATTTTTTTCAGAGGAGTTTGCATTTAAATAAGTTGAGAGGGTTTAAGGTGAAAAATTATCTGCGAAAAGTCTGACTAGAGTACAGATTGTCACCGGCACAAATTACAGTAGCCTGGGGACTTCTGACTGCTGAATTTGAGAGACCATTTCAGCTCTTCAGGGTTGCTTGGTGTTCTGCGCTGAGTCGTATGGTGCCCTGTGTCCCATCTTAGTATGTCTTTATCCATCTTTAGCATGCATAGATAGGTAGATGCAAGGAGATAACACATGCCAAAAATAATTCTTTCTTTTTACATGTTTTTAATTTCCATACTCCTGTCATTCTGAATAGAACTATAAATATCTTTCATAATTATAAGATCTTTTATCACTTTTATAGTCTACAACAAAATATTATAATTAAAGGCCAAGTTGTTTTAGTAATATGTGTTTGTCTTACAAGAGTCTGTCCAGCTTTGTTTTTGAAAAGTTACTGATGAGTAGCAAGTTGAAAAACACTGCTGCATAAGGACCATAGTGGTTTGTGGGTGGGTTTGTTTTTTGATTGGTTTTGTTTTTGTGGTTTGTTTTTTTTTTTCCAAAATGCAAAAAATATTTGATACTGGTTAAATACTACAAAACTCACTTTTTGATTAAAATATATTTTTTAATAAAATGCTTGCTGTAAAAGTAATTTGGTAAATTATATCAACAAAAGAAGACCCATTTCACTAAGACTGCATTTATACTGTTGTAATGTAGCCAGTTCTAGATGTATCTTTCTTGCAGCTGCTGTAACTAACCTAGAATTGCAGTCTTGGGAAATCTCCAGAGATTTTGCAGTTGTGCTGTGCTAATTGTTTACCGGCAAATTATTTTCACTAGACACTAATTACAAAAAGAAGACTAAAATAACTGTGTTAGCTTTACCAAGATGCCTTATAACTTAAAGAAATAGTAATTATTGTGAGTTAATAATAGTCCTTGATGTAATGAATAACAAAAATTATGCAGGTTCAACCTGTTGAATTATGTATGTGGGGGGAAAAAAAGGAGTTTTAATATGTTTTGAGGCCAGTGACTGAAACTGATTTCTGAATGAGATTCTGTGTTTCACCTTCAGGAGGATTGTAGAGAATTCTTGGCTGCTTGTGATCCACAGACTGAAGAACCATTTGGCAAGGGAAATGTTACTCTTATGGTAGCTAATTCTGGCTAGCTCTACTTTTAATGGCCATGGTGATGTGAATCCTGGTGCCAGCATGTTCTGCCAATATGGCTGTTAAAGGGATGACCTTCATACATAATAGTGTTAGGGATGCTATTTCTTGGTGGGACCTTCAGTTTTGAAGGAAGCATACCAGCTGGTTTAGAGTCATTACAGTTAACCTAAGCAAAGCCTATCTGTGCTGTGAATTGCATTCTAGAGGTTCCTGTTTGTCTCTGGTCACAGAGGAGTATACAACAAGCAAGATCTTGGGTTATATATGTATGTATTTTATAGTTATTTAAATGTTTAAAATTACGTATGATCAAAGGTATCTTGGTAGATAGATCTTAGTGAATTTTTCTACTATAAATTTATACAATTGCATTTTGAAATCACCTAAGCTTTTGACCTCTGTGACATCCTGCAGCAATGACTTCCACAGCTTAACAGTCAGCTGTATGTAAAGGTATCTCTTTCAATTTGTTTTGAGCGTGCCTCTTGATAATTTACTTTCCTGTAATTCTCATATTTTAAAGGAAGACAATTAATTCCCATCTCTGTACTTTAGTATCACTGTCTTTAGTGCTTTTTCAGATTTCAGATTATCTCTTTTCAAACAAAAAGTTTCTGTATTTGTTTCTTAGATGAGTATTGTTTGGTACATCTGGTAATGCTCGTCAGGTTCTATCACTTTGCATAAAAATGTTTTGCTTTCTACCTTAACTCTTCTTAATATTTTGTCTTCTTTTTAACCTTACCAAACAGCTGATATTTTTCATAGAACTCTGCGTTTTAACCCCAAGGTCTCTTTTCTGAGTGGAAGTAACTGGTTGAGGTCTTTCTGCATCAGAAATAGTGTGGCCAGCAGGTAGAGGGAGGTGATTCTGCCCCTCTACTCCGCTCTTGTGAGACCCCACCTGGAGTACTGCATCCAGCTCTGGAATTCTCAGTACAGGAGCTGCTGGAGAGTCCAGAGGAGGGCCACAAAGCTAATCAGAGGGCTGGAGCACCTCTCTTATGAGGACAGGCTGAGGGAGTTGGACTTGTTCAGCCTAGAGAAGAGAGGCTCCAGGGAGACTTAAGCGTGGCCTTTCAATACCTGAAGGGGACCAACAGGAAAGCTGGTGAGGGGCTGTTTCTTAGGGAGTGTAGTGACAGGACAAGGGGTAATGGATTTGAACTAAAAGAAGGGGGATTTAGATTGGACATTAGAAAGAAATTCTTCCCTGTGAGGGTGGTGAGACACTGGAACAGGCTACCTAGAGAAGCTGTGGATGCCCCATCCCTGGAAGAGTTCAAGGCCAGGTTGGATGGGGCTTTGGGCAACCTGGTCTAGTGTAAGGGGGTTGGAACTAGATGATCCTTGTGGTCCCTTCTAACCCAAACCATTCTATGATTCTATAATTATATATGTACTGTGCCTTTTAAAAAGGGCCTTCTTTACTTGTCAATATTAGATTCTGAGGAAGATTGGGATTTTGGAAGTCCTTACTCTGATTCTAGCAGGGGAGGCTTTCAACCCTGACAACACGTTAGAGAGAACCTACTTCCAAATGTGACAATCTAAAACCTGAAAATACCAATTTTTGTCAACAGACGGAAAGCTAAATGCTTGGAAAACCTCTTCTTTGATTCTAGTTCTGTCAAAAAAGATGTGTTCCTTAACCCAGGTCATACATGAAGTAGCACTGAATGCTGCTCTCTAGATCCAAGCTTGCTCACTTCTGAGGTACATTATAGTTAGGTCTACACATAATTTTGTTTTCCTATATTTCAGAAATCTTAGTACAAGTATTACATGTATACACTAACTTAAAAGATAGTAACCATGCTATCTATAACTGGTTTTGTACAGAGGAAATTACTTTTAGTCACTTTAATTTCATGTTCATAGGCCCTTTGCAACAGGGAAAATGGTTTTTGTACTTACATATTCCACAGCTCAATTATAACAGTAAAAACAGAATGTAAACCACTTCAGAGCTGTTGTAATTGCTCCCCAAATTGTAGATTTACCTGTGTTCATCTCCAAACATATGGCAACTTCATGGTTAAACTTTGAAACATTACTTATCTAATAATAAATATAGTTATCACCACAAGAAAGATATCGAAGCCCTGGAGCGTGTCCAGAGAAGGGCAATGAAACTGGTGAAGGGGCTGGAGCACAGGTCTTATGAGGAGCGGCTGAAGGAACTGGGCTTGTTTAGTCTGGAGAAGAGGAGGCTCAGGGCAGACCTTATTGCCCTCTACAACTACCTGAAAGGGAGTTGTGGTGAGCTGGGGGTTGGCCTCTTCTCGCAGATAACTAGTGACAGGACAAGGGGAAATGGCTGCAAGTTGCGCCAGGGAAGGTTCAGGTTGGAGATGAGGAGAAAATTCTTCTCTGAAAGGGTGGTCGGGCATTGGAATGGGTTGCCCAGGGAGGTGGTGGAGTCACCATCCCTGAGGGTGTTTAAGGAAAGGTTAGATGTGGTACTTAGGGACGTGGTTTAGTGGGTAATAGGTGGTGGGGGGATGGTTGGACTAGATGATCCTTGAGGTCACTTCCAACCTTAATGATTCTATTCTATTCTATTCTATTCTATATATTTATATAATAATATATAAAAAAGTAAAACAGGAAGAAACAAGTGTATATCATGCTATGGACATAGTTACACACATTTTGCAGACTCAAATCAATGACAGTGCAATTTGTCTTGCATCTAAAAACCTGTTTTTCTGCAAGCAAAGTACAAAGTGTTTTATCAGTTATAGAGATGGCTTCTGGAATGTTTGCCTCTAAATTAATCCGAATTGTACTCCATTTCACAGAACTAATTTAATTTGTTTCTAATCAGTGAAGATGTTTTCTCTGACACTCCCTCTTTCAAATTAATTTCTAGCAGTCTATGAAGAAGAATATGGAATATGCAGTCTATGAAGAAGAGAGGGTCTAGATATTTGTATGGTTCATTTGGAAGTTGTATTTCATACACTGTTTCATAAGCTATTCCTGTGACAAGAAAGTAATGACTTTAATAATTGCTTAATGTCATTATTATTATAGCATTAAAGACTTGGTAAAGCAATTCTGGCAAAGTTGTTGCAGGTGTACAAAGAGAATTGACTAGAAACTTGTAATCTTTGTGTGCGATGCCATGGTAATGGTCATGCTTTGATACATAGTAACAGTTTACAATTTTTTATTTCCCCTTAAAAATGTCAGCAGAAATATTGAAACTCTTAAAAATAAATATAAGCATTCCTGTTTCTGTCAGGAATTAGCATGTTTGATGTCTTTTCTTGAAGAGTGGGAATAGATCTATGACCTTGCAATCCCGTTTGCAGTGAAAGTTTACTACCATTACCTAATTTCTGAGGTTGTCCTAGAGAACCTGATGTTTTCTATTCATGTACACGTGTACAGGATTGCATTTTTCCAGTTCATGTTTCTGGTGCTTTCTGCTTACTTGAAAGTGGAAGGCATATTAACTGCTCTTAATTTTTCTATTTAACTTGTAGTTCAAAGGCTTCTACTGAACAGAAATTTCATCTCAATTAAGTTTTATTAATGAAAGGAAAGTTACAATACGCTCTAAACTTCACCTTTAGGATTATTAATAAAATCTTATATCTACTTTAAATGTCTGATGATCTAATCCCTTACTTATTTGTTAACTAATGTTTTTCTAGCTCACCACCTCTCTTTGCTATCAGCTGTGTGCAACTTGATTACTCTTTCTTTGCAGCAAGCTCTCTGCTTTTCCTGAAGCCTGTCATTCATGAAAGCTTTCTGTTTAAAAATAAAACAAAGAAAAACCAACACACAAAACAAACCCAAAATTCAAACAAAAACCCCACCTGCTGGCCATCTTTATAACTCTTGTTAATCCAGAGATACCTCCTCCAAATACCGAACAATATTTGGCAGGGGATTAACTCTGACTTTATATTCCTTATTGTCTTGTGGTTTTGTCTGTGATTTGCAGTCTCGCCTGTTGCACGCACTCTCTCTTACTGCTTACTGAGTCCTATTCTATTCTCATCATAATGCTGTTATGACATACTCTCTGACTGGTAGTTCTAATCCCTTCCACAAAATAAAATTAAGTCCTCAGTTGTTAAAGCATATTCTGAAAGTAGTAACACAAAATATGTTAAAGCTGTAATAACTTGGTTTAAAAATGGAAATACTGGTCTAGTTTAGAAATATGTAGAAACCAAAAAGTAGCCACAGCATGTATTACAGCTTATTATCCTTGAAGAATTACAACCTGTTAGTGTATTTGTAGCTGTGTAGTAAGACTGCAAATTAAATACTCCGTTTACTCAAATTTTCCTGCTTGGTGGTAGTAAGACCAACTGATGTTATGGGAATGGTATTTTAATAATGCTTTGAGAGATGAGGTAATACTTTGATCACTGAAAGGAATCGTCTTTCTGTAAGGATTTTTGTCTTGATTTACTGAAAAAACTGAATAGCTCTCATTTGTGTGGCTTTTTTGTGTACTTTATCCAGGGAAAAAAAGTGCAGTGCACAATTGATTTTGTTGTCCTCTAATTCAACGACACTGATCCAAATCCTGTTGGACTTTAAGAACTTTCTAGCTATTTCTGTAGATTTTTTGCATCGAGTTAAAAAAAAAATTCCTTTTGACTTTCATGCAAGTGTACAACTTGTCTCTTGGATCATGAGTCTGAACACCAGTGGAAGTCGAACAGAAGAATGCCCCTTTATAGGCCTTGTGCTGTTGTGTAGGATTTTCACACATACTCCTTCTTGTGTGCAAGTAATAACTGAGCAGTACTCAGCTTTCCGGAAGTGAAGACTAATGACTATCTTGCTCACCATCTTTTCCTCAGGGAGCAGACAGAGTTCTTCCTTCTTCCCCAAGGATGCCCAACATGGTGTGTTCCTAAGAAGGCAAGAACGAGAAGTATGTTTAGGACACTTCTTTCTCACGTTTCCTCCTTTAATAAGTTTTGTGCTTTATTTTCCTTGTACTGGATTTACTCCAGAATTTTCATCATGAGCACAGAGTTTTACTTAAATCTTACATCTGTTAAATGAATATTTGTGTGCAGCAGACTGCTACAATGATTAATATTTCCCATCTTGGTGTGGACAGTTGATGCAAAACACAGGATAATATTTTCAAAACTGCACATTTCTGACTAAGATCATATTCATTTTTTCTAGACAAAAATGAAGGGCCTTGTCTACACTCAAAGTGAGGTTACTTAAAAAGCAGACAGAAAATAGCACATAAAAGTTCACAGCATTTTCAGAGCATGCATTGATATATGTAGCTCTAAAAAATTCCAGGGTGTGGGTTCTTTCTTTTCTGCAAGAAAAGACAGATATTTGAACTCCAACATTACCCACAGCACTAGTCATGTTTTCCAGGTTGGCTTCTTAGATGAACTGTAGCTTTCAGTCTATTATATCTCTGGGATTCTTCTTGTACTACATCAACATCTGGCATAATGATTTTATACAGTTTTGTGATTACTTTCCCCATTTAAAATACATACACCATTAAAAATGTTAAAAGGTTTAAAACCATATGTTATCATACAAAGGAAAAATTGTGGCTGCAAAATGCCTTCTCTGCTTTAATGGTTAAAAATGAAGTTTTAGTCATGGGAGGTTAAAGAGCCAAGTCATAACTTATATTTGATTTTATTTTATTGTTTCTTACATCTGAGTCAGAACCTTCATCAACCAATAGTCAGTGATAAGCCAGGCATCTGAAGCAAGCAGAGAGCTAGCAGTCTGCGAAGCAATGTAACTGAATAAAAGTCTCACTCAAAGCTTGATGACCTTTAGCATGGCTACTGTGGCCCAGCCCTTACTGTAGCAACGCCAAAAAAATGCTACTATATTCAGAAGGGTTTCAAAGAAGTGAAAGTGAATCGTGGTTCTTGTTCTTTCTACTTATAGGTGATAAAACAGGTAAATAACCCACATGTTGTGCAAAACTGAGTTTTGACTGTGAAAATAATGTCCATGATGAATTTGGGGCAGTGTGTGACAAAACCAGCTGACAGAAGGTGCCTTGGGGACAAATTTTTTAGCAGAGCCTGTTGCAATAGGACAAGAGGTAGTAATTTAAAACAGGGTAGACTTAGACTAGATATAAGGAAGAAAGTTTTTACAGTGAAAGTGGTGAAACACTGAAACAAGTTGCCTAGAGAGGTGGTAGATGCTCCGTCCCTGGAAACATTCGTGGTCAGGCTGGACAGGGCTCTGAGCAATCTCATCTAGTTGAAGATGTCCCTGCTCATTGCAGTGAGGTTGGACTGGATTGCCTTTAAAGGTCCCTTCCAACCCAAACCATTCTATGATTCATGGAATTACAGACTTAATCATTTTTGATCTGGATTTCTATGTGTCATTTCTTTGTACTACCCAAATTGCAGGGTTTTTTCTTCAACCTTAGACCACTTATAAACCAAAGAAAATGGAGGTCCTGTATTTCTGTTGCCTTTCTTAACTCCTCATTTAAAACTGTATTTCTTACATATTTAATTTTAAATGGACCAGTGCTTTTTAAAGTCATATAAGGTAATTTCTACCAGTTCTAACCAGCTGGTGTCAGAGTTTCTTTAACGTGCAGTTAAATCTGCTACAGGTATAATTAGTAGAGCTGCCAGAGCTGTATCTTGCCATTATTCAAGTGACTGGGCTGCACACAAAGTCATTTTGTAAGGGCTCATAGACTAGGAGCTCTGTATGACTTTCTCAGAAAAAGTCTGAATTTGGTGACGTCTAGGGATACTGGTAGAGAAAACATGCCTCTGCCAGGCAGATTAAATGTTGCCATTTAAAATTATGGAAGATGAAAGTAGTAGCTAGCCAGGGTTTTATATTTTAGTTTAATTGCATTTTAGCATATTATATAATTAAGTTAAATCAGCTAGAGACTTAGAGGTAGATTTTTTTATTGGTTTAATTTTAAATAAGTAATATATTAAATAAAGTTATGAATTCTTGCATTTAACCAAGCTCAGGCAGATCCATAACGTAGAGCAGAAAAATGGGTTTAGAATGTCATCAGATTTTATATTCTACATTTTTCATTTAATTGAGTAGTCATACATGTCTGTCTTTTTCACTAGTCTGAAAACAGTAATTGGAATTCACCACTTCTGTGAAATGAGGGGAGGAGGTAAACTCCGAGTACAGCAGTAGACATACACCACTTTTGTTCCTTCCTAGCAAGGAATACCCATTAATCCTGTAATTTAAAGAGGGATGTCCAAAGCTACCTGCAAATACTGAAATCTTAAAACATGAGTCTCAAACACTAAATCTAAATGCATAGGAATAAATCAATTAGTCAACATATTTAGTATTCTCAAGCTCTCATACCAGTTACGCCATTGTAATGTCTTGTTTCCCTATCAGTGCTTGCATTCTCAAAGGTTTCTGAGTACAGCATTGACTTACTACTGTAGCTGCTCACATTTGCCAGAATTTCTTAACTGTAGTCATATTTGTAGCTGCGATCATGGCAAAGTCTCTTGTCTTGTGCTCCCCTGAGAGTGCCTCTTATTGGGATTCTTGGAAAATAAATCGGTAACTGTTTCAGCCCACGTTCTAGTGAGTGGACGACCTCTGTATTCCTTTGGATAGCTCTGTAGTGACTCACAAGTCTTGTCCAATCCTGGCTTTCTTAGCAGTTTTCCATTCATTTTAGTTGCAGAACAGTGGTTTTTCTACAGTTTAGCTGTAAGACCATGAGGGAATTCTGTTTAGCATAAATTAAGTTAGTTAACTAAATCTGTGCTTCCTTCTGGGTTCTTTGTGTGGCAGAAAATTTCATTTTCTCTGTTATAAATATCTGTTTGACAAGTTGGTGCTCTGAGCAGCTAGCAAATAGAGCGAGGTGCCTCATGGCTATTGCTTGTCTCTGTACACACCAGGCTATGCAGTGTCAGCTTTGCTTGGCACTCTATGGGTTGCTCCCATGTTCAGCCTGATTTAATTTATCACTTTGCACAGATTTTATTTTGGAAAAGAAATTTGGCCATGCTGATACGTGGAACTATTTGATCACAAAATCTGTGTTACACAGTGATCTGTTTGCAAAAAAGAACAGTCTGAGTAAAGTATGCAGCCAATACATAAGTGTTTTTAAGGTACAGAAGACTACCAGGAATATAGTAGACTTAAGATTGAGAGTTAGTTCTCATTTAGTATTTCCAATAATAACCCTTAACTGAAAGCCAGTTACAGAAAATAATGCTTCTTTACATGTACTGCCTCAGTGCAGATAACAAGACTAGCGAAAGCTGTGGTACTGTGAACTGGAACAGTTTTCTCCCCAGAAGGACAGTTGTCACCTCGGGGGGCTGTGGGTCCATCCCTAGCAGATTTCTCTAACTAGGAAGCCATAGCATCAGCATTGGCTCACCATGTTTTGGGGAGGCAATGAGTTTCAGTAATAGCCTTCCCTAAGTCAGTTTTGTCCAGTCCATCCAGTATCGTGTTTCTGTTCAGACCTCCCATAAATTGTATTTTAGTTTAAAATACCTTGTAAGTTACTCTAAAAAAGAATATGATTTCTTGTAAAAATAAAACTGAATTTGTTGGTATTTGATAATCTTTATATTTTTCATAACTTTCATACTTTAGCAGACAGAAGCAAAGTCATTAGCTGAGATTTTGAATCATAGGGTGGTTAAATCCAGGTTCTTAGAGGTATTTATCCCTCTTAAGATGCATGCAAGATGCCTAAGGGCAGATCTTAAAGACATTTAGACAACAAAATCCTATTTGCTGAATACTTTTTTTCTGGTTTTGAACACAGCATGAGTGCCATTGTGTTATGTGTAGTTTTTCAGACTGTATCAGGCACCCAGCCTTTCGAAAAACCTGCCTGGGTCTGTGTGGGCAGTCAGGCTATAGCTGCATCTTTGGCCAGAGTTTCATTTCCCAGAAGGTTTGTGGTTTAGTCCCTAGCCCAGCCTTAGTTGTTGGACTGTCCTGCCCGCATTGCAGACAAAATCCTGTCAAATAAAACCAGATTTAAGATACCACAGTATTGCATGTAAAACAGAATTTCTATCTGCTACGATAAAGGTTTGGCTATTGCAATGATGAGTTTATTGTGTGGTATAAATGCAGATGGTCTCTAGATGCAAACTCTGAAAGTTGTCATCTGTGCGTAAACGTGTCTATGCAACAGTCATTACAGAAGGGAAGCCTCGGTTGTTTGAAGACAAAATGTGTACTTTTTAAAATATAATGTTATAACTGGAAATTCTATTTTTATCAACAGATTTGATCAACTTGGCAAGAAAGCTATTTTGGTGAAAAAGGCTGGATCTGAGTCTTTATTCTGAAGGAGAGCTTGTATGCAGTAAGTAGCAGAAATATTTTGTCATTCTTATTTTATTCTTAAAATATTTAAGACTCCATCAGAGTGTGCAACAGAAATGCTGTTAAAGGGGCCAAGTTACTGATGCTTAATGCTTCCAGCTTCTGGAATGGGTAGAACTCAATTTCTGTAAAGGCTTACCTCCCTTACATTGTTAAAATCCATTTGGCTTTGTTTCCCTTTTCCAGTTAAAATTAAGTATTTTAACACATTTAACAAATTGTTGATACGCAACTTCACTGAGTGAATCCAAGGGCACTATTGTACCTACTGCATTCTTCTAGTTTTCACTTCTGTGGGGTCGGTGAAAGAGAAGTCAGTGATCTGGAGCTCTATTAAACAAAAACAGCTCTCAAAGGTGGTTGAAGATAAATATCTAAACATTATCTTAAAAATAAAAAGCTGCATCTCATTGTCACAGCCAGCATTGAATTTCATGTGTTCCATGATTAAATGAGGCTTTTAATGCTAAATTCCACTCTGCTAAAATGTACTCTTTTTTTAAACACTAGAGAAACTGCAATTACTTGATTGTTTTTTCAGATAGGTTAATTTCTTAGCAAACCTATGCCTGAATGCTGTGTCTTCTTGAGAATAACTGACAATGATAAAAACCCAAACCTTTAAAAAGATACAGCAACTCATTATAGCACAATGTTAATAAAAAATCTGGCTTTACATCTGCAGCTAATTACATTTCTGCAATTATTTGATTTTGTTGCCAAGAAATGGGTGCTTGTTAGCAAAAAAAGGCATCTCAATGACAGCTGTGAATCATCAACATTGTTAGCAGGTTAATTCACAAACCAGGTGGGACTAGGCAGAGTTGAAAAAGGTGTACTAGGCCCTGTAGGAACAATTCCAGGAACAGTTAGGAGAAACCTTCTGCAGGAGCATGTAGCCGTGTCAGCTGGAGGCTCACTGTAGGTGAGTTGCAGCCTTCATGTAGGGCTTGAGGAAATAATTCTTGAATGTGCTGTCTCTGACCTAGACTCCTAAGTGTACAAAATCTTAAATGAAAGAATGGAGTAAAGTAACTGCCAATTATGGGAGTTTCTTTTTTTGTTCCTGAGAAGTGATTAAAATAGCTTCATTGCTTATGTACTTTACTTACCTTAAAAAAAATATTAAAAAACCCCCAAACAAACCAAACCCAATACCTGATTGTCTGTATGTTAATGAATTTTTTGAGATGTTTACCTTTGTAGAGTTTATTTGTGACAGAATGAGGATCTGCAGTTTCAAATCTTTTCTGCATACATTTTCCAGAAAATAATGTAGATTGATAGATACTAATTAGAGTGGTAACAGAAATTGCTAAAACCCTTCCTTTTGTCTTGTTGAGATAACCATGAAGAGCTTGTCTGCAAGTTTCTACATTTGCTATGGGATTTCCATTTACATGTTAGAACTGGATCACTTGGTAAAGATTACCAAATCCTCTAGATTGCAGAAATCTAGAGGAATGTGGGTGGTGTTGCCATCAACAGGTCAAGTTTTTGTACCTGAAAATATGAATTCTGTCCTTGTCTATCGTTATTCTGAACCAAGGTTAGAAATGGACAGTTCTTAAGGTCTTTTGTGTGTTTAACTTTGAAGGTTATTTTTGTACAGTAGCAGTGAAAGTTTAGAGGAAATGTCAGCTATGGTTTGGGATTCCCCCCCTGCCCCCCCAAAGTGAATTATTTTTTTAGTTAAGGAAGACTAAAACTCTAGAAATTAAAATGTGAGAAAGGAAGAGGAAAGTATGGGAATTTTAATCATGGCATTGGCTGTCTTCCTTCTGTATATGAGTAGATGAATGGTGCTGTTTGTGGAAATGTACTGATCATGAATAGCACCAAGCGTTTAATTTTTAAGGTTTTGTTCTGCTGGAGTCAAAAGAATAAGCTTCCTTGTGGTGGGCAAAAAAACTCTTTGGACTTTTTTTTAATCTCAAAGATACCTCCAAATATTTTTCCCTATCTTCCACACAGTAGTCAGCTCTGACCCAGAGATACTAATCCAGCTACTATGGTGGATTATATGGTGAAATAAACAATATCTATAGGGTTAAAATACAAGCTTGCTTCCTTACTGTGTATTAACACTCATCAGAGGTGTCAGTTACCGCTATTTAACATAGTGAGTTTACAACATGGACGTCTCCAGCAAGGACTTAATAAGACAGGCTTTTTCTTTACACATAATCCTCTAAGGGCTTGATAAATCTTTGGGGTTTGGTTTTTGTTTTTTTTTTTCCCAGTAAAGTTTCTGGAAATGGAGGCTCTTGCAGGATAACATCTGAAGCTTCTGGATCAGGGGTGTGACACACAAAAACCCCACAGGTGAATTCACTCTACCTCTGGCTTTGGTAAATCAGTATTTTGAAAGAACACTAAGGTAAAAACTGGATATAATCAGTAACTAGTAACAATATTTTTGGATGTGCCAGCAGTAACCAATTTTTGAAATAGTGATCTAAAAATCCTCTTTTGTTTGAGCCACATGTCTGCTTCTCCATGCAGGCCTGTGTGGCATTGCTGAACCGTGCTTTTCTAATACAAATGCTTTTACAAGTGGAAAATTCTAGGTCAAATTGATCATACCTGTTTATATACAATTTTGTAAGTCATAATCAGGCATGTTATATGAGCAATATCCGAGAATGGCTGTTTTAATTAATTGTGAAAGCAGTAAGTAAAGCTTGCACGAATTGTTTGCATTAGTCTTTGAAGGCTGGTTTTTTTAACATTATGAATTCTGCTGTGACTTCTTGGCTTTGTGACAGAGATGCTATCTTGAATGATAAAAGAATGGGAGCAACTACACTTAAGCCCAGCTGCTTTATTGAATCCGAGTTTTGGTATATGGTTATGTGGTCCTTATGGCTTCCACAGAAACTAATTTAAGGTTAGGAAGAATGAAGGAGTCTCTTTTGTAACATCACTCATGCTTGCAACTGCTTCCTGCTAGCAAGTTTGTAGGGTTGGACTCATGAATTAGTTCTGTATTTCTTCTATGTAGAACAGAAAATTCCAAACTTTATGCTCATAAAGCTTGAATTTGTGTTCTTTTATTCCCTCTTTCCCCATTGGAATCCTAACTTACAGGCACTTGAAGCATTGCAGTAAGTCACTGTGGGACTGATGTTTTTCCATGCTGCACAGATGTGTGGCTTTTTTCTTAGCTGTGATTCTCATCAGGTAGTTTGGACTTTTTGCTAAGTTATGTAGCAGAGGAGAAACGGGAAGAGACTTGTGAAAAGAAAGGAATTTGTATTTAAGACCAAATAATAAATGGGAAAGGAAAAGAACAACTTTGTTATAATTTTTAAAAATTATGATTTTTTCACTTAACCATTTCTGTTATATTTGTGAGGTTATAAGCATGTGTTTTGTATTCTCTAATGTAATATTTTATGCCAAAGTCCTATAAAATATGATGGAAATCAAGTTTGGTTTGAGGGAATTTTTTTCTTAAAAAATACTTTTTTAAAAAAACCCTATTATTTCTAAAGCACTTGTGAATTCCACAGGGTTTTATGAGAGATTTTCACATCTGTATAGTGAGGTATTCCTACTCAAATTCAACTATAGTTGAACACTGAGCTCCCATTCTTTGAAAACTTCCCAGAGTACCTCTGAGTATTGGGAAAGGGCTGCATGGCTCCCTGCATGCTTGTGCAATGACTGCTGCATCAGGAATGCAGCTTTGTTTGTGGCTTCTAAAAGCATTAGACATGAAAATGCATAATAGAATGTGGGGAAGAATCTAAAACTATTTAGAGAGTTACACTGATGGAAAAAGAACAAAAGAACTTGTAAGGAGATGTATAGACACAGAAAAAACCCTGCACCCTAAAGCACCTGAAATGCTGACGTTAATATAGTTTTAATAAAAAAGAAAAAAAGAATAAACCCAACACACAACCAAAACCCAATCACCCCCTCCCCCAGAGTTCTACAGTGTTGTGAAACCGTGTTATGCTGTTTTCAATGTGAATCTGAAAGCTCACAGTGGCCAAATCTTGTGTTCCCCATGGAAGACCTTTAATAAACTTACAAGCAAACAAAATATACTTCCTAAGAGTCTGAGGTACAATTGCTCTTTCTAGATTAAGTGAGCTAATAACTTTGCCTGTATTTAGGGTTCCAGTTTCACAGTGAACCAAACCATAAACTACATATTTCTCGAACATACCTGAAAAATTTTAAAATATTTTAAAATATATTTTTGGGGTCAATAAGTTTAATAAATACTCCACCCCTGTCAGATAAGAGAATTGCATACTGCAGAATTAGAAATGTGGAGAGCAGGAAGGGGAATGCAGTGGCAGACAGGGCCAAATCCCGGAGAAGCACTGCTTCCCCTACCCCTCTCAACAGGAGTATGGGAACTGTTGCAGCTTTGTAATGCTATTTGCTTGCTGTGTCAAATTTGCTGACAACTAACTTTATAGCCATCAGAAGAAAAAGTTTAAAAAGGCACTTGCAAATTACTTTAGTTCCCTGCTTATGTACTAGGTATTAGCAATTTAACTCTGAGTTAAACTGTAAATTATGTGCCTTTGATGTAACACATTGAAAACCCACATGAGTAGCAGTTTCAGGGTTTTTTTTTTTTCTGATGTCTGGCACTTTGCCCTAGCTCGTGTTTCCACATATACTCTAGAGATGAGTAAAAGGTCACCTTTCCCTCAGTCTACAAAAAGCTGCATGGAACATCGCTTTGGTATGCTAGACAAAGACCTATCTATGTAGTGGAAACTATATGGAAGGAAATTAATATTGTGGGTCTGACTCTCCCTTCTGCTGGGTTTCAGCAGTAGTTCCAGGTTACGGCTGCGTAGAAATGCCATGTGTTACCATTTTGCAGTAGCACCAGCTGGAGTTCTTAGGGGCTGGTGGAGGGAAAACTCCAAGGCACTCACGCAGATCTGGAGTATTGCTTTATAAAAACAGAAGGAAAATTCAGTCATCTCAGACTAAGTAAAAACAGTAATGAAACCATAACAGAAACAGCAAAAACATTTGCAGTGCCTGCCTGCCTGCCTGGTACTCGCTTGCTACTCTTCACTTGCTGTTCAAAGCACCTGGTAGCAGTCAGTGCTTTTTTGGTTTTGTTCAGTTTGTGCAACTGCTGCTCATGCTCTGATTAGCTTACTGAGAGAAAAATAACCACCAGAAATTAAGACTTACAGTTCCTACAGACAATAAGAGTAGAGTGTGAAAGCGAGGACTGGAGAGGACTTTCAGAATTCCCATCTTGACCTCCTTGATGCTTTATCTGAACTTGTAGCTGAATTTTCCTTCAGCAGTTTGTGCAATGGTAAACTTACCAGACATGCACTTCTCATCTAAAGCTGCACTGAAGTAATGAACGTGCTTTTGTGATGGAATTATAAAAATAGCACTGTCTGGAAGCAATTTGAAGTCCTTGCAACATGTACAGTACACTATAAAGGCTTTCTGATTTGGAAAGGATTTTTTGCTCCATCAGGCTTAACCCTTTGGTTACTGCAGACTGTAGCAGTTTGCGTGCTACATACAGTGATGTGATCTAATAGTGTACTGTCAAGTACGACATAAGGTTAAGAAATTATAAAATCTGAGATAGTGGTGTTCCAAGGGTGTGAATATATAGATCTCAGTAGCATGTGTCAGATTAATACATATACACTTCACACTTTAGATGCATTTTTCATGACTATTAACTGCATTTTCAGTCTGGAAAATACTTGTATTCAAACTGTTAGCAAACACTGCTCCAAGAGAAAACTTTCTTGACAGAAAGCTTTTAGGTAAATTGAAAATGCCTTTCTGTTTATACACAACTGCATGCACAAAAGCAAAGTTACAGACCAATTGTTTTGGAAAAAGAAAGATGACCTGGGAAAGATTGCCACAGTTTGTGAAAAAGTATTTTCTATTTTGTACATGCAGAATATTTTGTCTTTCTCTTTCCCCGCCTTCCTTTCCATTGGGAAAGAAGTGATATTCCTCAAAGTGATACATTTCACCAGCTCAGGGGATTTTACAGGATTTTTAGAGCATAGGAAAGGTGGCATAAGAGAGATGTGTAGAACAGCCTTGTAAGCGGTTTGTGGCCAGCACTAGCTACAAACGTCCGTCTGTGCCTAGGGGTGTCAGCTCTTGTAACAAGACTGCGAGGACTAGATGCTTTCTTTAAAGCTTTGGTTTCTAAATTCCATTTTTAATATAAGCAAAAAATGCATCTTGCTTGGGGTATCTTGATAAGGTGTTTATTCTTAACTATGTGTTGTATGACCTGCTTCTGAATGGAATTTAAATCCACTACAGTTTCCCTTGTATCTTTTAAAGAAAATAAAACTCTTGGTTTGCGTTGCCTTGCAACACTGCTCTGTGATTTGTGCCAGTCGAGGGGAGACGATTGGTGGAAGATTTCAGTTGCCCCTGCAGTGGGGACAGCCAAGCAGCTCGGACTGCTGCCTTAAGCGCTTACCTGAAGCCAAGTCAGTTGTCCTAGCAGTCAATGAGCTACAGCCTATTTCTCCTTTCAAGTTTATCTTGGATTTTAATATACAGCTTTTGTTATTCCGTTGTCCTTATCTCTTTATTCAAATCATGAATTGCAATACAACTTCACTGAGAAAAAGAATTGCTGGTGTCCCAATAAATTCGAGGCATGCAGAGTGTTTCTGCGGGACTGGTGTGGGGAAGGAGAGCTGCAGGCAGTGTAAGTACTCTGGGCGCAGTGCAGCACAGAGCAGGGGTGACTGCAGAGAACTTATTGCACTTCTGAATAATCTACTTTGAGGAGGAATCTTTCTTCATTGAGATATTGATTTCCTGTGTGACTGGATAGATTGTCTTCTCTGAGAAGGCAGAAAAACACTATATTATAACAGAGCGAGTGAGAGGGTTTCAAGCTATATGAGCAGGAAAGTATATATTTCTGAAGGAATGTATCTTATCTCATAACTGCTGCTAAGTGGCTAAGGGAGAAAATGGATGCTTTCTCCAACCTAACACCCACTCGTGACATGCCTTTTGTTGCAGTTTGAGGAGCTCATGAAATAACCACTTACTCTGTAGAAGTTTTCCATGTGAACTGAAAGAATAACTCGGCTTTACAATTACAGCTATTACTTTCATCCAGACTCAAAGCTGAGTCCCAAAAAAGTCTGTACTTAGTCTCCAATGAATGAGAAATAAGTTCACTACACTTACTGCAAATGCTCTCATTTTTTCCAAATAATTTGTGCGAAGCAAAAGATGTGCCTGAGCAGTGTATGCTATGCTTTGGCTATGACTTGAATTGGCAGAGAAGTGCTCTCTGCACAGAAACCAGGCTGAACTTCCTTCAATTGAGCAGCGTGCCCACAAAAAGGCACAGAATAACATCAGCGTCCCCTGTGTCTGTGCTCCCTGCTTAGAGACACACACATGTGTAACCCTACAGGAGCACAGCCTAAGGCGTAAACTTCAGTGTGCGTTTTACTTTCATGAAATGTTTCCTGTTGTATATACTAACTATTCCTGTTCTCTATTTACCACTAAAATACTTTAGTGGATGATATTTATTTAGAAAATAAATTTTGTCAATATTGGACCATCTCTTTTTGATATTGGTTTATTTTAAGTTAGTTTCTAAGTGTAGATGTTTAGGCATTTTAGAAATAAAATTCATTAGAATTTGAAAGAAACATAATTTCTGTGGAATTGTCTTTATTTGAAGGTAGTAATGAGACTTGTCCTATGGCTGTGAAAAGATTTTTAGGTTCTTCCAATCTAAAGGCTGGAATCGCAACTGCATTGTGTCTTTATAGTTCTTAATACTTGTACAAAATGGGTATATAAATCTGTCATCTTGGAGAGGTAGGAGTTTTACACATGCCTCCTTCAGGTACGAATAAGCCTGCAAAGAACAAAGCATAGGCAATTCAGTTTCTAGTTGTTTAATGTCCTTTAATAGCTTTAGCCTGTGATACACAAAGTTCTCTGGCTGTTTTTTGGAAGAGTGGAGTTGGTAACGGCAGTGTCCTGACCAGATTCCAGTGGGGAACTCCAGAACTCTATCTGCTGAACTCCCTCCCACGGTTGCAGATGGGTGACTCTTGCCTAAATAAAGCATCCACCCACTACAGACTCTTTTGTATGCATAAGTGGATGCAGTACGCACAGGTTCAGTGACTTAATGTCTTTATGCAACACACAATGCGAAGGTGCTGTGTTGTCACAATAAAGAGATTACTTAAAGACATGGATGCTTGACCAAATTTTCTGAAATGCTGAATTCTTTGGTTCTTTTTCTGCCCCTCATCTTTGAGCAGGTATTTTTTAAGAACTTATGGGGGAATTGATTGTGTACATACCTAATGGATAATGTGTCAACAGATATTTTGATTTTGGGGAAAATTTTTACTCTCTGTCAAGTTCAATACTGAGGAGGAAATTGGCAGAAATGCCTTCTGTAACAAAGTCTAGAAGTATCAACTGCAATGTGAAGTACTGAAATATATGAGCTGGCAGTCTCTGTGAGAGAAAGCAGAGAAGAGAAGGCCTGGCATCTCTATGCCTTAAGATACTGGAAGAAGGGAAACTTTTGTCTCCATCCAAGAGCAGGATTTAGGGTTGCAGCAGACTTTGACTTTTGAAGACATCTTTAAAGAAGCAGTCTTTGGAGTTTTACCTACAGGAAATCTTTATATTGCTTTTCATGCAGAAACCAAGATGTGTGTCTTTAGCAGGATATGTCTGAACATCTTTTCCAGCCCTGGATCTTTGCTTTGCTGCTTCTAAACAGCCTCCTAGGAAATGTTTATAATTTTCAGAGAGAACCCCAAAGACAGTGTTTTTCTGCAATGAAAAGAGAAAAAAGGGGTGTACTTCAATGCAGGCATCTGACTTGAAAGACATTTCCAGATGGTTGTATGAGGCAATGTTCGTCTGACACGATGAGTGTCCTGGACCAACAGTTGTATTATTTTTCTGTTTCTTGCTGTCTGCTACGTAAGCCATAGAATTTAAGTCAGTTTATCCTGACCATTAGAATTATATATATGGTACATGCATGCATTTTCTGATATGCAAATAAGTAACAGGCATTTTATTTGATGTTGAAAGTATATTTAAGTTTACTGTTTAAATGTGTGTTTCTACTGTAACAGGAATCTAACAATTATAGAACCATCACCGTCCTGCTGCTTCTGCGGTCTCTGTTCAAAATTGAATGTAAGTGAGCAAAAATGAAGTTCTTAATCCTATTAGAAATTAGAGATTTGTTTTCCTGTTTTCCTCAAGGTGTAGGAAAGCAATTGCTCTTTAGAAGTCTTGTTTGCAAATAGGAGACTCTGGCAAATATACTTCTGGTGCCTGCTATATGTTATGCTCAGTTGTTGTGAAACTGATTAAGAAAAATAGCTAAGGGTAATTTAATATTTACTTGATAATAAAACAGTTATTCGGTATGTATTTTTGTACCCTAACCCCAGATTTATGTCTGAAATTGTTGCTAGATTCCTGCAGAATGTGATAATTCATGAACCCTTGCAAGTTGTCAGGGAAATATAGACTGTTTGAAATCTGGGAATCTCAGATGCAAGTAGGACTTTTGACTTTCACAGTGGTAGAATTTCAACCTTGGATTGTGCTGAGAGTTCCCACTTGAGATGCCTGAAAGCTTCAGTAATTTCTTTTTTTTTTCTTTCTCTTGGGAAATATGAAGTCATTTCAGGCTTATGTCAGAATCCATCCGAGTGAGTATGGAAGCAAGCAAGTTCCAAAATCACTTTAAATTAAACATCAGGCCAATGATAGTTTGTATTCCCTGTAAGCTGCATGCGCTTCTCAGTATACAAATATAGCTTTAAAATATGTGGCCACAAGGAAGGATTAGTACCATCTTATGATAAATATGATTAAATAGAATAATCTGTTTGAAATTCCTCTGGAATTTGCCACTCCTATATTTGTGCACCTTTAGCTACTCCTGGAGGAAAGTGAGATTTGTATGTGCAAGCTTTTTTTCTAAGAACCAATGACTCTTTGAGTTATTTGGAAAACAAAAAAGAGAATCTATGCCCTTTCCTGTATTTTATCATATTGCTGATAAATACAGTCTTGCAGCATTTCATCAACAAACCTGGAGAAACTGTCAGTCTTGTAATGTAGCAGAAGATCAGCCGATTGGGTGTATGGCTTATATTTTGAATGCTCAGTAAAACACATGGGAAGAATACATAGATTGAATTTATATTCTGAAAGTTAATTTTGTGGTGAAGGGAGGGGAAAAAACATACAAGGGCTATCTTCTAAGCAATACTCACATGGAAAAAAACCCTCATACTAAAATACATCAGTTTAGCCTTCAGGCTTTGTAAAATATAGCAGGCTGTGGATTAGGGTTTTAGCACAAAATTAATACAATTAAAACTGTGAGGACAATGACATACAATGAATGTTTAGGGAGTTGTATAATACGGTATTTTGGCCCCACTTAGTGCCTTGATGAGTCTTTTCCTTCTCTCGTTCCTTACATCCCCAGGACCCTCCTTTGAACAACTACTACTCTTGTGGAAATCACAGGGTGAGCAGTGAGCGATTCTGTGAGTGAGTAGTAGCACAGCGATGATCTTTAGTACAGAGGTGGAATTTTGTGACTGCTAAAGCTGTCGTAGCCACAGGCACATTTAAGGGATCAGGAGATTGTAACTGTTTCCATGTTAGGATGTACTGCCCTGATACTTCATTCACTGTATATGTATTTGTGTATGTGTGGAGTGTATATATCCATGTGGAGTGAATGAATTTTGTGAATGGACAATTCTCATTTGGCAGTATATTAGCAAAATCGTTGAGGGTTAAAGTGATTCTGTCAAGGCGGTTAGGCCTCAGATTTTTATTTTTTTTTAAAATCAGATATAGTACCTGGGAGAGACGTCACATTGATAATGCTAAAAAAATAAAATTTATCTTTTTTGAGAACCGACTCAATATGGACAGGTGTAGATCAAGCGGCTAATTTGCTCATCCTAATTCAGAGAGACAACTCTAAAGCGTGTTTCAGCCTCCAGGGTATGTTTTGATGTATAGTTATGACAGTTTATGTACTAATAACACTTGTTCACTAGAAAATAATTTTGAAACCATAGATCACCTATGTAGTCATCCTACAATTCAACGTTCAGTCACTATTGGAGTGGATTATACTTGGATCCAGCCTACCAGTCAAAAAATTTAATTTTGTTATCAAAACTGACACCTCTTGTCTCCCCAAAATTGCTTTGTTTAACTACCTAAAGCTCACTGTTCTTTTTACAAAATTAAGAAAAAATAATATCTGTAATTTAGAAAACTGAAGTAATCTCGTGTGGGTTTATGAGAACTGGAAAGTCAAACTGGTGTGCCAGTACAAGGTGAGTGGCTTTTGTACAATAAAGAATAAATGCGTTTAACAGCATACCATGAAAAATTCATGCGACCTTAAAAATTCAGTCAGGCTGCTGATGTCTTTTTTGCAGTGTAGGTAAATAGGCTGATTTTGACTGTGGGCGTTATCAGCTGAATTACACAGACACCATGGTGCATATAAGTATTGTGTAAAAAGATCTAATAAAACTTGCAATTCTTAGTTACTTCTGCTCTTAACATTATAAGAAGCAAATGTACATCTTTCCACCCTCTTGACTGACTACAGTGTTTATTTTTTACAGTGGAAAACTTGATGGCTGGTGATGAATCATGTGGCAAGCAACAGCTAGCCTTGTCTGGAATGATATAACTGACAGTCAGATGTATGTGAAAGGCAGTCATTATCTGAGTAATGCTAAAATTACAGTATTTCTAAACCCCAAAGTTCAAACATCACAGTAAAAATGTTGTGTAGTGAAAAGGATACTTGTTTTTTTTTTTCAGTATCCCCTTAATTAATTTACATGGTGCTAGAACTGTTCTACATCTCTGTAATTACACTGCAGCTACTCACTATGCAACTGAGCTTACTAGGTAGGTGCTGTGCAAACCACAGGACAAGAATGGTTCTGTTGTTCTCATAGTGACCGGGGCATAATGCAAAATTGAAAACGTATGAATTGCCAGGAAGCAATCTTTGTACTGCTTTTAATATGGAGAATCCTGAAAATATTTATTATTTGTGAGAGACTTGGGTTGATTAAGCCCTTCCCTTGCTTATTGGTGGGGCAAATAAGGTGGCAGTAGGGGAAGCCTCTATGGATTCCTAAGGCTGTTCTGCATCCAGGCTGGTATCCTGCAGTATCCTATCCTGCACTTGTAGCGAGTCCTGACTGTGGGACAGAAAATGGGGTCTGCCCTGTTTCGTCCATCTTTCTGAGGCACTGCTGATGAATCACTCTGCATCACAAGAAAGCATGGTGCTCTCCACATTTAAGGCTTTGAACACAGTTCTCTGAAAATTATCACAGAATGGTGACTCCTTTGCTATTTGAAGCAGACAGGGTTATTCCTTCATATGTAAGCTCGCTCTTCTGAGGAACAATAGACACATCATGTCATATTTGCCATATAATTTTACTAGCATGTGCTATATTACTGCATAATTAACTTTGAGTTGCAGTTTTGGATGTGTTCATGATGTGCTATAGTCTATATATAGGAAGTGCAATGGCTTTGAGAATAGCATTGCTCAAACTTTTTTGGCATATTTCTCTCTGAAAGGCAGGATAGGGCTTTGAAACAGTTTTGTGCAGAATTCAGCATTTGCTGAGTGGAAATTTCATTCTTAGCGCCGTGACATGGCAACGGGTCCATGTGTGCTGAAGAGGCACAGGGTATTTTTTTTTTTTAAGCAACAGAGAGCATTTGCACTGGGCCAAATTTAAACATTTTACTGCCACTGATTAAAGCTATTAAAACCTTAATTAAGATTGATTCTTAGTCTGCTCCTCAAATGCTTTTTAGACTCAAACTAGAAATAAAGTGCTTAGAAGCACTGTTAAATGACTTATGCATTCTGTTGAGCCACATCCTGCCCCTTTCTTAAGGGAAATGAACATGAGAAACATTAGATTTTATGCCAGCAATTGTATGTTTAATGTGAAACATTCAGCCCTACCAGATCCCATTTTCTTGCTCGTGCTGATTTTGCGGATTGGTAACTCCAGTTATTTCAGTGGCACTAGCGGTATTTCATCTTGGAGAGCAAAGCTGTGTTCATAGGGGTTAAAATACAGTCTTCCAAATGCAGTGACAATGTGTTTGGGGAAAAAAAAAGAGTTTTTCATTGTCTGCTCTAGACAAAGATATCCATAATTTCTGCTCTACAGTATTTATGGTAGCTGTGGAAACTACTATGAGTTCATTAATGCTTGAATATAAGAGGTTGTTATCAAGAGAGAGCTTGAAACAAATAATTATAGTGTAATTTTATTTTATTGGCATTGGTAATTAGTCACAACAGTTACTATAAGGTCTGTAGGAGCTTTAGAGACAGAAATAAAATTAATATTTTTGTGTGTCTGTGTGTATTTTTCTGCAAAGAGCTTTTTTTTTTATGAGACAGAGCCAACACTTTTTCTGTCATTAACCAGACCAAAACATTGCTTTGCGAGATGACTTTTAGTTAAACTCCTGAAAGACTTCGTGATTGCCTTGAGATTTCATTAACTTTGTATTACATGGAGTACAATGTTATTAATAACCAAGAAAATAATGAAAGAACATTGTAACAAACTTGTCTTGTTCAAATGGAGAATTAAAAATGGGGAATGTTAATGCTGCAGTAATCTGTAAAGTGAGTTGTTTAGGGTAGATCTGTCCTGATACAAGTAGACTTCCAAAGAAAAAAGATGAGGGGAAAAAAGTGCTGGTTTAGGGAATTTAATAAGAGGTACTTTTTCTTGAAGGCGGAGGGATGCTCCCTTATTTTCAAAAAATTGTGAATTGGTCCGAAAAGTCTGCTCCAGGAGAAGGGCAGGAGAAACATTCAGCAGAGAGGCCCAGCACATGGCAGCTGACAAAGCAGGTGACACTGCTCTGCTTTTCTTTTTGCTGCAGGAGAATCTCTGCAGCTCCTCCAGAGAAAGGGTTTTGTGCCCAGATGTTTGTTCCAAACCTTTCCTTCTAATCCTAGGGTAATGCTTCCCTTAGCATTCAGGTTTTGATTGCTTGAATGAACTTTATTTCTGTATAGCTTTATCAACAGTGTTTAGACTTTGAACGCACAGTTTAGCATTTATAACAAAGCTGCAAACAAATCCTTATTAACAAAGTATAGACTGTGATAAAGGCACAAGGAAGCAACACCCAACTGTATCTTGCTGTAGAGTAGAAAATATGGGCCCACTGTTGAAGTGTGAAATTGGTACATACTTCTTCCAGCAGGCTATTTTTTATTGTCACCTTGATGAAATTTAGCTATAAAAGAGGTTGAAAGGAGTAAAGTGAAGGGAAATAAGTTGATAGCTGAAATATACAAAAATATCTCAATTTAATCATGTAATTACAGAAGAGCTTGAAACAAGTATTAGGTTTCTAGAGGAACCTGAGAAAAGGAACTTAAAGGCAAATAAAAAGACTGGAATGAAGAATAAATATTTTTCCCGGTTAAAAATATTTACTGTCATATTACAAATAAGCTTAGAACTGATGCATAAATGCAATAACTGCCTGTGATAGCTTTGAGTGTCAATTTAATTTGCTTTTTAAGGATGTGCATGAGGTTTGCAAATTGCCCATGTTTTCTTAGCAAAGGTCTTTAATTAGGCTATGAAATGAGACTGCCACACAGTTTAAAATTTTGCGGGTACTTCTTCAGCCAAGTAACATGCAAAAGTCCCTATTCCAATTTCTTCTTTTTTGATTATATTAAGTTGTATACTGGATTCATACATCTTAGAAATTGACATCTCTAAGATGGAAAGGAGAATTCAAAAAGCACCAGTTGCACTGATTCTTGAAAACATATTAAAAAAAATAGGGCAAAATGAAAGAGCTTTGCCTCCCCAGGAAACTTGAAAAAAGGGCTATTTTTTAGAAAGCTTTGTGCCTTTATAATTAGGGCCACTTTCTTTTATTCAAAATATAGTTCTACATCCCTCATCTGCTGCTTCTTCAGTTCCTTCACTCAGACATAGCTGTGGAGAAGCATAACCACTCTGAAATACCAGACTACTTTGTTAGGAACACAGATGATGACAGATGCAACTATTTTTGGGAATGAGAAACTGCTAATCCGTGTCACTGTAAAAAAAAAAAAAAAAAAAGGAACTCAATGGATTTTTTCTTTTTTTTTTTTACACCAGAATGAACATGTCTAATTGTTGAGTTGTGACTGTCTTTGAGTTTAATCTTCAGAACTCAGGGCAATCAGACTTCCCAGGAAACTGCGGTACCCCAAAAATAAAGCACTTAAAACTGACTTCACAGTTCAGTTTTGTCATGTCTGTCCTAAGTAGGGTTGCAATTAGAGTGTTTCCTGAGGTGGAAGGAAAGTCTGTATGACCCAGATGAACTAGTTTGGTCTAATTTTCTGAAGCGCCATAGCTATTCAACAGTTTTTGATTCTGCACCAGAGGAAGTATCTTGATTGAAGGGGAAATCTGGGCATATTAAGCGGTTGTTACCGTTCCCCAGTTGCTATGTAGAGCTACTATTTTGTTAAAAAAAGGAATATTGAGATGTTGGTAAATGACTGTGATTTTCCGTATGGCTTACCTCAGATTCTACAGTTGGCGCAAGGTAGTTTCTAGCTGCTTTTTTTTTTTGCCTTTTTTTTTTTTTTCTTCTTTCTTTTGGCTTCAAACCCTCATTTGATAGTACTTCAAGACTGGACTAAATGGAGAATACTTATTATTAGACTATGAGTTGATAGGTGAATTTTCAAAGTACCCTTTTTGAATTTTATTTTGTTAAATGAGTTAAAAGGCACATTTGTAAAATTATTTGCAAATAAACAAGGGGAAAACCAGTTTAATTTCTTCCATTCATATTTGCTTTGCAGAACTCGGAGAGATAAGAAAGAAACAGACTCTAAAACTTAAAGGTCTAACGCTTAAATATTTCCTGTTGCTTTACAGATCTGGTTGTACACAGTTGCTTTTCCAGTGTGAATGGTATTTTAAGCTTTCAGGCTTTAATTTATTTTTTTTACTGCCTTACTGTTGTCTAAGTATATAAACTTCCTTTTGCAAAGCAGACATATCACAGTGGATATTGAAAAAAAATTAAGCAGTAGGCGAGAAACATAGTTCAAGCTGGCATTAGATTAGTTATAGTTTAAAAACAACAACAACCCCACTAAAAAACCCACCCTTCCAAATAGCCTGTTTCATGTAGAAAGCTCTATGGTTAAATTAATCATTCTTGTGTTTTCCTTGGATGCTTTTCTTGTGTCTTTAAACACAACTAATAGCTTTCGGAAAGCTATCATAAGATGCTTTGCAGCCAACTCTTTAAGAGTTTTGCAGCCTCAGACCCTCCCAGCAGCTTTGCAATCTGTTTTCATTTGTTTAATTGCTATTTCATGACAGGTCCCCATACCTACTCTGTTAGTTTGAAACCCTTGCAGCTGCATTATGAATATTTGCTAAAAATACTAGTAATGGTTAAGTGCCCTTGATTTGGATGCAATTAAGGTATGTTTTATCATACCTAGTTCCTTATTTTGTCTGTAAGTATAAAGATGTCTTCAAACTATTCTACCATATAACTGCTAATTTATGCTGCTGCTTTTTAAGCACTTTGGACTTCTTACCAGCCTGTGATAGCCTGGTAGGCTATCAGTGATCCAGATAGTTTCCTGAACTCCAGAATCATCTACAAAGATTTACATAAAGTGTCTTCGCTTTTTTTCAAAATGAAAGTTTAGAAATTTGAGGTATGTTTTTGGTAGAGAATTCTAATTTTTACTTTGCATGAGTAGAAATAATTAAACTTTTTGTCTGACTAGAAAATTACAGCAGCAGATGATATTTTCTCTTTGATTTATTGTTCCAACCTGTGCTGGAACAACATACTCTTTTAAACCAGTTTGTGCCTAAGCTTTAAAAGTTAACTACTAGGGCCAAACAGACATCCACAAGTTGAAAGAGGCAGTTAAAGTTGGATGCTTCATAAAAATCAACAAGATGAGATTGATCAGTTCAGGTTGTGGCTTGGAAGCAACTGAGTTTGTGAAGAAGGCTGAAAATAAAGTGGAAAACTCTTATGTCTGCAGTGTTAGCGTGAAAAATGTGGCTCAGAAAACCCAAGTTAGCAGGAAACAAGGAGCCCCAGTGCATTGTATTTCAGAGAGATGGCAGCACTTGATTCTCACTCTTCTTGGGGAATCCTATTCCATTTAAATTATTTTAAAAATTTGAAAGGGATCACTCCTCAAAAGATCTACTGAATGATTTTTAAAATATGCCATTTTTTTTTTCTTAATACTGTGCAACCTAAACATAAAATTAATGACTTGCCAAGGTGTAATGAACCCACAGGACAATCCAAAATAAATTCCTGTTATTCTGATACTGAATAGTGCTCTGTTTCTTGTACTGTGTTTACATAGAGACACTTGCACTGTAATTGCACTGATAACTGAACTAACAGAAGTTTGGAATTCTGTCTTAATTTCCTTAGTTCCCATTTATCACTACATTTAATGAATTGGATCAAATGTTCATAGCTAGTTCCTGGGAAAAAGTTGCGGGAACTACAAATAATAGTTTTCACCTTTTGAACTCCATCCTTGGTGTCCCAATATGATCTGAGAGATACTCATCTTTAATTAATTAAACTAGTATGGCCATTCCTAAGTCTGTGAGAACAGTCATAAAAAATGTACCACAGTCTCTCTCCCTCCCCCAACTTCGTTGAAGTAAAATGCTGTCTATCCAGACATTAGTATGCACAGCTGAAGGTTAACTAATCTTAAAATACTTCAAAAGGAACACAAAAGTTGAGTCATTCCGATTCATTTAATTATCCGGTTGTCCTTAGTCTTGTCTTGTTCCACATCTCACTAGCTGTATAGTCAAATTTTTGGCAACCCATCTACCAGTAAGTGTATCGGGAGTTTCTTCTTTCCCTGAAGTGAAAATACAGCTCTCACTCCTGAGGATGAAAGCAGGCAGGTTTGTGTTGACCCCAAACCATGTCTTAAATGATGTGGTTAAAGTCCCATGAATGCTTGTCAACTGCTCCACTACAGTCAGAGGATCAACCTGCTGTCTGCTGTGGAATCAAAATATTTGATCAGTTAGAGTATCCTGGTAGATAGCACACAGCTGCTTCTTTTTATTATGTGTGGCTGCAGATGTGAAAAGGTGTGTATTCTACAATTATAGGTGGGAAGAAATTGCATCAGTTGATCAAATTTCTCCAACCTGTATATCTTAGTCAAAGTTTTCCTTGGAAGCAGAGTTTCATGATGTAATCAGTCAGTGATGGGTATAAATTGTATTCATTTTGAGATCAGAATTCTCAAAGCTGTAGAAAAGTTAAATTTTCCAGGTTAAAAATAAAGCAGATTGAAGTGATAGTCTATTTAAGTAGAATTAATAGTAGTATTGGGGAACAAGATGATGATCCATGGAAAAATGTTTATAAAATAATACAAATGATATAAAAATAAACAAGTGATATCTATTAAAAATCCATTACATATTTGTCATATTTCTGTTTTTACAGAATGATTTCATGTAACACAACCATACAGCAGGACACGTTCTATGAAGTGACAGTGTAGAAAACAGCATTGTTTAATTGCTACATTTTGTATTTAAGTGATGGACAGATTTCTCTGCCTGGAAATGCCTTTAATACGACTGCTTCCTCTGTACATGCCATTCACGTGACATGTCTAGCAAACAGACAAACATAAGAGTGTCCACAGGGAAATCCTGCACAGAAGTCAGGCATGCTGATGGAAGAGCAGCCCATGTTGCATCCTCTTATAGTGTGGTGGCAGGGCAGAATAATTCATCACCGGTTTTGAAGAACAAGTATATGATTGAATTCCATTTCTCCTTCCATATTAGGATACCAAGTATAATGAGGTAAAACTGAGGGCTGCTTGAGAGAGATTTGTTTACTATCAATTAGACTTGCAGTGACTGAAAACCATTAAAATAGCAGGAAACTGAATGTGGAAAGAGTTCCAAAGTAAAAAGAAAGTTGCTTGTTTTATGCTGTTCCTCAACCTGTGTGGGTTCCTGCACACCAGAGAGCATCCACAGAAGCTCAGCAATGCAGGAAATGATGCACAAATCATTACTGCAAGGTCATTAAATTCCCTACTGGAAGTTAACAAGTTATTTGTGATCAGAGAGAAGCAGTAAAAACTATCGAATAGAATTCAAATAAAATTTGAAGTAGACAAATTTTCGAAGAAGCTGCATGTTTCTATTTTGCATTAATAAAGGCTAATTTTATATTTGCCTGTTTGGTCTTTTTGGAAATGAGAAGTATCACCATTAATGTGGGAACAATCTTTTTATTTTTTTTTTTTAATGGGAAGATTTTGCTGTCTGTATTTGTACTGAGTGATACTTCAGGTAAACCTATAACATTTCATGCATGAAACTTGACTGTTCTCCTACTTTTCTGCCCACAGTCTTCCATGCTCCTGGCACTGTAGCAGCTCTGACTCATAACTCTGTTAGCTAGGTGGATCTGGCATATGGGCTTTTGGAGTGAGAGAGGAGTAAATAGCACTGTGGCGCTCTTGGGGTCGGCGTGTCGCCTACCTACATCCCTGTATGCAGCTGCAGTTACACACTCCTGTGTTAGATATGAGCAGGGATGCAGTATATTCCTGTCAAGCTAGAGAGATGTTTCACCATCAGGTGTGCCCAGATGTTTTGATGAAATCTGCGGTGTCCAAGAAGTTTATTCAAGGAGTCTCATTTAATCCAAGACTTGTGATTAAGTGTCCTAACTAGCTCCTAGTTACCTGCTCACATTATGTAAAGCTCACTTCATTTTACTATCACAGAGTTGGTAGGCCCTGGACAAAGTCTTGGGTAATAGCTTTACCAGTCCACAGCTAAAACACTGGATCATAGAAGGAACTGAACAGTTTACTTCCTGCTTCAGTGTTCTTCTGGAGACTCTAATTTCTCTGTGCCCTACACAACTGACAAATCATAGCATTTTTCCCTTGTGGACAGACTCACTCAGAGATCAACAGTCTGGTCATTCCTTCCTGCTCAGGGCGTATGAGTATTATATGGTCACATAAAGGTTTTTAGGCATGCAAATTAATTTAATAATTTTCTTTGTTTCTTCTTTCCTCCTTCTTCTTATTTGCACCTTCTAGCTTACACTTTCAATTACATATGACTCAGGATAGTGCTTATGGCTTTCATCTGATTTCTAAGGAGTAGTCTTAGGATGCTTGTCCTGGGTCCAAGTTGTCTTCCATCGCTAGCTCAAAGAAATTAATTGCTTCTACATTACAAATGTAATTGAAAGAGAAGCCCTGAGCAGTACTGGGGACAGAAGTACTTTTGTAGTATGTGAGCTTTTTTATTTCTTTTCCAAGACATGCAACCAATAGTATTTATCATAAAAAAATTTTTTTTACATGTTTTGAGCTCGCACGTTCAGGAAAGTAGTGTACCTAATGTTAGGAATGGTCTTGGCTCTGATTTTGTGTGCTGCTGGCCTGTTCTTCTAAGCTTTTCCTGTGGTTGTGGGTTTTTTTGAGTGTGATGGTTTGACTTGACCTCTGGACCATCAACTGCATTATCATGCAAAGTAAGTATTTGAAGTTTTTTTACACAGGCAAACTGATGAAACTCTCTTATCCTATTTGTTGATGTTGCCAAGCTTCAGTCAAGAGATTGCCGATATTCCATCTGGATTGTTTGATCTGTCATGACATCCAATAACATGGATTTCCCACTGGTTTCCAACATATCATCTGTGATTTTATATGGAGTTCTTAGCAGTTAACTGAAGGGAAAGCAAACAATAACTAATTGCTTCATTTCAGATTTTTGGATGTTATGTTATGTTAGAAGATATTTCCACGTTGTAAAAAAAATAATTTTAGAAGTTTGATGATTGTTGTGGAGTTTTCTGGCAATAATCTGAGAATCGTTAGCCTACATTTAAGTCAAACTCTATTGTGGATATTGATAAGTGGATTGTTCATTTCTTGAAAAGCTCTTCATTCCAAAGAAACTTTGTTTTTTTTAAAGAAAGCTTCATTTTTACATGTTTTGTGGCTCAGTTTTACTAGAATTAATTGAGGTTATAGTAACAGCTGACTTAATTTATATGGTAATAGAGATGATAATTAAGAACTTAGATACAAAGAGGAGACAAAGTAAGTTGTCACTGAGCAGCAAGTATAGATCATGGGCCTAATTAGGCTTCTTGTAATGCTGAACTTCATTAACAAAAGTGAATTCAGGATCAGAGGGAAAGAAAAACATCTTTGCTCATGTGTGTCCGAATTTTTCTACTGCGAAGTAGGTGGCTGACTAGTCCACGTGGATTGATAACATGGTTCTGGTCTGGAGATTTTCAGACATGCATGGATTAATACCTTGTGTTTTAACCATCTTGCTTTACTCTGGAGCTATCTCTTCACTGGATATTAATAACAAACAATTGCAAAAAGGGAAAGCAGGCTGTAGTTTTTTCTCTTTTGTTTGCTTTTTCTCTCACTCTGTTTCTCACTTTTTCTTTTCACATAGTACATATCTACCAGGCTAATTAAAAATAAGATTCATTTTCTGGGCAAGTAGTAGACCATGTATTAAATTTGAGAAATATATTGGACATCCTTTCACAAGCTTTGTGTCATTATTTCTGCAAATTACAAAAGATATCGTTATTTCCTCAGAGCTTTCTTGAAGTCAGGAATACTTAGCCAATGAGTCAGAATCTCTTCATGTTTCACCTTTTAATAATTTTCCAGTTGCAATGGCTGTCGGTGTTGTTTTTTTTTAAACCCCATAAATGTAAAAAAAAAAAATAAAGTGAAAACAGAGTGAAATGTGACTCATTGTGCTCGTCAGGGATTGGTTTGCTGATGTAATTTTGCTTTGTATATCCAAAACCTGGCAATAGTTATAACTAGTCTAAGATGATACTATGTTTCTATTTAATTAAATCAAATCTCAATACTCTTTAAAAAAAAAAGTTTACTTTCTTTCAGTCCTCCTATTATTAAGTAAATCTGAGCACTCCCCAAATCAGTCCTGCACTCCTGAATGTCACATGAACCTCTTATTTGAATTTACAAATCCAGTGGGGAATTTTTGAATGAAACAGCAGCTTTTATGCTCTGTCAAGGGGGATTCCTAGTAGGTGACTGTGCAGCTGTAGTAACCTCATTGTTCAGGGCGAAGTGAGATTCTGCTTAGCATAATGCTGAATTTCCAGTCTCCCTCTGTATTACTGGGGAATGTGGCTAAAAGGCAGAAAAAATTATTTTTTCATGTTGCATTGCTTAAGAAATGCACAGGAAGATAATTTTTGAAAAGTTATAATTTCTTTGGTTTCAAAATTCCTTAGCTCACAATCTCTTTGCTTTATTATTTTATTAGCCTTGCTGGGAAAACAGACTTAAGTTCTTATGGGAAAAGGCGAGGAGGGAGGAGCACATAGATTAACATCTGAGAGAATTACAAAGCTCTGAAATAAAAGCAGCTTTTGGGACACCACTGTGAAGTGAGTCATGCATTTGGTTAGGGACTCACTGGAGTAGGACTCTGTAAAGGAGACAGGAGGCTGCTGAGGGCTGGCCTGGAGGGGAAAGGAAGGGAAAATGCTTGGCTGTTTGATGAAAAGGGAGAACTTCAGGCATGTCTGTTGCTTGAAGAAGGTGACATGCTAACATGGGATGATTTGTTTCATGATTCTCATCTCTCCTAACCTGGCCAGAATTGTCTTCCTTGGAATATGCAGACCTTTGAATGTCTTAAGCTGGGTACTTGTACTTAGCCTGCACAAGGGAGCTGTCTTTGGAGCAATAAGCCTTGGCTCTGTGCTGGCCCAGATGCATTCACAAGGAAGGCACACACCTCTATTCTCTCTTTTACTCAGCCCTTCTCCTGCACACGTCCAAGGTGGAATCTTGCTCATGTGTGTTCACTTTTACATGCCTTAATCTCAGATCCAGTACTCTCCTTAGCCAGGATATTAACCCATGTCCTGCTCTTCCTCCATGCATCCCTATCTGGCACAGAATACAAGCTTAAGTAATTTGTACAGCATTATTTGTAGAAATAAAAAACACAGTTTAGAAATCCCCCTGGCAAAGTTAAGAAGTTGTGTTTCTGTGCCACAGCCTCCTTTGGCAACTGCGGTGCTCTTTAGTGCCTGCCTTGCCAGAAATCAGGACATATTTCTGCTTCTGTTTTAGCTGCCACCATTTCTGGGAGCCAGAATACTGAGACAGCTGGAAAGGACTGGATGGAGAGTGGAGGGTGAAAGGGAGGTACACAATGGAAAGCAAGGTATGTGTATAGCAAATATGAACTGCAGGTACTTTGTGGGTGCACACCATCTCCTTGCTTGCATCTCATTTGTTGTAACACAAAATGTCTTGGATTCAATTTACACGTTTGCAAAAATAACAAATTAGCACAAAGTTCTGAAATTGAATTTTCCATTCAAGCGATGACTTTCAAAGTATTATTATGTGATACAGCATTGCTCACTAGAGAAAAGACAAACGTTAATTGCTATTCATTAAAGTTACTAAGCTGTCCATACACACTCAGAACCCCGCAGATCCTGTCAGCTGCCCAATTCATAAAATGGAACACATATTCACAGAAATAATTATCTTTGTCAACACTGTGACAGAAAATTTAGGTGTGACTTAATGTGATCTGGAATTATATTAAGTAATTTTACAATGTTGTTAATGAATGGTATAAAAAAGCAATACCACACATTCCACACTATTTCCTTTACAAAATAATGATATAGCTCACTTTTGGCAGATGTTCAAATACTTTGGGATGGGGCAGGTGGTAAAGGAATGTGAACAGAAATATTGTTGCTGAATGTGTAATGTATTGTGTGCAGTCGGGCAGGGCAGTAGAGCAGGGTAGACCAATAGGAAATGGACTATTGATTCCTTGGTAGTTCACTTCTCAGCCTTGTGGGGGTGATGTATTGTTGTGTCTGAGATCAGCCTGTGAGCAATTCCCAGGTCACGGTTCCCCTCATTCTCTGCTAGGTTTTGTCCTAGCCCTGACCTGTGATGAAAGCCCTAACAGCTTTCATAGCAATCTGAAGTGATGCATTTGAAACCCTAGCAAGAGGTAAAAATGAGTCCTGGGGAACATCTGCTAAACAAGGGGTTGGTTGTGTCCTACCCCTTATGCTGCTGCATGAGCCCTTCCTGGATTTCATCATGCGGTGCAGATAGGAAAGCAGCTATGCTTGTGCCCAGATCTCCTCTTTTTGAGCAAGTGGGAAAGCTCAGAGACCGAGAGGCTGAGCTGCTCAGACACATCCTCCTTAAAACTGGCACATGTTACATTACCAGCCCAAGTCCCTCTCTGTCCCCCTGGCAGCGTGTAGACAACTGAAGGAGCTGCCTGAAGCCAAAAAAGTTGATTAGTCTACTGAAACATATTACCGTTTTTGCATTTTAAAATGTAATCTGGCCTACAGTCATAAAAAGCCATGAAAATGAGCAGTCATTCAAGAAGAGCTGCAGCTGTAAGAAAGTGTGTTTTGCCCTCAACAAATGTGTGTAATGCCTGTTAGGTTTAATGAGACTTACACAGGTGCATTGATGTCCTTGGGACTTCAAAATATTTTGTGGGGTTTTTTTTGAACACTAGTGACTGATTTTTCCAAGCCTGACACAGCTGGTTTTCTTGTGAAAATACATATCTCTGGTTAACTATTTAAACTCATCCCCAATTCCACAGTGGGAACCAAGGGTTGCACAGATGAAGAATTGCACTGATTTTGTGATTTGCACAAGCAAGTCTTTAAGTTCCTAAGTATACACTCAATTATAATGCTATCATATTTCACAGTAGTTCTGCATTCATCAGTTTAAATATGAAAAAGTAACTTTTACATGAATTCTTTGCTAGCTCTTATTTTAAAACTGTATTTGCTTTTACAGTACTCCAAGGATATGAAAATGTATTCCCTGAGCTAGATTGCTAAATGACACATGACTGTGTAAGCCTAAATTTTCTTTCCCGTGTTGGGGGGGAAGTAGGTTAACTTAGAGAATTCCTGGACGAGATACTTTGCAGAAGAACCAAGTTTCATAGGCCTGGAGTAGATCATGAGAGTTTGCTAAAGGAGCAAAAGAAAATTAAACTTTAGTTATATCTGTACTTAATAAATATGGATAAATTAATTTTCAAATAAAAATAGGACAAGTCTTTGAGAGCTTACTTGTAAAGATGAAAA
Source organism: Psophia crepitans (assembly GCA_013399095.1). Classification (NCBI taxonomy): domain Eukaryota; kingdom Metazoa; phylum Chordata; class Aves; order Gruiformes; family Psophiidae; genus Psophia; species Psophia crepitans. The sequence continues at coordinate 1,278,169 of VWZZ01004514.1, forward strand.
TTGGGCACTTCTCTGTTTAGGGAGGGATATTGTAGGCAAGCCACGGTACAGGTGTCAAGCCTTCTAGTAGTCCCTGCATAAACGTGAGTTAACGAGAGACAACTGTTTTTGGAATATCCTTCTTCTAGATAGTGGAGGATAATTTCCATGAAGGCTGGTAATTATCAGAGACTTAAGTTTCAACAGCACTTGGAATAATTGTTTCTGCAGTTTGTTTGAATCATGTCTGACTGTCATTAGAAAAGCAAAATTTGTCTTTGGCTTTTCTGACATTGGCTGACCTCTGTATTTGGAAAGGGCACTTAGTGCTGGCTTGGAAATAAACAATTTCAAACAGTCTTTAGGCAGACTGAGGGATTTTACTGAAACATCCACTCTTGTAGAAACTAATGGTCCTTTGGGTACAACACATGATATCTAGAGTTTCAAAAACATTGCAATAAGAACTGAAGGAGTATGCTATTGAAAATGATCCAACTTCATGAAAATAAAGGAATCATTCTAAATCTATTCTTTCCTATGTAGTATAACTTGAGGTAGTGTCATCTTTGTTTGTTTGGTTTTTTTGAGTTCAGATGCTTTAGATCTTGTCAAAAAGTGCAGGATTCATCTATGTTCCTGTTTATACGGACTTGTTCTCTGCCAAAGAAAATATTTGTCTGTGTGCCACCCTAACTACTTCCTCTAGTCTATGTGTGTGTTAAGTTCAGCTTGGTCTTCTGATTGTCTGTCCTAGCATATATGTAAAATGGTGGACTTTTAAAATTCTTTAGTTTAGGCTTAGCAGCAAACATTCAAGTAGCCATTAGAAGACTATCATAACAACATGTAGATGTAGAGCTTAGGGACATGGTTTAGTGGTGGACTTGGCAGTGCTGAGTTAACAGTTGATGATCTTAAAGGTCTTTTCCAACCGAAATGATTCTATGATTCTACAACAGTGTATTGCGGTCTCATAACTTCAGTCTGTGGTTATGGAGAATGTAAAAGACTCTGTGCTCTCTTTTTTGTTGTCAGAATCTGTATTTCTTTGGTTCACTGTTGACACACAGGTGGTTTGACTTTGACCATGGTGGCAGTCCCTTTCAAGGACATGCTTTAGCAGGTCAGTGGGCAGCCTTTCTTCTAGTACTGATACTGAAGTGCAACAAGGCCTCTGTGATTTGTAGGTCCCACCCTGATTTGAAATGGCCTTATTACATGGTTTAAGAGAGGTGATTTTTCAGGAGCCTAAACATTCTCTTGTAAGGGTATGAATAGTGTTCTTAAAAGTCTGTTGCACTGAGGAGACTAAGGAGTAACTTTTTTCACTCTCCTCTCCTTCTGTATATTTTATATATATTAGAGTACTCTTACAAAATTATTCAGAAAAGCCTTTATCTAAGATTTTGAATAGACTAAAAAAAAAAAAAAGAGAAGATCTGTTAAGTAAACTAAGCAAGGCCTGGAGAATGTCCAAGCCCTAGGAATATTTCACTAAATGCTGGTGACTTTTAAAGGCTTTGCCACATCCTTGAGTCAACATCTGCATGGAGCCCTACTGACTTCAGTGGGGCTTGTGACAGTTTTGACAACGATTCCTAAGAGAGCGTTACAAGATAAGGCTGGGATCAATGCCTAGTTCATGATAGGACTTTACCTTTGACATGTGTTTGCTTTCTTTTAAGAGGGACATTGTCAGAGGTTTCTTGAATGCTAATAAATGAGGTCAAGATTTTACATTAAGGGTTTTCCTTTATTCTCAGTAGAATAGATCTAGGATTTCATGCTAGTCTCTTATTCTTAGTCTCTTGTTCTAAAAACAGTTGCAAGACGCAGATGAAAAATCTGGAAAATTCTTCCCCTTCACTCAAAAGTGTAATATGAATTGCCACATCCTTCTATTGCTAGTTTCGTAAGTGTATATGAAATAATAATAATAGATATTTAAAGCTTGTATTCTACTTGCAAAAGACAAGATTTTATTAACACTAAGCAAAAACATCTGTTCCACCCTGCTTGAAAGTATCGTTAAACTTCAATTTTCACAGGTGAATTATTGCAGTGTTGAATGTTGGAAGCATATGGAAGAAATTGAAACAGCATTTTCGTCTGTGTTTTCTACCCAGTATATGAGATGTTAAATATAAGCATAGCAATAGTCAATTATAATGAAACATTTAATTCTTGGTATCCTAAAATCTGTGGAACATAAAGTACTTTCTATTTGGGCCTCTTTTCTTAATAAATGTGATTGGGAATGTATTAAGAGACCGTATCGTGTGAGGCCACATTAAATAAACAAAGCCAAATAATCTTTTTGAAAGTAACCTGAAAGATTTGTTAGGAATGCCATAATCAAAACGTTAGCACAATATGAGAGGTCTCTAACCAACAAGCATGAACAAGAAATGCAAATTGCAGTTAACTCATGCCTGTACTTAGTTTTTGTGGATGTGTTTGTTCTTGGATAAAGTGAATAAAGCTTAGTCCAATAAAGTTTGAATATATGTGACAATTAAAACTCTAAAGTAGTGGGCATGGAATAAAATGGGCACAGAAAGGGTTAAAAGTAGGGATTTCTTTGCACACCTGGGGAACAGCCTTTACCACCAGGGCTGTGTGCTTGCTGAGCTGTGGGAGGCTCCGGTGGATGGAGTCTGCTCACCAGTTTGGTGCAGGACACAGCGCTGAGGGGTAGCTTTCCATGTGCCTAGAGGTTTGGTCAGCATGTCCACGTGGAGAACACCTTAGGTGATGGAAATAGGCACAGTGAAAGAGATCTGTGGATTTTGTCCACGTTTTGGCTGGGGCTTTTTTATACATGTGTGGGCTTTGCTCTGTGTTGCAGTGTTTAGATGTGATTTGCATGCTGAACTAACAGAGCTGTAAATGAATGTCCTGGGAGATTTGAAGGAGAGTGTGTGTTACATGGTGTGGTGCTTCATTAAAAGTACTTGAATATAAATCCTTTATGCAAACCTTGCTTTCTAACAGTGCCTCTAAATCTTTCCCAGATATTAACCAGTTGTTAGCTGGAGAGCAGCGGGAGGGAATAGAAGCCTAGTCATCCACTGTGACTATTACTTACTTCTGACTATGCTTTAAACCAACCCATTACTGAATCAAGCGTTACATGGGGAGGTTGTGTTAATGTGCTGCAGTGCCACAAAGTATACATATTTTAGCTCCTGTCAGAAATGACATAATTAATAGGAGATATAAGGGGACTGTTTATAAATTTTTACCTACCATGGGAATTTCAGGGTATAGGGATCTTTGAGAAACAACTAAGTTAAGCTACTGAAGAAATGTAAAATGATTGTTAAGCATTAATAACTATTTTATAAAACACTTCAGGCTCATCTAAGCTGTCATTCTTTAAAAAGGGTAAGAGGCTGCTTTCCTGAAATGCATTATGAAAGCAATCACTTGAGTCAAAATAAAGCATGCCAGTGAATATGGAGGGTTGGTGTTCCCCAGAATAATCTGTTTCAGCCCATTAACCAGATGAAAATCTACTTGCTGATGGGCCATAGCTTTGAAAATAAGACCACTTCATGAAGAGTTCTGAAATAAAATTTTTCAAAAGGCTCAGTTGACATGTTTTTTCACAGCAAAAATTAAATGTAGACTTGATGAATTGCTTCTGAGTGAACTATGTTTTCAATTAGCACTTAATCGTTGAAGGCAGTGGGAAATGTGCACCACACATGTATTCAAATCACAGTGTAATAAGGCTCATAAAAGCTATAAGTACGGAAAGAAGGCAGCATGGAAAGGAAATGGAACAGTAAAGGATGCAGAATGAGCCTTTCTCCTTAATAAATCTGTTTTACATTCTGTATTTGAATCTAGCATAAGTAACCAGGCAACTCTACTGACATTTATCTAGTGTTGTCCTGAGTTTATAGTTCTAATAGTGACACCAACACCCACAGTGCTAGAATTATAGCTTTCTTAGACAAAATTTTTCTTGTTCTAGCTTTATGTGAGTGTGATGCATAAACTGAAGTCTTACATCCTCGACATACGCTAATGTTGATTCCTTTCTTGCTCCTTTTTCCTCTATTACTTCCTTCTGCTGTTGTTGTTCTTCCCCTTTCTTCTGTTAATCATCCATAATTTGACTAATGTTGACACAATGTTTTCCTTGCTATTTCCAAGAAAGAGAAATTGAATGTCCATGACAACATGGAAAATACTAAAAATATGACAACTCTTTTCCATGTTTTTTTAAATGTTTTTAAATTGTGTTTTATTTGTTCCTTGGTTTGCCATTTATCAGACCTTATTGTCCAATAGAAATGGATACTATTTTCCAGAAGAAGTCTCACTTTTGAGAGAGAATGTGGTCAATATATAAATCACATTTTCCTGCTGAAAGAAAAATAAGGCTGGAAAGAATCTAAAAAGGTCATCTAGACTATTCCCATCCTTTAAAGTAGGATAGACCTTATCCACATTATTCCCAGCAGGTGTTTATCTATGTTTTTCTTAGACATCTTATAGGGCAAGTGCAAGCTGCCCATCACTATTTGTCACTCTGACCCTGTGCAGTTGTTCTGGTGCATCAAGGGAACTGCTCCAGATTCTGCGTGTGCAGAGAAGGACCGCACTTCAAAAGAAATCCAGATGCACGTGGAAGAGAAAGGGCTGAAGTAGCCATGACTTGGTTTGCTAGGGCTGCTGATATACTGATGAGGGGTACATATATTTTCTTTTATGTATTGGTCTGGTTTTGTTCCTCATTTAAAAAAAATTAAGTGATTCTATGTACTTATTCTTTTAAGAAGAGAAACTGGGATGCATTAAAAAATGCATGGCCAGCAGGTCGAGGGAGGTGATCCTCCCCCTTTACTTTGCCCTGGTGAGACCCCATCTGTAGCACTGTGTCCTGTTCTGGGCTCCTCATCTCAAAGACAGAGATCTCCTGGAAAGAGTCCAGCGAAGGTCAGCAAAGATGGTAAATGGCCTGGAGCATCTTCCCTGTGAGGAGAGACTTGGGTCTCTTCAGCCTGGAGAAGAGAAGGCTGAGAGAGGATCTAATCAGTGTTTATAAATATCTAAACTGTGGGGGGCAATTGGATGAGGCCAAACTCTCTTTGTGGTGGGTAGTGAGAGAACAAGGGGCGATGGCCAAAACCTAGAACACAGGAAGTTCAACTCAAACATGAGAGAACCTCTTCCCAGTGAGGGTGACGGAGCACTGGAACAGACTGCCCAGAGAGGTGGTAGAGTCTCCTTCTCTGGAGATATTCAATAATGTCCTGGCTCTGGCCAGGCCGGGGTTAATGCTCAGGCCCGGGCCAGGTGAGCCGGGCCGGGCCGGCCGCTATTCCACACCACGTGACGTCACGCCCCTATAAAGGGACTGGCCGGGAGGGGCCCGGGGCTGCTCCGGGACGGTCTCGCTGCGGGCTGCGCCTCTGGTCCGTCTGGTCTGTCGGGTCGTCGGTCGGTAAAGTACTGCGTTTGTTATCGCGGTTGTTTACATCCCGGGATAATTATTGCAGCCCTATTGTCATTTCCCCTCTCCCTTTGTCGGCCCATTAAACGGCCGTTATCTCAACTCGAAGCCATTTGCCCTTTTGTTGCCTTATTCTGCCCCGTGTTTTGCTGCCGGGGCGGTGAGTGAGCGGCTGCGTGGGGCTCGGCTGGGGCCGAACCACGACAAATACCCATCTGGATGCTTACCTGTGCAGCCTAGTGTAGGGCACCTGCTTTGGCTGGGGGGTTAGACTTGATGATCTCTGGAGGTCCCTTCCAACCCTGACCAATTTGTGATTCTGTATAGCAAAAGATGACTACGGGGACCAAGGTGGTATGAATGTGTGCTTGTGCTCAGGGTTTGAACCATAGTCTGTTTATTTCAGAAACAATAGATTGGATAGGATTACTTGTGCTGCTACCGCTAGCACTTGTCAGAAGGCTGTTATGCTCAATACTCCAAGTAGGGATGTCTGTTTTTGTATTAACTTTTGTAGTTAATCAAACAATGTGATGAAACGATTGTTAGAAAGGGGTAGAAAGATCCATCCTGAGGGAAAACATGAATTCAGTAACTAGACTATTGCTGCTAACTTCAACAGGCCAATGTTTCACCATGGTGTCTACTGCTTTTATATGGTGTCAAAGATACTTGCTCAAAAATTAAATCTTTTTTTCTTTCTTGTTCTTACAAAATATTAATTAAAGATATTTAAAAAAAAATGCTGGGCAATTCCAGTAAGATGCTCTGAGCAAGTGAAGTTCTTTTTCTCAGTGGAGCTGAGGCCTTTCCCAGTTTTAGAGGGTAAAATCAAATGCTTTTTGACTATTCAGGACAAAACTGGTATGATTAAAAACAGATTTTCTGGCAAATGTAAATTTAATGTATGACATTATATCAAACATTCACTAAACATCTGCTAAGGTTTTTTTGCATGGGAAACAATATCCTACATAAATGGATCCCTTCAGTCCTACTTTATAGTGTGTGTAAAGTCACAGGCACTTTGTTTCACACGGATATAGTAACGAATATCGTTTTGTAGGGGAGGGAAAAAAAAATTTCTTAAGTTCAGTGGCCCTTTCCCTCAGTGTTTCCCTCCTGAGAAGGGAAATTCTCCTTGGACCCATCTCCACTTTTGGCTTGTGCAGTGCCTCATCAGCTCAAGATACTCCCTTCTGCAGACCACCCAGGGTGATTCCCCCATAGCTCCCTGGCAGCTAGCAGGCTGAGGCCAAGAGCAACTTCTGAAAAAGTCTCATGTTTAAGCTAACAGACCAATTCCAGTATGCTTGGTTTTCTTGGGGTTTATCTTATTTGGCAACTTAGTCTGTAGAGCTTGATCAGTAACTAGCTTTCCTTGGAACGTTATATATCTTTTTTCCTCTAGATTAATTTTAACATTTACTGTGAGTAGCCTGGTGATTCTACAGTCCCTCCTGGAGCGCTGCTGCTGCTTTAGCCATCTCGTTTCACATCTGTAGGCCAACTCTGTTAATTGGTACACAGTGTGTACAGTTTTTTTCAGCATTTTCATTTTGCCGGGAAATAAGATGTAATATTGGAGCGATGTGGTATGTAAAACTGCATCCTGAACTTTTTACTCTTGTTATGGTTGGTAGGAATTTTGCTACAGACTGAAATGTTCTATTCCCCAGCCTGTCTCAAGTAAATGACTCTGTTGGCTTTGGATATTCCATAGAATTAAATATAAGGCTGAAGATCAATGCCTTGCTCTAAAAAAAAAAGAGAAGAGTGTAATGATGAGGAAAAGAAAACAATTGGCCAGTGTATTTTCAATGCTTTGGTCAAATACTATGCAGTCTTATTTGCAACTGATGTTATGTTAGTCCATGAGACCAAAAATGGAAACCATGTGGTCTTTTCTTACCCAAGCTGAAACAATTATACGTTCAGAAGAGCTGAACATAGGTCCAGGCATCATGTTGTGATAATATGGCTACTTTGCTTCTGGTAGTTGAGGACATATACTATTAGGACCTTGGCTTGCAAATAAATACTAGTGAATATAGGGTTTCATCTGCATGCACCTTTTGATAAGGGTATTGGCAGTAAGGGTTTAGTTGATCTCCACATCCTCATCCTGTCTTTCCAGTGGGGTTATTAATGCTCCTCATGTTTTGTGAGAATAAATTCTGTAGCATTTTTGACTATGTGAAACTTGCAGTTATTACATCCATTTAAATAACAGCAACAGATAAACTTCAACAATGGATAAAATAAATACAGAAGATTTTAATCATGCCCTTAGTTGACACCATTTAAATTCAAAATGACAGGTAGTGTTTTGTTTCTTAAAGGCAAGATATGCTATACTAAGACATGATGGCAAGCTACCAAAGGGCTCATTTTGTGCTTGGGGCTGCACTGAGCATATTGAAGCACAGTTCAGTGGTCTGATACCTGTGACAATGAGACCAAATAGTTCTACATAAGGTTTTAGACATGGATTTTTAAATAAAGGCATGCTGGTGAAATGAGCGTAAAACAAACATTGTAGTATTCTTTTAAAATTGTGGATAAAGCTTTGAGGTGGTGGTGATGTAACTCTGAGCCTCAACACAGCTTATAACAAATCTATTCCTAAAAGAGAAGAGGATTGAAAATGAACTTTCAGCCAAATTCCATTTAAAGCCTCGTTGATTTCTCTGATTCACTGGATCAGAAAAATGGTTGGAGATGTGAATCTGCTTGTTGGATAGGATTTTGACTACCTTTGCATGAATATTCAGTAAACTGTCTTAGGGTCCCAAGGTAAATGGAATTTAATACTTAAAAAAAAAGCGATGGCCTATCATTGGCTGGGGCCTATTTGAATTGCAGATTAGCATTTGTCCTTGCCATTTAAGTGGGTAGCTGACTGTGACCCTTTTATGTTGTCACTTAATTTAAGTTCGTAGGTGGATGAAAACTAGCTTGACAATGAATTTGTAATAAACAATGAAATAATGATTCTGTTTTTCCTGTTCTAGGTAAAGAATAAGTATAATTTACAGAAGGACTTAATGCAAGACTTTCCGTAATTATTCTTGATTTGTTACTTAGACTAATATTGAGTTTGATTTAATTGAGACGTTCTGAAGAAAAGGTTGCCAGTGCTAATAACCTTATTGAGCTTATTTGGTTTGGATTTGTCCATAGCAAAAGCAGACTTACAATGACTGACATAATCCAAGACCCTACACTTCGTTTAAAAGCAAAGTATCATCCTACTTACCCAAATTAAAACTAACCAAAACAGCATTGTAAAGTTTGAATGTAACCAAGAAAGATGTTTCCTACCTCTTCTCCATAAGGACTTATATTCATTTATTAAACATTCCTACCCAAAAGCTGATGGGAAAACTCTCCTGCAAATAGACAGTGACATTACTGATGTAGCACTGTTCACATTTCTAGCTGATAATAGGGTTTTTTTTTGTGGATTTCTACAGCAGGAGAATTAGGATTTTAAGGTGATGTAGCTTGGAATCTAGTCCATTTAAAGACCTGATTTTAAAGTAGTATTGTGTTCCTCTGTTTATATTCTTGCCAATTTCTGTAGTTTCCTATTACATTTTCTTCTTTTAAATAATGGAATTTTCTGTTCTTTTACTATGTGAAAGAGCTGTATAAAACAAGAAAACTGATTCCTTATGCAGTAAAGGGTATTAAAAGCACAAAGTGAACACACTTCAAAGGAAAAGAATTATTTTTTTCTGATATTATTTCAGTCATGTTCATTTTAACGGTTAATACTGAGAAATACAAGTAAAACATTTTATGTGGACTATATTCTTTCGAGTTAAAAATGTGATATGTCAGTTTGCACCCTCCTTTTTCTTTAAGCTAAGTGTCTGATTGAAGAACTTTATACAAGGTGGAAATTTCAAACAGCACTTACCACAGATTTAACTGCCTACATAAAATTTGATTGCAGCTCTCACATGGACTTAAGCTTGCTTTGAAACTGCACTGCTTTTGAAAATCTTGCTTGTTTTTGAACAAACACTTTTTGAATTCAGGTATGGCTTCTTATCAATTTCCATGATTCCACCGATTTTTCTATTGCTGCTAAAAGACTCTTCCAGCATCTTGTTTGTAGCAGATAGCTGCATCATTTATATGAATGCATTTTTCTAAGTTTGGTACAAATTAATTTAAAACAGGAGCACTGTCACACTGCCTGTAACAGCGTGAAAGGTCATTAAACTATTGAAGAGCAACCCTCATGGATACTGGAATTTTAATTACTCATAGGTATGCATTCTCTGAAGCATCTTAGACTAATAACGTTGTGGGTTTTTTCTGGCCCAACTTGGAGATTTTGAAAGGTGTAAGCCTGTGAATTATATTTTAATGCATGAGTCCTCACAATTACCTAATAGTGTTCTTTAGCTTCATCTATTACTCAAAATGCTCTTTGAATTTTGTGTAATTTTGAACTTCACGTGTGATTTTTAGGTCACATAATATACAGTCCCTAGTTACTGGCTAAAACATAGGAATCATATCAACAGACTAGGTATTAGGGAGTATTTAGTTATATTTTTTTCAGAGTGCTGTACCTTGACACTTCTAGGAATGTCCTAGCTTTGGGGACAGCTGTCATTTCATGAAGACTTTATGATAAAGGAGCATACACTGCTTTTGCATGAAGATTTTGCTCTTGTTTTGTAGGTTCCCTTCATTTGATATAAAGATTCTTCAAAGGATCGGGTTGCTCAAGTGTGAAGCATTAGAAAGTGATCTTTTAATCATGTCACATCACTTTTTTCCATCTCCTGGGAGTCAAATCAGCCACAAATGGGTAGCTGAGATCACCTCAGTTTCAAAGAATGTCCTGCTGGTAGGAATAGACTGCTTTTGTGTCCTGCGTTTTCAGATCTATTACTCTACCAAGATAGACCAGAGAAAGAGGAGATTACTCAGTCCTACCACCCCTGCAGTGGCTCTAAATTCAGGTTCCTTACATTTTGTAAGCTTAATATATAACAATGACTAGATGGATTGGAATTGGTTTAAGGAGTCAGGGCCCTGGATTCTCCTCTCAAGGAGTTTTCGTCTTGTGTAAGTTTTCTTTGGCACAGAAGAGAATTGAACTCCAAAAAGTCTGTATCTGGCTTTACTTCTACTGAATCTATGACCTTAGGCTAGTTTGCTAAATTCCACATTCCTCTGTTCTTACAGAATCCTAAAAACTATGGAAAAAGTGAAAAACGGTTAGCAAGAAATTGCTGCATAAATATCCAGCGTTATTCTATGCAATGTTGGTTTCCCCCCTGTTGAGAGGAGGAGGGGGGAGGTGACACTGAGCATACTTGGAATTACTTATCTGCCCACTCCTAATTGCTTAGTCTGACTCTGTTTACAGTTGTGCTAACTAAAGAATTTCTCTTTCTTGTATCCAATATGATGCTATCAAATAACTTAGGCCCAGAAGTGAATTTGTTTAAATGAAAAATTATAGACTTAATGACTAGTTATGAAGCTGGTAATAAAATTGAAAACCTCTTTAAATGCACATCTGTAATGAAAGGAAGTATTTATAAGGAAGCATTAAGGGGATTGATTTGCTAAGCAAGGTACATCCTTTTCTGTTGTCTGTTGTTCATCTGTTTCAGTTATGTGGCATAATTCATTGGTGAAATCAAGACAGAAATAGATTTGAAGGGCAACTTCTAAGATCTTGCTGTAGGAATCTCTCCAAAAGAGAGACTTGAATTGAAGTGGTAGAAGGTACCTTTGAAAAAATCTCTTACTCCTCAGAAATTGAAAATAGTATAAGGGGTTCTTCTGATTATTTTTTTCTTAATTTACTTTCTCAATGAGCTATCAGGGGATAAAAAAAGGTTGCTAATTCTACACTGCTATTGCTCTGGTGTTTGTCTCAGAGGCTAAGAGAGATAGTGATTGTCAGGCTTGTTCTTGCTGCAAATACACTAGGAATTTACCAACCTGTTGCAGACTTAAGACTTGGGGGAATAAGCAGGAACTCTTGTTGTCTAATTTTGAGAACAAAGTTAGCAACTATAAAGGCAAGTTTTACTAGTGTGTGGCCATTTCTGTGATTCTGGGGTAAAGTCTGAATTCCCTGTAGCTTTCCCGAGGCTGCATGGAGGAATTTCAACTGCGAGTTTTCTGAGCACTTTTCAGCTTTATAATAAGAAATTTCACCTAAATCCTCTCCAGTTAGCATATAGTTGTGAAACACCTATATGTCTGTCATAAAGGTTTTTCATCAACACACAAGAAACTTCTCAAAACACTTTCCATATTCTTAGCCTTTCTCCTCTTAAATTATTAGTATTTCTGTACTTAATATTGTAAGTGATAGTTTACCTTCAACTGTGGGAAACCTTATGTAGTGTGGTTCTTTTCTAATGTCTATAGTAATTTTTGCATTGTGTAATTTCATGTGATTGCCATTTACCAATGGCAATGTGGTGAGTTGCAGCTGTAAGCTCTCGTTTGCTGCTCTCTCATAAGTAATCGTAGAATGGTTTGGGTTGGAAGGGACCACAAGGATCACCTAGTTCCAACCCCCCTGCCATGGGCAGGGACACCCTCCACTAGCCCAGATTGCCCAAAGCCCCATCCAATCTAGCCTTGGACACTGCCAGGGATGGGGCCTCCACATTTAATGCGTGTACAGAACAGGACAAATGGCAAAAGTCAGATCTGGTTCTAAACTAGATACATAATCCGAAGTACCTGATGTTTGTAGCCAGCATCACAGACCATCAGCTTTCCAAGGGAGGTTTCCTGGGGTTCTAAAGACAAAAGATATCCAAAAGATAGGTCTTTTGAGACTAGCAAACCAGGACAAGTACTCCTGGACTTACCAAAACAGACTTTTTGTTTTTCCAGTTGAGTTTCTCAACTGATACTTACAAATGATTATGATTGCTTTTCAAAATAAAACTGCAGTGCCTTGCACAGCTTCAGTATTTCTATTCTTTCTCATAGTTACCACTCTTGAGCAAGAGGGACTGAAGGATCCTGTGTTCCTGCAGGAAACCCTGTATGGCTTTGACTGCTGCATTTCTCGGTGCAGGAAAGCAGGGAAATATGATTTTCTTTTCTTTCAGCATATTTTTGTCTTAATTTCTGGGTTTGCTTCTAGAGTAGGTTTGATGTAGCATTGCAGTGCTATACCATTTTCTGGGTTACCTTTCTTCTTCTGGGCTTGCTGCTCTTCTGAAGAGACAAAAGAAAACCTCACAAACTTGAGGATTCTGCACCACTGAGAAGTGCGAAATGGTAGTGTTATCACCAGAGTGTTTCCAACCTGCACGAATCCAAGTGAAGAGGTTTACTTCTCACTGTATCCACTTCAAATGGGAATGTGTTCAAGCTGAAGTGGGTGAAGATAGAAACCCTCCAACAGATGGATCTGCATTTCCCTGCAGCAGGTGTAGGTGACCCTTATTCTTAGCAAATGAAGGGATTAGTGATGGAGCTCCGCAGACCATAAACAGCGTGGGGTTTATGCATCCCCTGCTTCCAGTTGCAAGTGGTCCACAGAAGAGAGAGTTACTTAGTGCCCGTGCTAGAATGCTAATTAAGGTGCATTGTTAAGGGCTAAATACTAGGCTGGCGCTTAGGTAGGTTTCTGGTTGTCAGGAAACGGGTAGGGAGCCTCTGAGAGAAGCAGGTAATTGGATAGTTTAGATCGTCATTCTGGTATTGAAAGCGTAGAACATCTTCTGGAGACTTGGAATAGTCTTCCCAACTGGTAGGACGGTTAATACAGAGCACCCTAAGCATTTGGTGAAAGACTATCCAGATCCCTTTGAAGGGAAAATGCAGTTATTTCCAGGTTCCTGAAACGACCTGCCTTGGTAGCTCTGTGGCCCCTCTCAAGGGGCTGGAGTCGTGTTTGCTAATGCAGCTTCAGCAAGGCAAGGAGCAGTTAGCTGGGGAGAGGAGGAAATCCTCCTCTCGGCAAGCTGGAAGGGATCAAGTTCCTAATAAGGGAATCGGCTCCAAATGGGGCTATACCTTCCGTTCCCAGGGAGCGTGGGCTGGGTGTGTTCAGAGCAGAGCTTTCTCTTCCCCACAGCTTCTTATGGAACTATGCTTTGCTTTCTTAATTAATGGTCCTGACACAGCACATGCACTGCACAGCAGCAGGAAAATACCCTGCAAGTGTACTGGTAAAGAGAAAAGTTCAAGGAAGAGTGAAGCCAGCTCTGATTCGGTTATTTACCATCAATCAGACCGTTGCTTGGCAGGGAGTGGATGATGAGGAGCCTGAACGAGCTGAAAAGGGGCAGGAAGAGAAGTGGAGGCAGCATTCTTCCTATTTAAAGCTGCATCCCCTGAAAGGAGTGTTTGCAGACTGCGCTGGAGCTGGTGCTGAAAAAAAGGGCTTGCAGACTTTGTCCTGGAACTGATGCTGAAAGGCAGAAAGGCTCCCCAGCTGGCTTCATGGTGCTAAAATAACCTTACATTTCTGCACTTTTTGCTGCCCAGGAGGATACATGTCTAATATCTAGGCATGATGGCAATCTGGGTACAAACGAGAACTTTTTTCATCCTTGCCGCTTTACTAGGGCGATTTGTAACCATAAAAGCGCAAGAAGAGGAAGAATACGACGGTGGTGAGTTTCTCTCTCGTTCTCAGAAAGAAAAGAAAAAAGTAATACAATAATCCCTCCTCTTCGTATGCAGTGTGCTTATTGTGTGATTTGGTTAATAAGCGGGATGGAAAAACCTCTGAGGTACAAGAGTAACGAGACTTTTATACTTGGAGAAGGGGGCCGTGAGGCTCGCGCTTTGGCTCCTGACCGGGAGGCAAAGGGAGGCGTTAAAAGCCGCGGCTTGGCGAAGCGGGCCAGCGCCAAGTGCTGCGGGGCTCTCGGGCTCAGCCCGGCGGGGCTGGGGCGACCGGCAACTCTGCGGCTAAAGGAGCGCTTGGGACGGGGCTAGAGAGTCAGCCGGGCAAGCCGAGCCCTGCTCGGCTGGAGAACTACTGAAGTAAACGCACAAGCCTCCCAGGGCGGAGTCGTTTGCGCTGAAGTACGTCTGCGTTCTCACAATATTTGTTTTAGAGAAATACAGAAACGGGGATTTCCCTTTTTCTTTTGTATGTTGTTTTTTGGGTTTTTTTTGTGTGGGTGGTTTTTTTTAATCATCTTTTCTCTCCCTTTCTTTTTATTCTCCGTCTCTTCCCCCCGCCCCCGACTCTTGCTGGAGGGGGTCTCTGATCACCCGGGGTAGGCTGTGACGGCACACAGCCGCCCCCCCCGCCCCCGATTCTCGCTTAGCGGAGCCGCGGCGGATTGCAGCAAGCTGTCTGAAGGCAGCAGGGCTGGCAAACTGCATACCTGACCCGTGTAACCTGAACTTTCTCAGGCTGCTTTATATCTGGTTTTATGTGATATCGTTTCAATGCCCGCAAGAGAGAGATTGATGGTCAGGAGAATGCGTGGTGACTGTACGCTTTCATCAATCTGAATGGATGTCGTGCTTATGTTGGTTTCCTGAAATGTGAGAAGACTGGTTGTGGGACAGTCTGTAGCTATTGTACTCCTGAACATACTTCCTAGGCTTCTCGTGTAGCAGGGGCTTTTCCAAATAATGCCAAACAAAGGGGCTAGTACGTTACCCTGCAATACAGTTTGCAATTATTTTATCACATATTTTCAGAAGTTTAATTTTTCTTGTGACTGAACTTCTCTGGTAATATGCTGCATTGAAGTGAGGAGGAGTCAAAGCCTGATGAATAAAACAGTGCAATAAGTCTGAAACTTTTGTTCTGCAAAGCAAAATGAAACCGTCCTGACTATGCACAGCTGTGTAAGAAGTCCCGTAGGGGGGGCACTTTATATAATCTTGGGAGTATAATTCATATATTTGCCATAAAGGGAACCATATATTATGCATTTTTCAGTTACATGTAATAGCAATGAAAACACCTGTGGAAATACTGACTGATTTTTTTTTTGTATCCGTTTAGTAAAAATGATAACTTTTTGCAGGAGAAAAAAAGAGGCAAACTTTATGTGAGATTTCTGTGGGGTTATTACATGTCACTTACCAGTTCGTTGCTATTATGGAAATTGTGGGATGAGCCAGTAATATGGAAACACCTTCTGGGATGTACTTCCCATATGCTGATGGGTGAGGGAACTGAAAGGTACATGGTAAGTCAGAGAGCAAAATACATTGTAATAAATTAGTGACATCTGTTTGCAGTTACTTCACTTATTCATCTTCCTGTTTGAGAGTGTGATAGCTTTTGTCTACCGTACATATGAGGAAGTTCCTTCTCCAATGTTTGTTATGTTAAAAAACCCAAAAAACCTATTTGAGTGTGTCGTGAGGGATGGTGCACAGTGAGGAAGAAGGAGGGTATATCCTACATGTCGGTCTGGCTTAATTACATAAATAAGGGTTTTCAGTTTTTTAGTTCGCGTTTGAAGCCCACAAATACTGCAGAATGGGCAGGTTTTTACCCTTAGTTTCTCTTGGTTTTAGTACTTGTGAAGAGGTCTAGCATCAGTGGGCATTGTGCTGTACTCTAGATGATTTTGTCTATACAGCTGCTTCCCTTCTCCATATTTAGTTGGTCAAACACGTCACTTAATATAGGTGCTGTGGTAAACAAATATTGGTGATATCTAGGGAAGCAAGGAAGAAACTTAAGGAAGCTTAGATTAGAAAAACGCCATTAAACTTCCAAAAAGTACGTAAACTAGTGTTTTACCAGTCATTTTTCATGCCAATCATAGAAAAAATGGGAAGGGTTAAATACTGATTGTCAACCTCAACCACAGTAGAAGAAGGAAATAGCTTTTGCAGAAGTTTGTTGCAGAATTTATTGTGTTAAGAGTTGACTGGTAAGTTGACTGTAATAAAGCAGGTAAAATGGTTTAAAAACAGTAATTAAAGAACTGTAATACTTCTTCAAACCAAACATACTGCTGAAAAGGTTTGGTTGTGCTTACTATTGTTGTGCTTTTATGTAGTGACAGTTTCTATATTCTTTTTTTTTTCCTTTTAGAACTATTGCGGATTGATCTGTTTTGCTCAAGAACACTTGGCTGGTAGTGCTATATAGTATGTGTAAAAACGTGAAAAATGGATACTTTCAAACATAGTATAGCAAAATTGATCATTATGACTCTAGCTGTTTTAAATGTGCCTATTTAAGTTATTTAGAAATGAAGTCAGCACTGCTGAATCTTAAAAGGACTGAAAGATGCTGCTTTTACTTTCTTTGTAGGGTCCCAGACTAGTTCAGAAATTCAGTAGGGCCAAAAAGTGCCCGGGAGATGACTGAAATTATGTGCTGTTTAAGCACTGAATACTTGGAAGCCCTGAACATTTGGTGTAGGGATTTCTACACACTGTACAATCTTTCCTCTTTCTTTAGGTCTTGGGATAGAGGAAACCACTAGCAGAAGCAGTGCTTGCTTCTGGGATCCTTTCCCATCTACTTGTGAGTGTAAATGAGATTGCTTTCTTCAAAAAAGTTATTTTAAGAAAACTAGAAACACACCTTCAGTGGAAAATCTCCTGTAAACTTGAGTCAGAGCTGAAATTGTGGGAGTCACCTCCTTCAAGAGGATTTGTCTGTGCAAATGCCAACGTGGACATGGCAGGGATGGACTATTATCACCACCTCCCATGTTTCTTACTGCAATTCTATGCTTGGCTTTAGGTTCTCATCAGTTTCTGCAAAACATCCTTGTCTGTAAATTTTGTGGTCACTTATCCTTCTCTGTCCTACTCTAGTGGTGTCAACTCTCCTTCAGCTGAGAACAATGTGAGCCCTGGCACTGCTTTAAAAGTATCTAATTTGCCTTGTTTAACAGTGTGAGCTACCAAAAACAAACAATGGTTGTTCCATTTGAATTCATGATCTTCTTTGCCGCCTTTGAATTCTCAAGGTCTCTCACTTTGTCTGGAAACTGTACAAAGGCGAGAGGAGAATAGACTGGCCTTAATGGAAACAGAAACAGCTCAGCTGGTTGAATGGGGACTATTAAATGTGTTCATTATCCCCTCAGTGATATTAGAGACATTGTCTGTAGGGAGAAAAGAGGTTACTGTCTTGGGGCAAGTGTTGGGAATATGATGGCAAGGGACAGTCCACTGTAGCTATGAGGAGTTAAGAGAATTATTGAGTGTTCATGCCAGATGCTTCTTTGCTTTTTATGGGTCTTCATCTTTGTAAAGAGTTCTTGAAGCTTCTAAGGAGAATGATATGTAAGGCGGGGCGGGCAGAATTCTCTGTCTTGCTAATTCTCACAATTTTAATGAGAATCTTATGACGCTTAAAATCGTAGGCTCATTTAGGTTGGAAAAGACCTTTCAGATCATCAAGTCGAACTGTTAACACAGCACGGCCAAGCCTACCACCAAATCATGTCCGTGTGCACCACGTCTATGTGCTTTTTATATACCTCCAGGGATGGTGAGTCAACCACTTCCCTGGGCAGCCTGTTTCAGGGCTTGACAACCCTTTTGGTGAAGAAAATTTTCCTAATATCTAATCTAAACCTCCTCTGGGGCAACTTGAGGCCATTTCTTCTTGTCCTATGGCTTGGTACTTGGGAGAAAAGACCAACACCCACCCGGCTACAACCTTCTTTCAGGTAGTCGTAGAGCGCGATCAGGTCTCCCCTCAGTCTCCTATTCTCCGCTAAACATCCATGTACCTCTACTTTCTTAGTGAGAAAGCATGCACGTGTAGGTGTCTATGTTTGTGGGTCTAATCATAGCAAATAACTTGAAAATAGAAGCGATTATAGCTATAAACAGGCAGAAAATGAGAATCCATTATTTATTAAAAAAAAGTCACAGTTCTTTGGGGACTGACTCATGACATCCAAATATTTGTGGTTGCCTTCCCTGCCTGTAAAAGTGTGGGAAGGAGACTCTACAGAGAAATTTCCACATGAAAACTCTTCAAGAAGATTCTTCCTGCTCAGGCTGAGCAAACTTGCTCAAAGTTATGGAATACATAAAATTGAGGGTCATGTTAAGCTATCTGTATTAGCTTGGTTTTGGTTGTTTTTTTCTCTTTAGAAAACGCTTTATGGTTGAAGAATAATTGCGTGCTGTAGTTGTTAGCACAGGCATTTTTTTGCCACCATGTTTACAAATATAGATTATTGTCATAGAAACCAAATGGTCATTTCATGCTCTCATTCACATTTTGGCAGGCTCACGCTTCATTTCTTGGCGAAGTCTTTTTCTCTTCGCAGTTTTCTTTCAATATGGTATAATTCGATCAGGTTGATTTGTTCATGTAAAACATTGCAGGACTGGTCGTGTTTAACAACAACATATCTTAGCATAAAAAGAAGCCTTTTTCAGTTATTTATTATAAATTTACCTAGGAAATCCTGCTTAGGAACAGCACCTGGTATTTAAGTACCATTTACTATTTCTATTTGGGTTAACTGGAAGTTATATGATTTTTCTGTGCTTGGAATTAGAACTGCTCACCTCACCACATTACTTGTTTTTTGGTGTTTTGTGAGAAAGGAACACAAGAATTCTTGTGTGTACGTGTGGGGAAGCAGAAACTCTGAAGACCTTCGTGCAACGCTGTGAGCCTTTAAAAAAAACTGAGCAGATGTTCATGGCCTGTGTGCAACTATTTTTCCATATACAGAGAAAGGCAATGAACTCAGTGCCAAAAAATAATAAAGTAATAATAAAAAATAGTTGAAATTCCAGCTGGAAGCATGTGATCTATCCTTATATGTACACTGATTGTTTCATCCATGTTTGTCTTTGTGACCCTGCACATTTTTGTGTGTAAAGTCCTGATGATATAATTTTTTTCTCAAAAATTCTTCTTAGAAAGAGTAAATTAAAATGCCAATCCAGCAGACTGTCAGTTGGGGCAGGGAAGAGAGACTGTGCTTGCACCTCAACGTATTTTATGGACAAAAGAACCTATTCTTAATGTAATGCACAGGGCAAAAACAAGTATCCCTTAGTGTAAAATAAATAAATTAATCAGATTAACTTGGAATTTCAGTTTTTGACAAAGGCTTCTTGGAGTTTGAACTTTCAGAGCATGAGGAAAGCTTGTTGCACTCGCTGCCCAAAATCTCAAACTGCAACAGACCCACCCTGTTAAACTGCCATTTGAAAGCTCTGGTGAGACTGTCACGTGCAGAAGGTCAGGTATAAGTTGAACTGGAATGTCTGATACATTAATTCAAAGCATAATGAGAAGGGAATGAGGAAAATATGTTTGTTTCAGTAGTATAAAATATGTTCTTCAGTTATTTAAGAAATCAGGTACCTTCAAGGTAGAGAATGATGTCTTGTAAGTCACGTAACACTGAGGATGAGAGGCACTTCAAAAGTGATATTGTGCATTGTTTACTTCTTTAGTATAATCAATACATTATGCGTGTACAAATTGTACCTTTTGTCCACTGTTTTTGTCACAGATTGTGTTCTATGATTTATACTTTTCTGGACTTGAATTCTGAGAAATTTGAAAAATTAGTGCTGTTGCTGAGCTACCAGAGAGGATAAAAAGTGATACTGTCTATAGGAAGTGGCACAACAGTTTATTCATATAAATTCTTGTTTCATAGGTTGATTTATAGTTATGAAAACAATAGCATGCAGGAAGTTTTGGATGCTGATAAGCCCTTGGTGCTGTGGTAATTAAAATATCCAAACTGTTGCTTAAGAATTATCTTTTCTTAGTAAGCGACATACATTTTTTCATAGCCTGCTGTGCTGTCTTTTATTCTTGTAGTGAGAAACAATTCCGTTATTTCACTATCCCACCCGCGTTTGCTGCGGAAAGGTCATGTGTTATATAAACACGAAGACTAAGAATGATTGTCAGAGGGTCATTGGTGGGATGCTCTCTGTACAGGGAACCTCTATTCATGCAGACCTTTGGGATTCTGTTTTTATTAGCTGCTGAAGGATAGGTCTTGTCTTTGAAGAGCTGATCTAAGGTTGCTCCTTGGCCATCCTGCTGCCAACTGAAGTTCAACTGGAGTTTTGGAGAGTTTGTATTTTTCTGCAGTTCCGTGTAAATAGCACGGTTGGGAGAATGATATAATGGAGTTATTTTTATACTGAAAAACTTCCACAGCGTTTTCTGTCTTCACTAGTTTTCGTTTATAGCCTTTGGACTATGTAATGGTAGCATGGGAGGACTAAAGAATTAATTTGAATCTCTGTGCCCCTGTTCTTTGGATAACGTGGCTGAATAGAAACACAAGCAGTGACTGATACTGCTGGCAGGAATTCAGTGTTTTGGACATGAACTCATCTAGAGTAGGAACAGAAGAGTAAACTGTCTTACTGAGTTCTGTTCCCTGCTGTGCAGTAGATGTCTGGCTGAGAAGATCCACGCAATATCTTCTCCAAATGCTCTTCAGTCATGAAATGCTTGCCAGCATCCTTCAGCAAGCTGACCATCTGAAGTGAAGGATTAAAGGCACAATGACAGTGTACTGCAAGAAGAGATTCAGGGAGATAAAGGTATCATCATGAGTCTGTTCTGCCCCAGTTGCTCTGAGATTAATATTGTATGTTAAAATGGTAACAAAAATACAGGCTAAAAGTCAGGAATAAACTGTTCCTCATTTGAGAAGAACTGTCACCTGTCCCTGCATAGCTGTATTACTACAGGTAACCTCAGAGCTTATGCTGAGGGCTTTGTTTAAAGCAGTCCTTTCTCTTCTAAGAAGTCACAGAAGACCTCGACTGATATTTAATCACTTTCTAGTTTGAAGTCTCATGTCTCTTGTCCTGTTAAATATCCCAATAGGTCAAGAAAAAGTATTTAAGAAAAAAAGTAGAAGCAGTGAACAGAAGCTGTGCTTACTTGGTTGCCTGTTTTCTTCTCAGCTTTTCACAAATATTTGCTTATACAGGGTTCCACCAAATCTTTTGATCTAATGAAAGTATGTTGTAATGCCATAGTGATTGCTATCCTATGAAAATTATTTTTGGCTAATTTTCTAACTATCTTGAAGCAAGCAATTTTTTCCCTCAGCTGCCATGCTGTAGGTTTTCCGAATACTGAACATCACATGTTCAGTAGTTGGATAACAGCATCCCCTGGCACGTTATTGAGACAAATAATTGAAATCTCACTGGCAAGAACAACTTCCTTTGGACTAGGATATATGATTATGTTTATTAGGCATAAGAACAATTAAGCCATCTTTAAGCCGTTAGTGTTGTTTTCAAGAAATCAAGTTACACTGAATTATAAACATTCAGTTGACCCAAATTTTGAATTGTCTATGTACCCTAAAGGAGACCTTTGGCATCATTCGTTGTGCGTACTGTTGAATTATCATTTACATGGCTATTTTTACAGGGTGTCATGATTTAACCTGGCCAGCAGCTAAAACAACCAGTCATTTGCTCACCCTCCTCCCGTCTCAGTGGGATGGGGAAGAGAATCGAAAAGGAGAAAAAATAAAGGTAAAACTTGTGGGTTGAGATAAAGACAGTTTAACAGGACAGAAAAATAAGATAATCATAATAGAGTATACAAAACAAGTGATGCACAGCACAGTTGCTCACCACCTGAAAACAGTGCTCAGCTAGTTCCTGAGCCATGGTGCCTCCCAGCCCACCCCCAAGTTATATATGGACATGATGTCATATGGTATGGAATATCGCTTTGGCCAGCTGTCCTGGTTGTGTCCCCTCCCAGCTTCTTGGGTGCCCCCCACCTTCTCACTGGCATGGCAGTATGAGAAGCTGAATAGTCCTTGACTGCTTGGCAACAACTAAAATGTCAGTCTATTAGCAACATGATTCTCATCCTACATCCAAACCACAGCACTAATCAGCGGCTAGGAAGAAAATTAACTCTATCCCTGCCGAAACCAGGACACAAGAGAAACACACTGCAGAGTTCTCCTCCCCCCCCCCCCCCCCCCCCACCATTAACACACTCACTATTTTTTTTTT
>VWZZ01004514.1:1300576-1362774 GCA_013399095.1 Psophia crepitans
CCCCCCCCCCCCAATTTTAAAAGGCTTGATGATTTTATTCTGTGTTGATGTGAAACTATTTGACTGCTAGTAAAGTATTTGGTTCTCTGTCTTACGAAATCTTAAAGTTAGTATTGGTTTGATGGTGCTGCTGTGAGTGGTGGGAAAATTAAAGGTACGTGATTAAGAGTAATATATCTTTATTGTGGGTAAAATCTCATGGTTTCACAGTCTTCTGTAATCTAGATCAGGAAAGAAAAAGGATGTTAATGAAAATCACAGATGATCATGAGGAATTAAATACTTGCCATCTGTGAAAAATATGGGTAAGAAATGTAAAGAGGAGAATTATCTCAGAAAAGCATAGGCTGGAGTGATGATAACAAATATATTTAAATTTCAAATTTCATGCACTAGAAAAAGAACACAGTTCTGAATGTAACGTATTGCTCCGTATTTATTTTAAATATCTGTAGTTTAGAACTCTGTCAAATCGGGAATATTTTGGGCTATAAAGCTACTAGTATACATTGTGAAAATTTTAAAAGAAATTAATGTGTGTTTGGAACTTACTGCATGTTAAATTTTAGTGTAGTATAATATATAATGTGTTAGATATATGTAGTGTGTTTTTTATATGTATATAAAGTATGATGTAGTAAGACATCAGACATTCCTACTCTATGGGAACTACCTTGCAAGGCAGATGCGTCTTGCTGGTGAAAGTAATGACAGATGATTTCCAGATGTTTAAATGCTTGTTTTGGCAAGAGTCAAAAAATACTGGAACATGCAGTGGCAGCAAAGGAAGGGAAGAACCTGATGTAAGAGACATCAAGCCTGGAGAGAAGCAGAGCATGGAAAGTGGAGTCATGTGGGGAAGGAAGAGCCAACACGACAGTATGGCTGCTGTGACTGCACTGAATATTGTAATTATACTAATGGCTGGCAAAGTGCTGGAAACCTAGTTCAAAAACTAGGTCTGAGGTTAGACAAATTGTACTTTACCTGTTGTGGGTTTTTTTGTTTGTTTGTTTTTTTCCTCTTTTTTTTTTTTCCTCTGGTTGAAACATTTGCTGTAGTGACAGAAAATTTTTCTAAACCTGGATACTGAGATTGAGTAGCTTGGGCATGCTTTGATTTTATGTTGTTACTGTAAAGTGCAGGACCTTCCTATGAATTTGTGTAGTGCTGAGCACAAAGCATCCTTGATCTCAAATGAAGCTTCAGGGCACTACTGTAATATACAAACCGAGTCATTGTGCTAATAATATATTTCTTGAATTGCATGGATTTTTCATGTTGAATAGCTGACTAGTTTCAGAAGTGGAATCTGGCTCCTCAGCAAAGACATCTCTAGACAGTGAATCACAAAGTGTTGCTTCCTGTAAGGTTTCAGTAAGCACACTGCTCTGTGGGCTTGGCCATCCTTTTAGTGTACCAAAACTCTGCAGCTTTACCATATGGTATCAAAATCTTTGTAGTTCTTGGAGTTGGTTGTTTAGTTGTTTAGTTTTTTTGGGAAGTCGGGGTGTGATGAGTTAAATCTTGATCTCTTCAGGCTGTGTATGTTTGCTCTTATGAAGAATGCCAGGGCCAACCAGTGTGAATTGCAATGCTCTAATTTTGATGAGTGATGTCTTTCTAGTGGTTTTAAAATGGAGGATATGGAACACTTAATTCTTTGGGGGGGTGGTTGTTGCGGGGATTTTTTGGTTTTGTTGGGTTGTTGATGTGGAGTGGGTTTTTTGTTGTGTGTTTTTTTTCTTTTTTTCTTTTTTTCTTTTTTTCCCCCAGCTGTTCTCTGTTTCTTTGAGTCTTCCCAGGTTTCCTAGGAAATCTATGCAGGATGGAATTTGTCTTATTTTACAGACACTGTGTAAGATAGGCAGTTTATTTTGTTTGTGTTTGAATGTAATGAACAGAGAAAGTAAATATTTGTTGATTTTAAATCTCCCATTCAGGAGAGTACTTTAGAGCCTAAGTTGAAGCACATGAGTAGCCTTGTTTCTTGTAATGAGATGGCTTATACCTAATTTGTTTGCCCCTTAATGAATGAAAACTTTAAGTATTTCAGTTTTTCTTTTAAAAGGAGGCAACAAACATCAGGATCTTTTTATCTGAAATAAGAATTAATTAGGAAAAATGAATGTAGTAGTGACTTACTTGATAAAAGATTTTTAAGATAACTACTGTTTTACAACAATTATTGAAAAATGTTAAGTGCACATAGAGATAATTTTTATACAAGCAGTATTTTTAAAATCTATTATCACTAGCGTATTAGAGCTACACAGACCTTTTGTAATCATCCCACAGATGAAGCCATGCTGAATTTTGCTGTCTTTTTTGCACAAATTCATGTGATTTTTTGACTGAAGGTTGCTTCCAGTTGTGACTAAACATCAGCACGTAAGCACAGCCCAGTTTCTGGTTTCAGGGGGAGCCAAGAGAATCTTAGTGGCTTTGGTTTGAGTTTGCTCTGTGCTCCAATCTGACACAGAAAAGGTCCTTGCATCATCTCAGTACAGAAGAACAAACAAGTTAAGGCTTTCAGGTTTCTAAAGATGATCCGTGTGCTCAGCATGATATCCAAACTCCTGGTAAATTTTACACGAAGCTACAAAATATTCAGTAAAGACTTAAGTTTGAGACGGAGTTAAGCATGCCTCACCTGGATAATGACCTGACATTCAGTGTGTGTAACATCCTAATCTGAAGCGCTGCCTGGCAGAATGCTTCAGCAACCCTGGGCTGGAGCAATGGTAGTAGGAGGGAATGTGACTGTGCCTGGAAAGGGGAGACTCCTACGATCCTGTTTTCGAACAGGACACAGCTGTGGCTTACTCTAAGTCCTATAAAAGTCAGTGAGTGTTGACTCAATGCCATGAGAAGAAGCTTTGGTGTGATAGTTCCCTGCCTTTCTCTTACTGGGACAGGAATCACAACTGAGCAATTCATGGCACACATACAATTTCAAAATGCCATGTGAGAGAACAAGATTCTGCTGCTCTTCATGTCTGCATCAAACATCCCTACTTTCAAAGTACCTATTACTTCATTGGAATTACTTGTCAAGTAGAGTTCCCTCGAGAAAAGGAGTAAGACATTCTGCTAGTGCTGCTTTTTTGTTGTTGTTGTTTTTTTAAAGTCTACTTATCCCATAGCTTAAATGTTTAAGCATCTGAAAAAATGAGTCTGAAAATATAGTTAATATACGTGACTGCTTTTGAAATACAGCTGATCTGTGGATTGAAAGATGATGAGTTGAAGTGAAAGCATGCACTGTTGGATAGTTTTGGTATCCAGACTGATGAGCCAGTGATACTCAAATTAGCTGGGACAGTCTTAGGATTCAAGAGTGTATAGCTTCGTCAAATAGTTCCTTAAAGGCTTTGTTCTTGGAGAGAGCTGAGAAGCTATGCAGCAGTTACTGTAATGAATTACAGCATGAGTACAGGCTGTCTTGAGCCCATGTGTAAAGGCCATTCTCCAAATTGTCCTTTTGTTTTCACCCTCACACAAGAAAACAGGTATGGTTTTAATGGGTCCCTGTTATCTCCCAGTATAATCATATAAAACTGCATCTGGTTAGGATTAATGGAGTGGTTCATCTTCTGACTTTTGGTTGTTTACTTTGAAAGTATACGTTTGGAACTGGTTTAGCAAAGGGGTACGCTTTTAGTAAAGGTAGTTTCCAATGATTTATTCTTTCTACCAGCTTATATTTCTGGTCACAAAAAAAAAAAATAATTATTTTTTTTCCCTGAATTGGATTTTCTTGCCTTATAAGATGGCTAAATTAACTCTCCATCTTATTCTTGTGTGTGTGTGTGCACTCTTAATTTGTTTTTCAATCTCTTCCCTTGTGGAAGCTGAAAGACTGAAGTTCCTCCTTGAAGTCTGCAGCACTTACAATTTTCTAAGTAATTTGTTTATACAATGTAATGCAGTTCACAGTGAAATGTAAATAGCAGGACTCTGATGCTCCCGCTTTTGCAGATATCGTTAACTTATAATTGCTGATTAAAATGGCAGAGTGAGGGCATTTTGTCATAGGCGTGACAAATACCGAATTATTATGAGCCCTTTAGATATCTAACGCACTGTGAAGTTTGAGGCTAGATCTTGCCCTAGGCCTGGTTCTCATAGTACTTGTCTCAGTAGGTACAAGGTGAGGTTTTTTTCCCAGGTGTGGTGGTGGTTGGTTTTTGTGTGTGTTTGTTGTTTTTTTTTTTCTTTCTTCCCCCTGGAGTTATCTAGTTTAAGTAAAATGGAGACTTGGCAAATGATTTCAGAGCTAATGCTGAAGAAGCTTCTCTTCCCCCTTTGTGTGTCCCATAAAAGCAACGCTTCTAGTACTCCTCCTTGCTCTGAGGAGACAACAACCAATGGTATCACATACCTCCGGTTAAGGCAAGTTTGATGAGAGAAATCTCATAGGGTTCTGGCTGACAATAGCCTGTGTCACACTGAAAAACTTAGCTAATATCTCCAGTTTGATTAGAAATAGTAAAGTCAATTTTTCAGGAATACAGATTCCTGAAAAAAAAAAAAAAGAAAAAGCAACTGCTGTGTAACCTGTAGGTTGTTACAGATGCTACACAATTACAACGATTATATTAATATTTTTTTTGTGCAATGCAGCACAATCTCTTTAGGCATCTGAAATATTTCTTTCAAGTCTTAATAAACTAAACATATCCCCTGTTCCTAAGGGTGACATAGGTGTGTGCCATTCTTCATGTATAGCTCTGCTGCACATTTTTGTAGCCCGGTAGTAGATTTGGGGCTGGGAGGGATTGCAGGTCTAGTCTTTATCCCTACCAATGGGTGTGCTACTGAAGAACACGAAGTATTTGCTCAAAAGGCCTTTTTCCTCTGTTCTGGTTTACTCTAGTTTTCTTGGGGTTTTTCCTTTTTTTTTTTTTTTCTTTTTTTTTCTTTTTTTTCCCCTTCCCATCCTGTGAGAAACATGTTAGGAGCCTGCTACCAGACAGCTCTGATTTTGGAAGTGTCATTGTCTTCATGCAAAGTGCCTGAAGGGCAATGTTTTTCTTTCAGTTCAACTAAATACAAAATGAGTTTTCCAGCACCTGTGTTAATACATGCAATGCTGTATTACAAAGAATCTGACATGCTTGTAAAATTCAGGTTTTTGTAGCCTGTGAAACTTCTGGCGTGCCATATGCAATTAAAGCTCGAGTCATATGTTGCACCAGCATTTTAGACGGTGCTTACTCAGAGAAACTTTCTGCAGAAAGAAATATGAGTAGTGTGTACCCTAACACGTACTGTTTGGTCTGGGCATGAACATCCTTTATCTAGTAAAAAGGAGAGATTTGGTGATGCCTTGAACAGGCTGGTATATATGTTACTCAGGCTGGATATGAATATAAAGAACAGTACAGAGAGTAGAAAAATCTTAAAATCTATTACAACTGTCTTTGACCCAAACTGAGTTTGCGTTTTTGATTAAGGAGTATTCTCTCTGAGGCATCATGCATTTGAATTCTCTATTTTAATAACACGTGAATAGTCCAGCAGTTACCTGAAATTACTCAGTTTTTGATTGTGTAAGAAAATTTTCCACTCAGTTTAAAGTTTTACCTACATTCATAAGAAATTAATATTAACAAAGATAATACCAGGTCACCGTCCCTGGGGGTGTTTAAAGAAAGGTTAGATGTGGTACTTAGGGAAATGGTTTAGTGGGTAATAGGTGGGGCTGGACAATTGGACTAGATGATCCTTGAAGTCTCTTCCAACCTTAATGATTCTATGACTTCAGATGCTTGAGGTCTGATTCAGAGGGCGTAAGTTTCTAAAGCAAGTTTTGGATCCTAGGTCAAGCATAGCCCAGCTCCTGTGCAACGTGCCTCTGAGTCAGCATTACAGGCTCTTCTGATCTGTGCAACTTGGCACTAAAATTTCAAGGCAGCAATAACGTTTTTGTTCTTCAAGCACTGATACAGTGTTAAAACAGGAAATAGAAATTTGAAGATAAATTTTTCTCAAGATCAATTAAAGTGTCTCTTTAATCATATTTGCATATTCCTGTATTAGGTGGACTTTGAAATGGATTTTAAACCAAACCAGTCTACACACCAATGTGTTATGCCTAAGTTCTTCATGTGTTAAGGATGCTGCACTGCTCGTAGTTAGGGAAATGGAAACACAGAGGGAGGAGACATCTATTTCCAGCTGTGTGCTGGTTCTGAATATTCTTTTGTGTTACTGAGGGGGAACGCTCAGTAGGGAAGGCCCTCCCTACAAATTTATTCACACAGTGACTGCCTTCTGGATAACGGTGTTTCACAGTGAGCTGGAGACACCAGCATTACATCAGTTGCAGGAGGATGTCTTGCGAAAGACTGTTACACATTTTTGTATGCTATCCTGTTTGAAAGAAGATGCTTCTGTTACCAGAGAGATGATTTACATGGAGACTATTCTGTTCTTTCTTTGTTTATTATCAGATGTGCATCTGGGATTTAATGTATTGCCCTTGAGATATTCTGAAGAGTAATTATGTTCTCAGTAAAGCAATCACAGGTTTTGTACCTTACCAGTTGGCTCTTCTGCCTCTGTGCCCTATCACTAGGCTCCTCAGGGTGTATTCTTTTTGGAGAGAGCTTGCCAGTAATGAATGAAGCCTGTTTTCCATACTGACCTTGAACTGTACATAATTATGTAAATCCAGCCAACCATAACAGTGAGGTACACGCAGAAAATATACTTCATAGAGGGATTTTAACACTGCAGTTAAGTTGAAATTACATAGCTATTTATGGAAAACATGTGGTTAGTTATACCCTCAGCTGTGCCTTCCCTCAATTCTGCACCATGAAAGAAACACGTCTTCTGTATCAGCACTGCTCTGGGGTTGGTTGTGTCCATATTTTGGCTAGAAACAATATTATTGAACAATAAGCATGGCTTTATGTCATTCTTTAATACCTTTACAATAAGGTTAATTTTCGAAGTATAGGAATTTTAAATGAATAATTAAATGAATTTATTCTTCAATATTTTTAGTCCAGTCAATCAAAAAATTCATTGCTCTGTATTTATAAATGTCTCCTGCCTGCTCCAGACTCAATTGTGTGCCTGTAACTCAGCCCTCAGTTAAGGGCAGGGCATTAGGAGACTTCAGAGTGTGCAGTTCTCTCCAAAATATAAGTCAGATGATGGAGGGAGCTTACTCTGGCAATGTAACATTTACTTAGGGCAGTGGAGCAGGATTTGGACTTGCGTTTGACAGGACTGCCCTGCTGCCCCCTTCTTAGGGTAAGAAACACATTTTGGGCACTTTTATTTGACGAAGTCATTGAATTCTTCATTTCACATGCCAGTTTTCTTTGCTGCAAGCAAGACGAAGAGTGACCATTGTGTTCCTGCTCCTTCCTTGAACCCTGCCTGGCCCCTGCTCCATCTCTGGTGGTGACCATCTAGCACTGGTTCAAACTGGCAATTCTCGAACTTTTAATTTCTCATTTGCTCCAAAATTCTTTTGATTGTAGGTGAATTACTTTGAGGGTTAAAAGGGAGAAATGATTTATTTAATATGTACCGTTTCCCATTTGTGAAACAATTAGAAAACTGATGATTGATCAGTGGTCCTGTTTATGATTCTGAGTTGATTTCTACATCAGAAGAATTGAATAAACATGTCCTTTTTTTGTTATCCTTGATAGATTAGCATGAAAGTAAACAAAGTTATTAATTTCAAATGAATGTTTCAAACAGTGGAATTTTATTCTCACAGCTAAGTTGATTGTGAAGTGGAAACTTAACTACATTTGATTCTTGTATGACTCGCAACCTCAGATACTTTGCATGTAGTGGAAATACTTTTCATGCAGTAGACATTGAAATAGCTTGAGAGAGAGACACCTGTGCAGGTTTTGTGTATAACTGAGGTGATAAACACTTTACTTGAATGCAATATTAACAGGTTTATTTGCACAAGAAAAATTTTGGCTGAGAAAATGGGGATTGAAACATGCCTCTTTTTTTTTTTTTTCTTTTAATGCAGCTCCCAGGAGGTTCTCATGTGTTACTTTTTTTTCCTTTGGTCTGCCATATGCAAGTTCAGAACTTGAGAATGGTCTTAGGAAAACGGCTTAGAAATCAAAATCCCTTTCACCAGAAGAGGTTGTGCCTGCAGTTGGCGCTGAGACCTAGTAGCAGTTACTCATCCAAGGGTGACATCCAGGCTGCTGCTGTGTCTAATGAGTCTGCTCTCTTCTTTTAGACTGGTACCTTTAAATGCTAAGCAGGTCTTTGTTATTTCTGAAATCAGCACAGAACCAGTGAAATAAAGGCAAGTCACTGTTTATTTACTTCAGGTTTCATGAAGGAGGCCTGTCCCAGGCTCTAGGCAACCTGCCATCAATTATCCACACAATATCCACACAATTCATAACAATAAAAGCAAAAAAGGAGCAAACCATACCCATGTTTGCCAGCTGCCTTAGCTTAGGGGAAATGAAATCATCCAACCTCTCGTGTTCCCTTAGGCCCTGCAACTCGGTCCCTATCAAACATTTGTTCCAGAAACAAGCTAGGTCTCTGTGGGAGTTAAAAATGTACATGTTAATATATTCCAATAGATTATGAAATTTCCTAGCTCAGAAATCTGTCTGTGCCAAGCTCCTCTTCTATAGACTATAATTTCCTTTCTAAAGAGAGAGGCAGCATCTGGACCTACTCAGTCTTCAGTGCAGTATTCCTCCTCCACGTCAGCAAGCTAGAGCTCCAGTGCAACTGGCCAGGGTCAGCTGTGGACTGCCTGGAATCTTCTTATTAAACAAGCCCGGAGTTTTGGATCTGGACCAAACCCCCAGAACTGAACACGCTTGGGACATTTGAAAAGTCCTGTTTCTAAACCAGAACTTGGTTGCAAAAGGTCATTGATGCACACTGCAGACATTTCCCTGTGTGCTCTGAGTCTCAGATCTCAAGTGCAAAACTTTCTTCCAGCATAGCTAGGATTAAAAACCCAGTAAATGGAGGTGTCTGCTTTCATTCATCTGTGCAGTGGACAAGGGAATAGGCTATGTTTAACTTTTTGAGATCAGAAACAAACTGGCAGTTTAGGATTATCTCAGTTTACTTTGAAAAAAATTATTTAAAACTTACATTCTCAGCCGTTGTCCCTTCCTAGAAATTTTCCAGTAATTAAACTTCTGTCAAAGGCCTCATTTGAATTTTGATAATACAAAATTATAACGTATTTGAGATGATTGGTAAGCTATTAATTTAGGGGAGAGAATGGTGTGAATTTTGGTCCTGGTTCTGTCTCCCTGCTTCTTTCTAGCCTATTTTTCTTCTGACTTTGCTAAGAGAAAATCCAGTAACATTATTCTTGGCACCAGATTAACCCGAGGATTGTTGGCTACTGACATACTAGGGTAGATGAAGATACAAAAACAGGACTCTTGGTGCACATTAATCAGGGGGATTGGAACAAGATGCTTCCAGTGGAGAGGAGTTGTCTCCTGACCTGATTGTCTTAAAAAAGCGCCCAGACCCCCAAACTAAAAACCCAACACTCCCAACCCCTCTACCCCCCCAAAAAACCCCAACACCGAAGTGGGTTTTCTGATTTTTCTAGATGCTGTGTTTGAAGCCAGCTCCCACCCAGCACTTTTCTGAAAGGCTTAGCTGGGCAGTAGTGAAACCGGTCACATCTGTAGTGGATTCTTTTCAACACCGAATAATTTTGCAGTATATTTTTGGTTTGATTTCAGTGCCGTACTTGGGTAATGAATGCATGAAAAAATGCAATGTGAAGTCAAATCGTTTGACTTACTCTCATGACACTTGTGTTTGGAAGAAGTAGGTCTTGGAATGGATCTTCATCTGGTGTAAATTACAGTGCTTCCATTACTTCAGTGGAATAATTTACACAAGCCAAAGATCTGCAATGTCATCCACAGACCAGGTGTGCTACATGTTTGGTTTTTTCTCCTGTTGTCTGTAAAATCATAATGTATGTATTAATGATGGGAAAGTTTCTAGTATCATGCTGATCTGTTCATTGGTGTGTTAGCTAATGCTGATCATATTCAGCAATCATGCAATGAAGATATCGTCCTTACTAATGCTTACCTTGCATATAAAGCACATCCATAAATTTGGAAATATTCACTAACCTCCAGGCTGTAATTTGAGGATGGCAGAAACTCCCATAATGCACACGCTTTTAAACTGGAAAAACAACAAATAGAAAGGTAACAATTCATTGTTTTCTACTTTTTGGGCCCTCATCCAACATAGCCTGAAAAGTCTGAATTAGGGCTTGGATTAGGGCCCTGTTCAGTTGTTGCGACGTTGTACTGAGCAGTTTCACAGTTTTTTATGTCCTAATTGGAGAATGTGAAAGAGACCTTTTCTCCCCTCCTGGGTGAGAAACTGGACCCAGTTTTGACCTCATATGAGTGGTCAGTTATTGCTGTTTCAGTTACTGTTTATTTGCATGAAAATGGCTGGAATTAGAGCCCGATGAAGTCTGCATCAGAGCTAAAGACTATGGGCAGTGAAACAGGCGGTGTATTAATTCCCAATCTGTAGCAGATTACTTAGTATTTCCACTGACACTACGGCAAACTTTTTGAGAGAGTATAAAATCCTTTTGCCTGATCCCTCAGGAGCTGAGTAAGTCTTCATGGGGGGTCCAAGTGTTGCCATAAAATAGATTCTGATGATACTAATAGAACTACTAATAATTCTACCTAAAAGTAGCCATAGGAGGCTGCTTATACATATATTGGGACAAGTAAAAAAAAAGTTTATTATGTTGATGAATGAATATTAGGGTGTATCATTTAAAAAGAAAAACAAGACATTTGTGAATGTTAGCATAGTGAGATGTTATTTCCTTTTTTTCCCTTCCCAACTTTTATGGGAACATTTAGGAATAATTTATGCTTTCAAAACTGTTTCTCTTGTGATCAAATCACTGTATTTCCAAACAAGGGCAGAAAGTAGTATGAAATTAGTTTAAGTCATTTTGAAAAAGTAAGCTTTTAATTTAAGCAAACTTTATCTACTAGGAAAAAACATACTTTGACATCAGGCTTTTTACCCTTGGGAAATTTGATAACTGACTTCCATTTCCAAGTGTTCCTCAAAGCAATGAGATAAAGAACCCCCAGCTCTCCCACAAACTCTGTAACTGCTGCCCCTGAAGCCAGGAAGATCAGTGTCCTGCCACGCACGTTTCCAGGGTTGCTGATTTAGTTTGAAGTGTATGTAGATGGGAGAAAATGGACACAGGGACAAAAAATCCACAAACCGTGAAACTGGAGTGGGGGGAAGAGTCAAGTTCCATGTTGAGACGAGGCATTTGTTGTTTTGTTGCTTGCTTGCTTGGCTAGATCATGGGCCAGCACTGAAATGGGGTGGGGGGGAGAAAAGGGAAGTGTACCTTCCTTTCAGCCTTGCTCTGAATCAGCATGTGTTTCCATTAAAGCTTACGGGTTTTTGTTTTAAGATCTTCAATTTCTGTGCTACTTAGTATTCCCCAGAATTGGCTCAAAGCTAAGTAGTGTGGTTGAATGTAAGTTACTGTTTAATATTATGTATTAGTTAATAATATACCTTGTGTTCCAGAACAAAAATAACCAAGGAAATGTACATAAACAGAATTAATTAATGGCCTGACCTACTTTGGTAGTTAATGGGTTAACATAATGAGATGACATACATAATTTTTTTCTCTAAATGATTCTCTTCAGATTTGTTTTGTGGTTTATTGGTTTTTTTTGGTGCGGGGTCTTTTTTTTCTTGTTTATTTTTGTGTTTGTTTCCCCCTCCAACCCCAGTTGATGAGCATAATGGAAAAAGGCCGGAGCAGTTAGGGAAAATGGGAAGTACAAAGTATGACACTGACATCAGCTTTCTAAAATTCCATTCTGACAAGCATTTTCTTTAGTTGCATGAGATCTGGACACAAGTGCAATCAAAATATTTTGTAACCAGTATGGAGAGGCAAGAAACAGTGTTAATCTTTGTGGTCTGTGGTGTTTATTTTTATAGCTATGGATTAAAGCGGTCTCATATAGTTGGTATGTTGAAGCTGAGTGACATCTATTTGATAATACTTAATGGCTTGGTATAACATCAGTTTCCATAACTGCCTTTTCATATATTATGCTGCTTTTTCTTTTCCAGTGAACCAGATTACCTGATGAAATGGCACTGTTGCATTGTGTTAATGAGTATCTGTTGTGGGTGTAAGGGCAGCAAGTCCCTTTGGGAAGGGGAAAAAAAGGTGACTTTTGCTTTCTGTATATTTATAAATGAATTCAAAGTACAAAGTTTCATTTATTTGCTTACTTAGTGTTATAGCTAATCAGGACATTCTTTGACTCCAGTGCTAGAAACCTTAGAGTTCTGAATCTGAATGTAAGGAGTGTAGCTCTTCATTTAGAAACGTTTCTGAATTTAGATGTGTTTGTCACTACGGTATAAGAAAAAAACCTGCAGGTTCTGGATTGTATTGCTGGAGAGTCAAGATAAATGCTTAATTAAAAAAATAAAAGTTGTTCTTTCCCATTTTAAGTGATCTGCTTTGGTTGTGATCAAGGCAATGTAAGTAACTGTGTAGCAGTTGATTCCCTTTTCATGACTGTGCAGACAAAGCTTTAATGTGGAGAAATCACATTTCTCCTAGAGACATGGAGGGGACTAATGATAATCAAACAAAAGTTCTAGAGTAGAAGAAATTAGCAAAGCTTACTGTGTTGTGTTTGTTCAAAAAGTGTGTATCGCAAGTTAAAAACCACCTGTGGAGTATGCATGTAAGTATGAAAACAGTGGTTTCCACCTAGGCTAAAACTAAGCAGCTTTGAGGCAATGAGAAGCCTTTTTTTTTCATCTGGAGGAAGCATGCTAAAAGATAAAATGCCCTTGCGAAAGGACTGCTTTGAAGAAAAGGCAAGGTACAAAAGCCGTGGGGATAGAATGTTTTTATTTGGGCTTGCTAGTGGCATTGCTAGCTCCTGAGAAGAAAGCAGACTGAAGCAGTATCTTTGCTCAGCCATTGTCTTCTGGCGCACTCGGCTTTAGTTCACTGAGTGTGACAAACTATGACATGCAGCGTATTACAGAGACTTCTGGCTGTGAAGAATATGCATTGGTTACTTCCTAGTAAAACTGAACACCCTCCCCACACACACTTGTGGAGTGTCTCAGAAAAAAAAAAAAGAAGTTTTTCCAGTGGGTGAAAAGGTCAGTGGTTGGATTCTTTCTTTCAGTGCTAGCATTGTTAATGATGCATGTGATGTAGCTGTGTTTGTAAGTAAAAAATACCTCACTTAAAAATCTCAAAAATGCTTTTAAAAATTATTAGCAAACTGTACTCATCAAATTTAACTTCCTGTTATTTGTTCTTGTAGTAGAATTAATCTTTTTATATCCTATGTAATTTATCTTATTTTAATTTTTTTAGTAAAAATGACATGAAGTCAGATTTGTGTGAGATATAATCTGGAACTAAACCAGGTGAATATAAAATGGCCAAATGATGTAAACCTAAAAAGTAAATTTGGTCTTCTGGTGATACTACTTGCTGTGCCCTTGCTTTGCTTTCTGAGTCTTCAGGGCAGTCTTTCTCCATGCATATAGGCAGGAGTGAGCTCTGTTCAGCTTGCTATCTCAGATTCATTCGCCTTACTTCAAAATCAGGAAAACAAGCCCAGTTCCCTCTGATGTTTTTAAGACATGGCCAGAGAGGCAGATGAAATACAGTGTCACCCTTTTCAAATTCTGGGGACAAATTTCTTTTCATGGAACACAACTACATGACTTCTTACAGTGTATGATTAGGCATGCAATGCTGAAATAATCAGAGTATCTCAAGTTGGAACAGACCCATAAGGATTGTCGAGTCCAAGTCCCATGTTAACATGTTAACACCAAAATCAGTATTGCTATCAAGAATTGAGAAAACTG
Source organism: Psophia crepitans (assembly GCA_013399095.1). Lineage (NCBI taxonomy): Eukaryota > Metazoa > Chordata > Aves > Gruiformes > Psophiidae > Psophia > Psophia crepitans. The sequence continues at coordinate 1,314,518 of VWZZ01004514.1, forward strand.
AGCAAAGCAAGAAATTTCAGTTTGATGTTGAAAATGCTTTTCAATTTTATAAAAGCTACTAATTTAAACAAATTAGGTGGCAAATAGAATCTAGCTTAAAACAAAAGGAAAGTGATTTTATCTTTCCAACTTAGTACAGGCTAAGGTCAAATTTCTGAAAAGTGACCTCTAGTTGGCCAGCTAAAAAAAAAAAGAAAGAAAGAAAGAATGTACTTGCTGAGTAGCTGTCCTCAAAGTATCTCAAGATGAATAGGCCTACTATTTCAGAGAGGTAAAGATTTCAGTGTTCTAAATTGGGAGACTTTTAGGCCTGAATTTGAAAGGAGCAATTTATTTGCCCTTTTTACTTCAGGTTGAGTGGTAGTTGTACATCATTTCATTAGAAAACAGCAATAAAAGAAATCTTTCCAGCTGAACAACCGAAAACAAGGGACAACTTTCAAATACTAAACATTCCTCAACAGTAAAATAGGAACAAAATAATATTATATAATCCAGGGTTCTTTTAAACTTCAAAGCATTTAATATAATTCGATGGAATTTATTATGTCTTTAAAATATTTTATATAAATCTTAAAATATTGCTGTTTCATGGTACAGTGGGAAAAGATCTCCTTAAATTATGAATTTCACAAATAATATTCATGCAGAATATTAATCATAACTCTAAAACTATGGCATGCTCAAACTATATTTACACATTTGAAATGCTTTAGAATATATACATTGTATATGCATAATAAAGAATTTCTGTAATGCAAAGGTAATCTTTTTAATCTAATCTAATCCAATCCTAATGTCTTTAGGAAGAGATTGTACATCAAACATGGCAGAGTCTGTCTTCTCTGAATTAATTCGATGAACAGAAATCAGCAGGAAAAAATAAATTTCAAAGAGGTATCTGAGTATTATTAGTATTAGTAATTTTTAGGCATGGTATCTGAAAAGTGTGTCCCTGATTCCATTATGTATGATGCTACATTAGAGGTTTTAAGTACTTCAGAATTAGCTAACAAACTCTACTCTTTCTCCTGAAGGCACTACTTATCAGCAAAATATTTCCAACTTCATTAAAATTTGCAGCAAATGGTTTCTGTTAATTATGCAAACTAAATACCTGGTAAATGATTTTCATGTTCCTAATACAATAAAAGACAAAGCATGACTTAAGGCTCTAAAGAATTTTACAGCTGGAAGATTACCTAATAATTCGATTTGAATTCAGACATCATATTTTTGCAAAGCCAGACATGTGCAAACTGAAACTGGAATTGAGTCAAACCAAAGCACAAGTTATTCTACAAATACTAAAATACTCCCAGCCCCGTGCGTAGGTTATTCAAAAGTAGGATGAAGCTTGCAAACTGGTGCCAACTGTGATTCTGGATACAGCAGCATGACCCAACCTGCTGGTGAAACCATGTGACAGACTGTTGGGTGCAGACAGGCATTTGCACTCATTAGAAAAGATGTTTTATGTAAGTCAAGACAGAACCCTAAATATTGTAAATAAATTGAGGGTCAGTAAATACAGCCACAAGTAAATTCCTCCTACTCTTCCCCCGGAGTGGTTAGGCAAACAGCATATGTTTATCTATTTATAGTGCTTCTATCTCACTTTAATTATTTTGAATTTTATAACTGTTCAGTAGATTTATAATAAATGGCAAGTAAGTTTAATTCTCACCAGCTGCTTATTTTGTGGATGCAGAAAACAAGGATAGGCTGGCAAGCTGGGGCAATTACATAACACGCATATATAAAATTAAATGGAGCCATTACCCACTTCAGATATGCTGGGACTATGGATGTGGAGATAAACTGCTGTACAGACTCAGTCACAGGAGCACCGAGTTGGTTCTCCCAGTCAGTACAACCTACTATTTTTATTCCATCCAGCAAAATATTCAAGTGTATGTTTTACTTCAGGGTCATACTGACATGCTGTGCTGAATCTGGGACGTAACAATTGCCTAAATGTAGACAACTGGGGCTGTTTGAGAAGCCGCAATATGTCCTGCTTTCCCTTAGCTTCTAGTCCCGGAGAGCACGGGTCCTCCTGTACAACCTGCATCGTGTCTGCTAGCCTGAGAGGTCTTGTACACTTTGGCATCCAAAATATCACTAGATGACCTATATTTAAGCAACTGAATCAAGCTCAATATATTGATGAATGTGTGCCTGCGTTTTTCTTCTGCACTGTCTATATATGTTTTTTGTGGCTGCCTTGCACCTGAAATAATATTCAGACTTCATTTTTGTCATGTGCAACCCTGCAGTTTTTTGAAGGGTAATACACAGACTCGTTTAAGTTACTAATGCATTTAGTGCAGTATTTTGAATCTTACAAAATGCCAAAAAAATTCCTTGACTGAAGCATGGTTTTTACCTGAAATTTTAATTTGATTGTAAAGAGTTAATTAGAAAATTAGACAACCAATAACAATGATGTAACTACAGAAGAAAAAGAACAAGCATGTTATCCTTGTATATGCTACATCTATATTGAGAGGGTAAGAGTGACCCAATAGAAAGTTGTATAATATGTCAGGGGAAATGCAGCCCAGAGCAAGGCATCACAGTTTCGAAAGTGATGGTCGGTCCCTGGGGGAAGTCAGGGATGTATCGGTCCAAAGGACCAAGTAAGAGGAGTCCTAGTTACAAGGTAGATGTCTAGAGCAGGAGCGCAAGAAGCCTGAGCAGGAATGAGGGCTCAGGAATCCAGAGTTCAGCTATACCAGAGTGTATATCAAACAGAAAGTAAACCCAATAGCCTTCCCTCACATAAATAGTATACCTGACATGTCTGGATTTCAGTTTGAGGAAAATTGTGAGCAGCACAAACCTGCCAGAACCTGACAGTAAACAGCGACCAGCAGCAGGCCAGGACTCATCATTGAGCTTTTTCTGTTCTCATGACCTGGAAAGGATTTTACAGGAAAACACCTGAGCTCCCTTGTATTTAAAATTGTTTTCTGCAAGGTGGGAAGGTAAACTAAGTTCAAACTACTTGATACTGCAAAAAAGGAGCGTCCCCTTGGATGTTTTTGGATCAATGAATATGATGAATGCTTGGTACTTCAGAAGTTGAGTAAAGGTGAATTTATTAGCCGTGGGATGCTTTTATGTTGTTTTGTGTGAGTACGTAGATGTTTTGTGGGAGGATGTAGGAGCGAAGAGGACTTGGAATATGTTTACATGCTTCTGATACATATAATGCTGACGTTGGGCATTTCTCGGAAAATGGGAAACACGCAGTTAATTAAAGCTTGGTTACTAATAAAACATTTTGAAATTGAAAACTAGAACTAAACAAAAAGAAAGAACAATCTGATGCTGATAATAGTTAGAATAGAATAGAATAGAATCATTAAGGTTGGAAGTGACCTCAAGGATCATCTAGTCCAACCATCCCCCCACCACCTATTACCCACTAAACCACGTCCCTAAGTACCATATCTAACCTTTCCTTAAACACTCTCAGGGATGGTGACTCCACCACCTCCCTGGGCAACCCGTTCCAATGCCCGACCACCCTTTCCGAGAAAAACCTTCTCCTCAAGTTGTGGTTAATATCATGAAACTGAAGTACAGTTAATGATGTAGCTCATGAAGATCTCAATTTTATGAAAAGTTAGCTGTTACAAATCTGAAACCTGACTGGACAGGACACTTCTTGCCGAAGATGACTGCTATTAAGCCAATATTTTATATGTAGAAGGCTATAACCTCTCAGAAACATTAGATTAAATGCAGCCAAAATGTGGGGAGTGCAGGGGAGATGAGCTGACTGGCTTATAAACACACATGTGTAGTTACTGCATTGACCACTCACTTCTCTGTGCAACATCTGCATTTGAGCATGCAGGTGACGCCTTCCCTCAGCTCCGTGGTTTATATGTGTTCAGTCATGTTTGAACCACTGAGTCTGCATGCCCAAAGGGGATGTGTGTGCAGCTTTACAGGAGAAAAATATACAAGCCTATATGAAAAACTGTTCTGCAAGGCCTTCTTTACATGTGCAGAGTTGATTAGCTGGGGTTTCTCAGTATGCTGGAAATGGCATAGTACTAAATTCATGAGGATTTAGCTATACCTGTTATGTTTGAAGTAGGAAGCTATAATAGCTTGTGGTGCCTCCACAAGTAGCTTGTCATGCCTCTGCTTTGCTTTCCATTAGTTTTGTCTTAAAGATTTAGAGGGACGTTTAAGATTTACTTGCAGGAAGGTTGTGGCAGCTGTCATTTCTGTAGAGACTGTGAAATCCTGTCACTGAGGTAGAGTCATCCTGTATTCACTAGACTCACAAATGAAATGGCATTACAGCAATTTCATCACAGCTTTCAGCAAGTGAAACTCAATGGGAACTTGCTGGAGTCTTGGAGGTCTGATACTTTCTCCTCTGTGAGCTATAGAGGGGGCCTGGCTCTACTGAGACAGGGTATCCAGCCACATCACATGTTTTTCTGATGCAAGTCTCATACTCTGTGTGGCTCAGACCTTGCTGGGAGGTGTGATCCAGCCACTACAGCCTTAAAAGCTGCAGGACTTAAAGCAAGGAAGATTCAAGGTAGGTAGAGTAAAAAAGCTTCTCATACAGGGAAGGCTCGTATGAAAGTATGGATGAGAAATGCAGAATTTTAGAACTTATACACCATGCTTTGTTCTTCTGCTCCACACAGCTACTACTGTGATGGCAGCAGGCCAGTATATTTGGTCATCTTTGTGGCTTGTTGGCACATGCAGTCAACTTACTGCAGTGTTAGTTTGCAAGTTCAGAGTACAGGGTGCCTTTTGCTACAGTCATGAGGTATGAAAAATATATATTGATGTTCTCATCTGATGCAGCCTTTGGCATAAGATGAAGTTCTACAACAGAAAATCAATGAATCGACCTGTGTATAATGGTAGTGAAACTATTTTTGTAGATGTCCTTTGTCTATTTAGTTTCACCTGCCTAAAACTGCACTGTTTTAATGGTTAGCACCTATATTGATAATTAAAAAATTAAGCACCAATCAAGTAATAAACACCAAAGGTGCTTTTGCATTATTATCAATCACCAAAATGGGAGTGCATATTCACTCATGTTCACATGAATTTATGAACTCTTTCAATAGCATGAGATGAAATCAGTCTGGAAGCTGATTTTCTTTTTGTGCCAAAGTGAACAAAAAGATAGCTTTTTGTGATAGCTCCATGCCAAGATGATGTGTTTTCACCACTAGATAATTAATATGCATTTACTGAAATCAGTGTAGAAAACCAACCTGGATTTTACTGTAAACTGTGTGAGGTAGTGTAACTTCAGTGATGATCGATCTTGTCTCCATTGGAATTTTACAGTGTGTTTTCTAATACTAGTTTTTCCACTGTAAACGAACAAAACAGCCCACCAGAACCAGAACTAAAAAAAGTGTCCTGCCAATCAAAGAAACCGAATCTGTATTTATATATTTTTAACTTTTTTTGGTAAGAATTATCTCTTAATCTCTATTTGTTCATTTCCAACCAACCACAATTCTATCAGGTAAGGAACATGAATAGCGTAGAACTAGTTTGAAACTGATAGCCTAGATAGAGAGTGAGAGAGTGGCAGGGCTTGAGGTGATTCTTTCCTTTCTGAAGGGATAATAGAGAATTTTAAAGGATGGTGAAGGAATATTTTAGGGAATGAACAGAACTGAAGTTCAAGAGACAGAAGAACGTGGTGAGATTTGGTAAGAAAGCGCATGCAGTCCTGAATGCAGGCTTCTAAACAGAACGCTTCTGGAACAGAACTGTATCAGTGTTTTCAATCCATGACCTTATAAAATCATGACTCATGTTAAACAAATGAAAATAATCATAAGCTTAGTTTTTTAGCTGCCTTCTGCATTTTTTATTTAAACAGTTTCTATTTTAAAGCTTTCTTCTGCAAGGTTGGGGTTAGTATTATCTCTTTCTTGACGTTTCTCTTTATTTCATGACAGCTTAAATCCTGATAAATTGTGTGACCCAGAATCTATAGTTTTAAGAAAAATACCATGCATCTTCGGACTCATCGTGAAATCATGTGACTAGATAGGGTAACACATCCCCTGTACAATACTCCTTAGTACTGAAAGATGTGGTTATCATATGTAAGGTAGAAACAGGATGTATTAAACATCATATTAATATTCTATTTAATAATGGAATAATAAATATACTTAATAATCTTTGGAAGGAATTAAGTTGTTATGTTAAATGTGTGTTGCTCACGAATAGCAGGAGAAATAGATGTTTTCCTCAGTCATGATGAAAGCCAATAGACTTTAATTCTAAGTGGAGTTTTATAACTTGCCTTATATTTGTAAGATACACCCTATATGGTGTTTTGAATTACACAGGATATATATTTACTCAAAACAGGAAGCATTTAGAGCATGTAATGTATGTATTTGATATTCCTGGCAAGGCCCAACCAGACTGAAACTAAATACAACATGGCCTAATACATTTTTCTAAATGCCTTTTTTGTACCATCATTCTTAGAAATTTCCAAATCTGTTCAGTTATGCTCTTTCTATAAGGAAAGATGATACTGACTTGACTTGAGACAAGCTAAGTGACAGCTAAGAAATAATGTTCAAGAGTTTTAAAGTAGCTAGTCCGAAACAATCTCTGAAAAAGGTGTTTGCTATACCTGTTGTTATATTTTGCAGTATACCTGTATTTTATATTTTGTGTGTGTGTGAGAGAGATATGGTCTAATGGATATTTGTCTGAATAAATTCCAGGAAACTTGTCAAATCTGTGGCTTCTATTTCAGAAGTAAGCTTGTCTGCTCTTCCTAACTGTGCTCACAGATCAGATAAAATCAAAGACCTCTTCCTACAAGCTCTTTCTTGTTTATGCGCCCAGACCACATTAGCTAAAACAATTTGACTGCCTTTTCCTTTTTGGTAGTGTGGTGATTTCTGAAAGCTGCCGTCCAGGCTTGGAAGGCTGGTTGGCAGTGCAGAGATGAGGAACATGATAACTTTTCCTTCTGTGTAAAGCAAATGTAGATAGGAAGGGATAGAACAGTAAGCATTGGAACAATGGTTTCTGATAGTATTTTATAAAATATGCCATCCTTCATATATGAACTAAATCCATAAATGAATAGGGGATTAATACTGATTTACCCTAATGGGCTTAGAAGTTTTCAGCTCATCTGCTGAATGCTGTGGCTGGTGGTGTTGGGCTTCTTGGACCCTGTTCTGGTTCACCAAGTTAAAATAATGTCTTTGCAGGAGCAACTTCGTAGTGGTCTCTAAAACAGGTTAAAGACACACAGTTATTTGAACTGTGTGAATCCATCTCCTTTTATTATCATTGTTACTAATATATTGCTTTGTGCTTTAGTGCAAGCTTGCTGCAAGTTGTAAGTTGTTTGTTCCTAGCTCCAAATATAATACGTTTCATTGTTCTAAGCTGAAAGAACAGGAGGGAACTGATGTGATCTTTAGTTGTGCTATTTGATCTCCAATCTTTGTATAGAAAAATGCTCTTCATAAAGACCTAGTCCATTTGCAAGGGACCTTTTTGGGGAATTTTGCCACCTATGACCCAGTGACTTACGTAAGCTCTATGAATAGTGACTTGTAGGATTCTGTGTCAGTAAGTGCCATGTGTCAATAAACTTGCCAGCATTTTGCATATAGTCTGTAGTGATTAGTGACACTGCAAGACTTGATGTGTGAAGATCAAGTCCTAAACATTTTTAAAAATTGAAAAGCTGAAGTAGTTGAAATTTAACCGGCAGCAAACTGGGGTGGTGGGGCATTGCTTTACTTACAAGAAAATGCTCCACATGTGCGTGCTTTTCGTTTTCCTAACATGCTGTGTGGTGAGCATGCAGACACCACATTTAGGAAGCACTGGAGTATACTTGGTTAAAAGCTCTTTGGAGCTCCCTCCTGCAGAACCGGCTGGTGGGCTGTTTATACTCCAGCATGGGTTTCTGTAGCATTTCTATGGCATTTCTGTGCGTTTTTCTGGGATGCATATTTAATGTGCTTTATAAATTCGGTGTCAGTTAATGCCTTATATGCCTATAAAATGGTGTCCTCTCACCACCTGATTGGTAGTGCTTGCTAGCCGTAAACTCTGCCCTCATGAACTCCACTTTGGTGATATATTTGAGATAAAAAAAATAACAGTGCCAAGCAAGCAGCTGAAGTATTGCTAAGTGATGCATCTCTGCTGGATTATGCTTTTCTCTTGTGATGAATGGCACTGTTTCAGGTCCTGTAGTCTCAATCAGGACTTTTTCTTTGAGTAATTCAGGGTAATAACATGAAATAGAAAATGCAGAAGCTGTGATTTTCTTGAGTGTAAATGGGAAGGAAAATAAGCTCTGGCCAAGGATTGAAAATGAATCTCATCAAGCTTTGTGCTAACCTGGGTTTTCAGACTGATTTTTCTTCCACATTTTTTTTTATTTAATCTGCCTTGGGATTTGGGAGATATTTTTAAAGAAATTGAATAGTTTTCTGAACTCTGGAAGACTGAAGCTATTTCCTTATGAAATAGCCTTTCTGGCTATGTCTCAGGTTCCCATATGTATTAAACACTGGAAAATGTGCTTTTGTTCTTTTATTCTGTGGTGGGATGTAATCAATTACAAAGGCACATGAAATGTAGATTTTATTTTTGCTTTTTTTCGTGCTTTGGTTAATAACTATCACTGTCGGGAATTTTGCCTGATCCATCTCTCATTATGTTTATCTGTTTCTCTGGATACAAAATATATGCAAACTGCAGAGGAGCAGGGGTGCAGTGACTGCAGGAAAGGAAACCCAGAGAGATTTGCTAAAAGCAGCTGATTCCTGGGATAATGTTTTTTCAGCATTTTTTATACTGTAAAGCAGTATAAATCTATTAACATGTTTGCTGTTCCTCCAGCTTTCTCTAAACCGAGGGGCTGAGGTGCATGGCCTAAGTACATCCCAGTTCCATCTTGCAGCAAAAGGACAATTTCCACAATCCTGGCTTGCCTGTTTCCTTTTGTGCCCTGGTTTTTATCAGGAAGAAGCTTTGGGAAATGGCTTAGAAGGGTGCTCTGATGCCCTCTGGTCAGGGCTCAGGTTTGGGAGATCAGTACACCCAGTCACTGGAACACATTGCCACATCTGCTTTTTATGCACTTTGTACATAGCTGTAGTTATCTTCACAGCATATTTCTGCGCCCCCTCGCCCTTTTTTTTTTTTTTTTTTTAAACCTGGAGACCACAGCTTCAAAACTACCTTACTGGTCTGTGCTAGTGATACTGTTCTGAAATAATTGCCAGCATCTTTGCCAAATAAACTGGGAGAAAGCCTATAACCTGTTGATCATTAAAGAGATTAATATGCAGAGAAAGACAAGTATTGGAGAAGACTGGCTGAAACTATACTGAAGTTTGGGCAGGGTGCTTAGTTGTCCATGTGGAATACATTTTTTTTCTAGTACTTTGTGCATCGTCCCAAACTGTCTATTGCTGAGCTCTTCTGTAGGTGCCTGGTTAACTGCAGATAGCTCAAGGGAGTGCTGAAGTTTGAACATTAGACCCTTGTACCTCTTGTCTCATTGAGAAAGTAGAACCAAATGTTTGCCCTTATTGCAAATGTGTGGACGGATACCACCTGGCATGAAGGTAATAGTTCAAAATAGATCTGGTTCTTATAAGCTGAAACTACCTTGCTGAGAAAATTAATACTGAGGCGCAGTAGAAATGGAGACTTTTATAAGATAATATTTACCATTACTACTCGTAGAGAGATACTCTGTGGTTACTGTGCAATTTAGAGTATTACCATGAGTGGCTGTATATTATATCTGTGCTCTGTAAGTTAACATTGATTACATTAAATTCACTTGGAAATACATTTAAGGAACTACATAAATAATTTGGGTTTAAATATCTTCATATTGATTTATATGTGATCTACTGTGTATATTTAATATGTGCTGTGATTGATATAAGTTTCATTTGCTTACAGATTGCAGTGCTATATGGATGATTTTGTGAGTACAGGTTTGGTAGACACATTTATAACAGCTGTAAAGGTTACAGTGGAAGACTGATTGGGAAGGAATTTGATGATTAAATTAAGAAATGTGTTTGAATTGAATATTGCTAGAATTTGGTGGCCATGATAGCAACACCATCCAAACGTATGGGAAAACATCTTTTCCAAGAATCTCCCCAACCTGCTTATTTTTCGCTTTTTCAGAGGGAAGTTTCCAGTCTGCTGTACATTGATCATAATGTGTCCCAGATTTTTTTCCCTTGTACAGCAGTCTCAAATATGTTTTATCCTTATGACACATAGACAGCTGGTTTCACACAGCTAAATTAATTGCTTCTCTCTTTACTCCCTCTTCGTATTGCTATACTTTGATAAATAAAAAAATAGATAGGATAGAAGAATGATTAACAAGAATGTTGTCTGCTTCTAATACAAACATTTTCATGGCTACTCTCAGGTGAGTTTGAATTTTTTAAAAATGTAGACCTACCATCTTAAGCTGGTACTGTCCTGCTCTTTTATTACTATGTCCATTTATTTAACTGGTAAGAACATGTACTAAATGTCTGTTAAGTATAGTATGTTGAACTTGGTACATTTCCAGATTGGGCTGATGGAGAGGGAAAGAAATGCCATGCGTATAAATCCATCAAAAATTCAGAGTGAGTGAAATCCTGGAGTGATTGTGTCTGTTTTCCATTTATTATGTGTGCTATCCAGTATAGAGCAGGATATTGTAAAATAATGTGATGCATAAGTCATAAACTAAAATTTTGTGGGGGCTTTTAATTAATGGAAGGAAAAAGGGAAACTAATATTTCAGACTGGCTCACATTCCTTGAAGTCACAGACTCCTGAACATGCGAAGAAATTGAATTCTCACTTCAGGACAATTGGAGCAGCCATGTTTGTTGTAATGTGGTGGTAAAGTGCTACTCCAAGTGAGTAATTTCCTGGAAGAGATTTTGCAGCTTTTTATACCCTGTCCACATTTATATCTTTTGGTAAGCAGTTAAATAATGTACTAGGTCAATAATTTAAATTATCAATATTTGTCTTGCCAACAAAAGTTATTATCTTGGGTTCTTCAAAAGTTCTCTTTTAGGCTCAGATCCATTTTTTAAAGAATTTTCTTTGTAAATGTGAGGTGATACTTGGTTTAGTTTGAAGTACAAAGAGAAAAAAGGAAAGTCATGTTACTTGATGCTGTTTGCCATTAAAGACAAATGTCTAAAGTACTAAGATTACTTTTACAAAGCAGTTGAGAAAAAACTTTCTAACAGATAATCGATCTTGTGCAATATGCTTGTTAAGAGCAAGTGTGTGTCTCATTCAGCTGCTTCAGGTTTCAAAACCGTTCAGCGATGGAAAGGGGTATTATTGGGTTGAGTCTGGGGTTCCCTGAAGTAGGATTGTCACTGTCCACTGGGGATGACCAGAGTCCCAGGGCTGAAAGGATGGAATATGTAGGCTGGCTGTGATTAGCAGCTAGTGCCAGAAGATAGTAAATAGCAGCAGGGTGTATTTCTACTCACCGTATGAGAGATAAAAGGCAGTGCTGCTAGTAAGCTGTAAACAGAGTCTGGAAGATAAATTTCTGCAGCATCGTTTTGATTTTTGCTCTGTGTCTAAGAGCTTTGAAGTTGTTCTGGCAAGTGATGATTTGGTTTGTTGTTGTTACATATCTCAGCAAGTATTCATCAGACTTTCCAACAGACATGAAGACTGCAAATAAATTGAAATAAACCACTGAAAAATAAGCTATGTGCTGTAGTCAGTGGAAATTAGAGGAATATGTGTAAATTTTAAGCACTCACCACCTGTTTACAGTACAAAAAAGCTGATAATTGCTGCTTCCTTTCTGACCCTAAGTCATGTCTTACTCCTGAGGGAACATTCCTGTAACATAGAAGTCACTTATGTCTCAGGGTGTTTTTCAAAGTGATATTTCAAGCTCCTTCATACCAAAAAAAAAAAAAGAAGAAAGAAAAAGCCCTGTCACTCAGTGTAGTCAACTTCTTAACTCTTACTCTATAAATATTTTGGTAATGGGTGGAGATTTTTGCTGGATACATTATTACGCTCAGTGATGAAGCAATCTAAACCTATAGGCAGAGCAAGGAAAATGGAGGATAAAAATGGTGTTAATGGCTTGGTTTAATAGCCATCAGGTCCTGGCGATATACCATTATGAAGAATACAAGGAATTATCTTCTTTTTTTTTTCTTAAAGAGAAGATCCAAGACTGAGAAGCAATAATGATCCGCAGTGGCATACTTTCATGTATGTTGAAAGCTGATGCAGAAGCTTTCTGCAGAAGCAGAAAATGGATCGTGTGCTAGAACTTCAGGTTTGCAAAACTTAGATCAATGGTTTCCTTAGGTAGAGAGCTTTGATATTCCTCCTCTGGGTGTTTTGAAGTCTTCACCATGAGAAACTGCGGTATGCATGGGTGGATCTGGCAGGAAACTACCACTTACAGCCTAGAAAAATGAGCTCCTCTGATATAAAAATAGATATAAAACGTGGCACAGAAGCTCCCTTGTCTCTTAAGATTGGCAGGCTTTCTGTGAGGATGGAAATTCATGTGAAAGTGCTTATTGGAGGTATTGATCAGAGGTCTACTAGTCATTCACTGAAGGAAAATGAAGCAGTAGCTGTACAGTGGCTTTGGAACCAGTGGGGATTTGAGAGTGAAAAATTACATCTGCAATAATTGACTAGAAATCTAATCATTCTCTAAATTGAGCTAAACTTACCTTAAGCAAACACAGTTACGCTATTTTTAAATAAAGCTCAGTTACTTCTCAGAAATACTTTGTTAGAGGATTCGGTTTTAGTTTTAAAGTTTTCAAAACAGATCTTCATGAAGCGTGAGAAAATAATTAAGCCAGATTTTGGACCTTGATTTGGAAATGGATTCATCTGTTATTTCAGCACGGGCATCAGTAGAGCTATTTAGAGGACAATATGTGGCTTTGTTTTGTATTGGAAAAATCATCAGTTATCTGTGTCTGATTCTTGTCAAGTTTCTTTCAGACTGTTTTGAGAGATCTGAAGTTTCTGATGTGTCTTAGTTTACCACAGGACAATGTTTTGGTTTCTGAATTTTTTGAAAATAGAATTCTGTGTATGCCTGTGTTTCAGAGTTTTTTGAGATGAAGATATCCTGCAAAGCATGTGGGGATGGATAACCTACTAAAAGTAACTTTTCTTGAAAATAACTGCTCTGCATGTAAGGAAGCTTTTACATATCAAAGTGACAATAAGCATCTGTAGTAAGGGAAAAAAATGTAATCAGTCTAATTTAGTCATTAAATACTTGTTAATTCATAAAGCTTAGTAAGCTGACTCATTGAATGGCTCCATTGGTGCAGGCACCCAGGCAGCTCCCAGAGTGAGTGCTGGCTTCTGCAGCTCCTGGCAGCTTGCTGTGGTGCGGGGCTCAGCATCCTGCTGGCCCTGCCCCATTCTGGCTTTGCAGGATCTGTGCTTGAACTATGTTTTTATTGATTACATCATTGTTAAAAAACTTAGTATGCCTCATTCTTCTAGTTACTCAGGACTTAAGGCACCATTGAGTTTTTTGATGGTTCCACATCTAATTGGAAAGTTTCTTAGACACAGGTGAGGTTCTTGGGGACATTTGGCTCTCATCTGTGCTTTTTGGTAATGTCAGTGGAGTCTAGTTATGTCTTGCCTGTTTGCATGCTGTTGGAAGTCTTGGAACCTCAGCATTTGTGTAGTATTTTTTTGTTACTTAGAATTTGAAAATTGTTACATTATATCAATATTCATATGTACTAGAAATCTCATCCTAGTGTTTGGGATTTTTTTTGAAGGCTGACTGTAATGTGGTTATTACATAATATTGTCCAGGGATCTGGAGCTGGCCCTGTTACAGCTTAGCAGGTTGCAGTGCCCATGCAGTGGGTGTCCTTCAGTGGTATTTAGCCTGGTCTGGGAAAAGGGTTGTATCTTTAATGGTGGTCAGGCGGGGGTGTGTGTGTATTTAGGGTTGGGTTATTGTGGTTGGTTTGGTGGATGTTTTTGGGGTTGTGGTTTGTTTGGGCTTCTGGGTGGTTTTTTTTTGCTTTCATGTACACTGATCGGCTCTATTAGAAATAACTTTGCTGCTAAACCAAGAGCAATGAGGCATGAATGTGCGGGTGCCGCACAAGAGATCTTCCTCCAGTGATCTTCCTCTGCTCCTGCCTTCTGTCATTTTTGTAACTTGTTTCTTTGCTCTAATTGCATGTAGCGAAGATAACTTCCAAGGGGCCAAACAAGTCTTCAGGTAGATTTGTAGAAGAGTTCCACATCTCAAGTAAATTATATTAAATTGTAGATGCAATATACAAAACTATTTGTAGTTGGTTTGCTTATTAAACTTCAATAAAATTATAGAGGATTATAATTATTTTTGAGATGTTTTAATATGTTCAGAATCCAATCAGCATGCTTAGTTTTAATTACATATTTAGTATGGTTTCTTTAAAAATGGACAATGCCTACTAACATAGTAGCAGCTATTTCTGGGGTTTGTATTCAAAATTAAAGAATATTAAGATTTTTAACTAGTTTCAATGGCGAGATATTCTGCAGCTACACAAGATTATTTTTTAAATTGACTTGTTTATTTATTATTACTCCTTTATTAATGCCATAACTGCATCTCACTTGGTCGCCTTTCTGATTTGTTGGAAAGATTATAGTACAAAACCCGATCTCTCAGCTATGTGCTTTTCTGAGTTGTTATATTTGAATTATATACTGTATTCAGTATAAACTACGCTGCTCTGTTGAATGTCAAGAGTCTAAGGGGCCCTGAAACAACAGGGCTGTTTATATTCTTCAAGTGTTGATACCCAAGGAATGTCTCAAACTGAGGTTTGCTTCCCAACACAATTTATTTATGGCTTTCTGTTTGTTACAATGTTTCAGCCAAACATGCGGAACCATCTTATGTGGGTCAAGCTTGAAACTATGTAACTTATATTGTTCTGCTAATACACTGAAAGGATATTTTACATCCCCAAACATTGTTGATACGGATCTCTAGAGTCACTGTCTTCCAAAATATGACTAGATAGCTTAAAAAAAAAAGAAAGTACGCTTTGTAGTGCGCAAGGAATAACCTCTCTTTTGGCATAATACACTTTTAGCCCTAAGTCAGATTTAGTCTTTAACTGATGTTGAAGAAAGGTACATTTTCACCTCATGTATTTGTGCCTGGGAGAAGAAAATTAAATCAGAAAAACTGCAAAATATATACTCCATAGTAGTTTTAAATTACTGGATTTCTAGGTTCATGAGTATTGCATTAAAATCAAACCATAGTGATTTCTATGTAATATAGCCATTTATCAGCTGTGCACAGTGGGGTACATCTCATCTTGGAAGTAAACTTCTCTCCATTTGTCCTACAGTGTATCATCTGGGAAGATTCACCCTGAGCCCCAAAGCGAATACAAATTTATATCAGTTTCTTGTGTTCACACTTACTAGTAGAGAATTGTGCAGGAGGCCACACCCCTGCCAGAATGCCACAGAGCTCGATGCTCAGCTTGATTACTCATTCACTCAAAAACAAAGCAATGGTCTTCAAGTTTCTAAAAATTGCCTCTTTGGGGGATTTTCCAGGCACTTAATGGATCTACTTATATCTAATATTATACATATTTATATATATAAAGATATTACCTAGCTTTAGGTAGGTGTAACCTTTGTTGCACTTTGTACATTCTGATGATTTATGTATGAGAGTAACTGCAGTAGCTCACAGCTTCTGATACAAATTAAATCTGTCATATTGAAAGTGTTTAATTTATTATTCATTTTGAGTGCCTTCCACAACAGTAAAAAAACTGAAACACCCTACTAAGCACAAATAAACCCTGTCAAAAAGTCACCTGTCAAGCAGTGAGCAAATTCTTGTCAAGAGCTTATGGTCCAAATGTAGGAGGAAATTTGAACACCCCAAAGTTTCTAGCACAAGAACAAGAGAGCTAATCAATGTGCAGTGAATTGTGTAAGCGTATAAAGGAGAGCTTTTGGTCCAAATTTAATGAAGTTAAAAGTGTTTTTGTGGTTGTTAAATTAGAGGGCTCTAAACTATAATGTTAAATCCTGGGTTGGATCCAGAACTGAGTGGCAAGAGAAGCATTTTATATTTACTTTTTACATAGGTCTTAAAAAAAAAATCTGCTCAATTCTGATAAATACAATTAGCATCCATGAATTAGATTATCCTAGGTAATTGTGAGTTCTAGATCAAAGCAGTTGTTCCCCTTTTGGGAAGGACAAAGCTGAATTAATATTTTCAGAAATGTGTCTGAATGTCGTTAGTTTGGGGTTTGTTTCAGGAGTCATGAAATCTGTGATGGCTCATCCATTAGGCAAAGATTTAGTATTTTTTTAGGACCTAACCTTTTCCATCTATCACAAATAGCTATTTTATCTGTTATTTTCAGTTTCCAACAGGTCTTACCCTTAGTATACAACTATTCATAAAAATATATATTGTGTATGCATATTTGCACATATATGACAAGAGATGACGTGCATTATGATCATGCATCAGTGAAGTCACTGCAGTTGTGCCATGAACATCCACAGAAGCAGGCTGAGATATGACCTTGCACAGTGACTGGTTTCTGGTAGAAATCAGTGAACTGCTGGGATACTATCACTTTCTCTGTCAATCTGTCCCCACAAACACCTCCCTTCTCTCTTTTCCAACATTAGCATAAGACTTTTTCCTCAGGTTACTACTGGGATTATGTCTTGTTAGTTGATGTAGAAATGTTGCCTGCCAGCTTGAAAACTGCTGGAAAAAGAGAGGCCTTTTATGGAAATGCTGACACAACTTTATCTATAGCGTAGCAGCATACACCATCTGTTTCCAATAAGGTGGTTATTATCTTTTCTTGTCAAACTTACCACTATGAAAATATTTTGGTCTCTTCTTCAATGCCTGTAATGCACAGGAGTGCAGTTACTGACATGATAAGAATGAGCATTCTGAAGGAGTTTTTGCTTTTGATACCATGCACTTAATATATCAATTTATGCATCTTTCATTGCCAGAGGCAAAAACTGTATTCTTTTTTATATTCTCCCAGTTCATCAGTTCTGATAGTTCTTCAGAAATACGATACTGACGACCACATTTAGACATGCATCTCATTCTGCAGCTCTTAAAATTGCCACACATCCATTTGTTTGAAAAACAGTGCAGCGAATGAGTGTGCTGAAGGGCTATTGTAAATGGTGGAAGAATCTGTCAGTGACGCTGTCGATCCATTAACTTCAGTGTAACTGGATCTGTTCACACAAACTAAGGGTGAGGTTCTCTATATTTAGTCTGTGAAAATTTGTCTGGTTTTTACTCCTTTAGTGCAATTCTGTCTGTTGTCTTTGTCACCTCTAGTAGTCAGATTTATGACTACAGGTATGTCTTAGGAGACCATAAGCCTCAGAGGGTTTTGCTTTCAACTTTGAATAAGGCCCTGGTGAATAAAAGTGATGAAGAATTAATTCATATTGTGTTGCCAACTCAGTGCTGAAGGCCTGAAAAAAGTCTTGTGGGTGGTCTAGGAGTATAAAATAAATTTGTTTTATTTCATGCATCTGGTATACTTTGCAACATTACTGAAAGTCTGAACTCTCACATAAATTTTTGAAAAGAGCCAGGCAGCAAAGCACTCTACCAAGGATATGTGCACTGATGTGTTAGCAATTCACTTTTAGATCACTGTTTTCTTTAAGCTAGAAGTTACGTTATACTTGAACGACAGTTAGAAAGTTGCTCTTGAGTACTGACTGTTCATCAAGTATTTGGAAGGTCTGGGCACAGCAGCACATGTGCATGACAGTTCTTCCTGGCCTGAGGTATACAGCTTGGTCTCACTGCACGTACGATTCAGAGTCTGGCTTCTTGTCATGTCTTGCCTCTGTGTATGTGCAGCTCAGTCGTGTGGCTCATGCATTGTAGGTCCACTGCTGGACGCTCATCCCTGTGGGCACTGTCTGTCTTAAAACAGCACTAGTGTGCATCGTTCATGTCTGAAGTAATCACTTCTTATTTTCTTTAATGCCTTTTATTTTAAAAAAATTATATTGTGATAACAAGCCATTAATGAATTTGATTCTAGGTATGAGTCTACTACCCTGGCAGGATTAATGATATTTTAAAAATAATATAGTGATGACATATTTGGCTTTATTTGCACGAAAGATTGTTAGGAATAGCTACATTAGCACAGACCATTGGTGGAGAAGGAGTTAAAGGCAATATTACATTTCTTCAACACTGGCAATATGACATTTGTTCACTCGCGTGAACAAATCTAGCAATAGGACACAGTGTTCCGGAAATTATCACAGACCTCTGGTGTACTTTGTGGATAGATGCCAGCTATTTCTAATCCTCTGGGAACGTTCTTAAAACAGATATCTATGTAAAAACCAGATGCTGATTGAGGAACTGAAAGTCAAAATCTTTAACTGGCGTAAACTGGAGCGGATCCAATTTACTGACAGCTACTGATTTTTCAGAGCTGTGACTCTGAATCAGCTGAGAACACAACACTATATTTCCAGCATTTTTCTTCAAGCGTGAGAAATTTGAGTACCTTTGGTGATGCTTTTGATCATCCAAATGAGGTATAATGTCCCAAAGTGATTAACTGAATTTCAGTAGGTGGGTAGAACAAAATGCATTCATTTACATGTAGACATTCCAGTCGTATTTAACACAGAAATGAGAGTAGTGACTTGAGTGATAAAGCCACCTCTTAAAGGACTTGAACATAAGTATCTTACGAGTTTTGAAGAAGCAAGATAATGATCTCACTCTTGTCCTCTTGTTCATAATGAGCCATTGGACTTACTGTTGTTACCGAGAGCGTGTTCCAACACATTTAGTACTTTGTTGAACTTGATTCCTATTGCGAAATTGATGGTAAAAAACTGGCAAGCAGTTATCTGTTCCTAAATCTTTGAGTGGCAATGAGGGTTTTTTCTAATAGAATGAGGAATTGTGAATTACTTCTTGCTATGGAGTTACTGATGCTTACAAAATTTTGTTGAGCAGTTCTTGAATGGGAAATTGTAACATTAAGGTATCTTATTGATGTAACACTCAAAGATATGTAAGGTGGTGAAGTAAAGATATGAGTTTTTCTTACAAAAAGACAATGGACGTTCAGTGGAGGAATTTTGGATTTGGGGGAAGAAGATGAAGTGGAAGGGTTTTGCGGTTTAGAAAATGAAATTACATAGGAACATAAAAAGGATAGGAAATGAAGGTGCTTTTTGAGGAAAAGTAAGACCTTGAAAAGCTCAGGTGAGAGCTTGTGATAAGCTGGAGTTTGTCTGAACGAAGCAAAACATTAATATTTAAGCTTCTCCAGGGTGAATGGACTTGTATCATGTTTGTATGCAAGGCTGCTTCTTCAGTCACAGACCCGTGATAATTCCCTGTTCAGGTATCGGAAGGAATCAGGCTGTTCTTACTTGTTGCTCGTTTTGCAGTCTTAAACACTCTGAGAATGACCCGATTGGTGATGTATTTCATGTACTGCAAATAGTTGCTTCTAATGATCTACTGTGTTAGAGAGAAAAAAAACTATGCTGAAAGGTGTTTATAAGGGGTTGAAGTGATGTGATGCATCATGAAATTTCAGTGCTTCTAAATGTAACACCATAATGCTTTGCAAGGGGTGAAAGCCCACTGACATTGAGTGTCTTTTGATGACAGTGGCTCGGTCCCCAAAGGCTTACCATTTAATAGCACTAAAGACTAAGTAATAATAAGGTAGTCCTTTTTCTTAGCTGGATATGTACTACTATCATGTAATTTTGATGAAAGGTAAACTAGGACCAATATTTTCACTGTTAAACTGAATTGAGGATGATGTGCAGGGTTTGTGCTTACAGCTGGTAATTTCCACTACAAAGACCAAACCAGGCTTGGTCACATAAGAGCCCAGTTGTAAGTCAGGGTTCCCTATGTTGTACAGATTTCTGAGTGCAATCAAAGACTGAGTATTTACACCAGCAGTGGGGCATGCACTCACACCATGCCCATGCCCACGAACCCATAATTGCTCCCTAAAAGTTATTGCAAGTCTAGTATCTAAGTTGCATTCCTTAAGCATGGGTGCTTTTCTCAAGTCCTCACAAATTTTCATTTTTTCTGTAAAAGGGAAAATAAACAGCATTTCTGTATTTTGTGGATTTGCGTGCAACTGCTCGCAGCTTCTAACTCTGCTGTGAGAGTTAACAGATACAAAAAGATGTCAGTATTCATAGAGCTTTGCTTTGGAAAAAGATGTTCTTGTAACTTGTGTGCTGCCTTCTTGGGCTTTTAAAGGCTCATATCAAAAAAACAATAGGAGGATAAAATTAAAAAGATCTGAAAAATGATAAAGTAGTTTTGAAAGGAGAAACTAAGGGAAATAGAAAGTAGATTAAGTTCAAAGCAACCAGTAGCTGGAGGTGATGACGGCTGGTTTGTTTTAAACTATGCATCCCTACTTGAATTTTAAGTCATTCAGAACCTTTTTAGTATGGACTATTTGCCTGACAAAAGTTCATAATGCTTCATCCCTGAAGTATGGAAGGATATCGAAAGAATAAAAGCAGGAGAGCCTGCAGGAAAGCCTTTAATTTCCTCTGTCCCAGAAACCATAATCCTGCAGGAGAGCAAAGTAATGGCTGGTATGTGTCTTTTTAAAGAACATTTATCAATGTTATGCATCTAAATGACAGGGTGGATAGGATTTCTTAGCTGACCTTTTTTTTTTTCTTTTTTAAACATTCTGCTTTTTTCTTTTTAATGCTCTTTTTTAATATGTATGGACCAAGAATTGGAGCAGCACGAAAGCCAAGTTAAAAATGAAATTGAAATTAAAAAAATGTAACTTTATGCAAATGAATAATGCAGTAACAGACAGTCTTCATGTAGGTAAAGATACCTTTAATTCTTCTTTCACACTGAACTTTTCTTACAATGCCTTATTCACATCAATGTCTTACTAACATTAACAAGGTTAATGTTACGATTTCCCACTGTAGCAGAAAGGCAAAACAAGAAACTGGGTTTTGTTTAAATGCCTTCTTAATAGAGGTATGCAACACTCTGAAAATGGGCTAAGGATATTCTTCCCCTGACCTAGCTCTCTTCTTCTGCTAGTAGGAATTAAAGTATGTTGGTCTGCAGTTGTGAGAGTCTACCTGAAGACATCCTGGAAGTTGCAGTATACAGCCACCAGCCTGACCTCAAGAGGAAGCTAATAAATATCTGTGTTTTCCCTAGCCAGTCTGGAGAACTGAGGTAGCCTTGTAGAGGTCTCATGACTCAGTAATGATGTAAAAGATAGAATTGGATCAGGTCAATGAAAACATTTTTCCTCAGCATGACTTGGATGTTTTTTAAATGGCTTTTTTGGTATAAAGCTCTCTCTAGCAGACCCCAATGTTTTCTTGACTGAAGGAAGTCACTTGAAACATCCTGAAAATGGAAGGAAGAGTTTTCAAGTGGATATATCTAATAAAAGCACCTTCCTTGGTATTTCAGGAATTCAGTGGTTTCCAACAAAAGAAAACAAAAAATGAAAAAAATTCCTCACCAGTCTTAATTGCATTGCTTTTGTATTCAGTCTCAAGGATTTTCTCATCCCTAACCTTTATTGAAATGAAACGAGCTCTACTCACTTGTCACTTACTGACACTTCTACGCACTGAAAGAAGGAAACTGCCTGTTGCTCCTATATCTGTAAGTAATAAGTTAAACTTGTGTAGAAGTTAAACTCTCTCTTGGGCATGAGGTGCACCTAAATCGCTGTCTCTTCTTCATGCACATGTGTGTGATTGACTTTAGATTACACTTAAAACTAGGCTGCTCCTTCACAACAATCATCCCTGATACTGTGCAGAAAGCAGCTAGGGTGCCCTGAGGGCTGCCAAAGCCTGTTCCATGTCATCGTGAAACCAGAAATTGCTGACTGAGCTGTCTGAAGTGTGGTAAAGGTAATGGTAGCAGAAAAGAAACAGAGGTTGTGTTCCTGGAATTTTTGCAGATTTTCTTGCTTACTGTTCTTCTTTTTTAATTTCTCAGAGGCCCAGAGTTTCAGTAAATGAATAGCTTTGCTGTACAAACAGCATGTTATGAGTGTAGCATTCCAGCAATGCCTTCCTACTCCACCCAAGCACTGGGTAGTTTTTCCTTCAGTTTGAAATGCTGAGCCTGTTGGAATGCAAGGATTTTTAATTATGGAATTGAATTTTCTTACTAATTACAAATCTTTATTTTTAGTTGAAAAAGAGGGTGATATTAGCCAGCAAGGATGCATTTAGCGGATTATATGAGTCCACTTTGCAAACCGCAATGTAGAAAAGCTTTGTGGAAAAGGCAATGTGTAATGATAGGTTTCTATTGAACTTTGATGTGTATAGCTTCAAAGAATGAGGATGTTTGGGCAGTAGCAAATGTGTTTCTCTTAGATGTAACAAGAAAAGACATCCATACACATTTTGTCTGACTTCAAAGGAGCCAAATCCTACAAAACGAGGAAGGCAAACCAGTTCTTTTGCAGAACATGTTTATTTTATCAGTTAGACTTTGAGTATTACAATATATGTGAAACTAGAACAGTGAAACTTGTAAGAGTTTGGATAGATGAGTGCAGAGAAGATCAGGCTGCAGTTACAGGCTTTAATGAATTTAACGAATTTTCACTTTGCCCTTGGTTAAATCTGATTGCCTTCTACAATGAGATAATTGGCTTGGTGCACAAAGGAGGAACAGTGAATGCTGTTTACCTTTAGTTTAGCAAGGCTTTTCATGCCATCTTTGATAGCATCTGTAGGCAAATCGAGGAAGTATTCAATTTGGGACTGAATGGGTGGACAACAAGGTGAATGAAAACCTGGTGGGGGTATCAAGTTCAATGAGTAATGGCTGGCAAAGTCAAGTTGGTGGCTAAATGATGGTAACATTTCTCAAGGATCCCCCCCCAAGTGCTAGGACCATCAAGAAATGTTATTTCAGAACCTGGCTGACACAGTGCAATCTTACCCTGCACAGCTTGTTGCTTGCCCAATCGGTTTCTGGCTGTCTGGACAACCAAGATGACTTTTTGTGAATTGCTGATAGATTTACTACAGGAATCCAAATGTACTGTGAGTGGAAACCATGTCTCGCTGATACTGGCACAGGAAGAATTTTCATCACAGCCAAAATCCGTTATTTTTTACTGATGCACAGCAGTACAAGACTGGATTTTGGAAAGACCAGAATCAAACGTTCACGGATTCCAGAACAGTAAGCCAAAGCAGACAGTAGAAGTATATTAGGTTTTCCTGGTAACCTTGCTGTTTTAGACTTAGGTTTAAATACATTAGGTGCAGTTCTTTATGTTCTGATAAGATTTGCTTTAATTTGCAGTAGCAGTAGGTTGGGCAGAATTCTCCCCATCGGGGCTGGTTTACTTACAGAATTAAGCCTCTTATGTTTTGGGAAATGTGCTAATTGCAGTTTTAATTCTGTTTTAATTTTAAAGATAATGCCTGTATTGCTGAACTTGAGAACGTTCAGCGGTGCTGAGCCCTGGCCCTGTTCTGCCTCTGCTGACTGAAGGCTCTTGCAGCACATTATCTTTGTAAGCTCCCCACCAAAAGAATCTGCTGTTTCTGTGGAACCAGCCCGTCTTCCTGCAAATGAAAGTGATTCCGCTTAAAAATGTCATCCCAGAGTCAAGAATGTGCTCCAACACTTTGCTTAGAAAAACAAATGATCTCTGTTGCCTCAAGCCTCTTTTGAAATAATAAAACATAGTAATTGGCCATGATAAGCACTCTTTTGAGGCTTTTTCTGCCCTTACTCAGGGAGAAAACTGTGGTACAGATGGCTGTAGCTGAACTGACTTCACTGTAACTACCTTGAATGACAAAGTCCAAGTGGAGCATTTTTGGCTATGTGGGCTCCAGCAGAGACCAGGCAGCCCGCTACAGACTTCAGCTTTTGACTGATTTGCTCCAACTGCTGAAATCTGCAACAGTGTTTTCTCAGGCATGCCTGATTGCCTCCCCATTATAATCTATGTACAGCCTTAGACATTTGGAAGTAATTTTATTTCCTGCTTGAGGCTCAGTTGCTGTCATCTGAGAGTACTTGTGTAAGCAGTGCTGGCATATCAGGCCCTTCAAACTCCCTCCTTCACCTGATTCACCTACAGGCAGCAAGCGGATGCGTCCAGCCATCCTACTTGTGAACCAAAATAAAAACAGAGAAAACCAAAGTCAAAACATGTTTACATCCAACCTCACTCACGGCATAACTCTAGTGAGTTAGTTTAACGAAGTGCTTTTGGAGTATGCAGATCCAAGACTGTGGAGTAACTAACAGAAAATGGCCAGCCTGACCAATCTTTAAGCAAAGCATGGCTGCTACGCAGTTCCCTGCCCTGTCTGTAGCATAAGATGGGGTGTGTAGAAGGGCTGAGTCTGGTTCAGTAGCTCAGGAACAGTGTTTAACATGCAGATACATCATCATCAGATGCTCTTAGGGAGTTGAACAGCATCATAAACATTGGATAGTGCTGTGGGACCAGTAAGAGAATTCCTTTTTACTGAAAGGGATCCCAGCATATTCTGCCTTTGTATCCAGCATGTGTTGAATCTTGTAATGAAAGCATTCTTTGTGATTGTACTGTTGGAAATTAACTTGATCCATAAAAAGGCAAGCAAAACTCCTGTTTGCACCGATGGAGATGTAAATCCATGAACCTGTGAGCTGGGGAAATGTGGACTACCAAACCAAATGTAGGGTAGTGTTGTTTCCATCCAGCTAAGGAAAGAATGGAGAAGCAGTTGTATGCTTCAGCTGTTAATTTAGAATTCATTCAGAGGAGACTAATCGTAGCCCAAGCATAGTTCTTCTTTTTCACTTTTCCCTTTTCAGACAAATCTGGAATTACAGTGCTGAGTGAAAAACAGAATTGTTTATTTTGACACAATTTTCTGGAAGAGACAAAACCCATTTGCCAGATCACACTCAGAGAGTCCTTTACCTGGGAGATTACCTCTTCTCCTAAGTCAAGGTATATTGTTTTGCTGTTGCTTTCTGCCTCTGGGCTGTTTAGAGCTTGGAGGCTGGGTTTTCTTGGTTGATGAATCTCAGAAGGGTAAACTCCCTCCCCTTAGTGCCAGCCAGAAGTGACTGGCTGACCACAAAGTGTATGTCTTTAGTTAAGACTTTGGTTAACTGCTATACCAGTTTCAACAGTTAATTAAGTCGTGGCTTGGGAGCTGACTTGCACCTTGATACTTAGCAGTATTTATTCATACTTAACCTTATTTGTGGACTCTGCAGGAAAAAACAGTCGAGTCTGTAATTTTCCAGCCCTAAAATACATGTTTTAAAATTATCTACGTCATTTAGAAGAACACCCTGGGACTTTTCTACTTCTGCAAAAAAGCACAAAGGGTTGCAGCTCCTTGCTAGAGGGTTGACCTCCTCAATCACATTGAAAATTCATTTGGAATTAAGACAATTCGATGTCTTAATCTGTCAAATGCTTTTAAAAACACATACTTACCGTCAACTTTGCAAATTAGCCTCTAGGATTTTTTTTTAAGCAGGTACTCTGCAGGATGGATTAAAAAACCCACCTCTTTTCCTAACAAAGAGTTCTGATGAAACCTCGTTTCCTACAAGTTTGTGTTTTAAACTGTGTGCCTGTGCACGTTCCCAAAAGTGTAACGAAAGAGATTTGTTACTATCCACTTGTTTTATGAAGGAGCCTTGGCAGAGCACTAACTTGGAACTCCCTTCTCTTCCGAACTGTGTATGGTCACAAAATTTACAGGAGCATAATTATCTTAGTGACATGGTCTCTCACAAGGTCTCTGTCAAACTTGACTGAAATCGCCTCCTGGAATCAATTGGGCTTGGGGACACAGATGTCACAGTGCAGACATAGGGTCACATAAGCCCAATTTCCTTGGGAAACCGTAGGGAAAATGCAAAATTAAATGTTCATCTGGACCTTCAGCTGGCATGAATCAACACAGAGCCACAGATTTTGAGAAAGTGGTCTGATTTTAGACCAATGAATGTCTGTGCTAGTTGCTCTTTTAGACAGTCCTGCAATGAAGAAATCATCTGCATGATACTCTTGATGAATCTGTGCATGTCATTTGCTGCTTATTTCTTGGCTACGCAGAGAGACTTAAACTGAATTTGAAGCCACGAGGAAACATTCATCTTCTGTAACCCTTAGTGAATTAACACTCTGTTACAGACCTTGTTAGTGGTCAGTGTTTCCAAAAGAATGCGGAGTTATTTGGATTTAAGCGCGTTGTTGTACTCCAGCTGTTATCTAAAGTTCAATGAGATGTATGATGTATCCTGAGTGGAAATGTCTGAATGCAAATTTGATTTGATTTTTGCAATCAAATATTTTGTAGTAAGTGAATTGTGAATCAGTTCAGCCTTTTATTGACAAGGGATTCCAGGTTCATCCTCGTGTGTGTAACTGTAAAGTGCTTATGCAGAGTGTGTTAATCATTATTGACAAGAATTGTTTATGTGCAACAAATGGAAAATAGGTTTTGTATTTATCAGCACTCTTGCAAATATCTGATTTTCAAAATAATTGGTGTTTACATTATAATTTACATGGCACAGTAATTTGAATAATACTTTATTACCAGTCCAAAAAAAAAAAGAGTTATCAAAAGACAAACAAAACAGGCAGTCCGATTCTTATTGAAGTAAATAAGAGGTTTTTCCCATTGATTTAATGGGAACTGGATCAAGCCGTACATTGTTGTTGTAACAGGCTGACAATCAAAGATTATTAACACCAGACTCCTCTTGTCCTCTCTGGGCGGTCTGTACACTTGCACAACAGTACATCTGCAAAATGGTTGTTAGCGTGTATCATATTTCACTTTGATTTACTTCTGCACCTCTGCTTTGTGAGTCAGCAGGATTAAATTTTGTCATTCATAACATTCAAACTCAGCTTTTCATGTTCTAACTTTTTTTTAAAACTTAAAAGTCATTGTGTCTATGTAATCTTATATTTCCTTACACTTTTCACAAACAAGCGTCCGGATTCTAAGGATGACAAAAAGAGGATGAGAAGCTACATGCACATTTGTTTTGATTTCAACCCTTTTTCATTAAATGACCATACCTCTTCTGTTCTGGTCTTTTGGTGTAAGAAATGCAAAAACACTGCGGTTTGGTTACAGTCTGCATCCAGAAGTCCCTCTTGGCAGAAGAAAGCATAAAACTGGCAGATTGCACTTTCGATACCAGTCATCATCTTTTAGCCTTTGTCGGATGATGTTCTCTACTGCTATAGATCTATTAGCCTTTAGGCTCCTTTAATTATTGCATTGGTAGGGCTAGTAAAAATGCAATGTAATGGAGTTGCTTTGCTGTCAAATCCATTTCTTTCCCTCACTATTTCATCTATGAACCAAAGTTCTGCATGCCTGCAGGAAACCTATATATATCTGCAAGTTTTGCTTGTGCCTAGGTAGAGCATCGGGAGATGTATTCCCTTCCATTGTATACCTGCCATTGCTTCAGCTGAGGTAATGGTTGTTGACTGCTTCCGTATTAGGTTGTCTATAAGCAGAGATGAGGAACAAGAGAGTATAGTATGGGGCTTTGGGAATGTTTCTGCAAGGAAAAATAAGACCTTAGGATGACAGCTTCAGCAAGCCTCCCTTTTTGTATATGTGGAGCAGTCTTTCTTTTCTCCCACTTCTTACCCTTTTCATTTAAAATATTTTTGCTCAAGACACTGTGTGGCCTCCCTTCCCATCCACCCCCAATTTTCTCTTTTTATGGTGTCATTTTCCTTCTTTCTTCCTTCTTGTACTACCTGGTTCCGCACCCAGGCCTTACTTATCTTGTTCATACGCAATATACGAACCAGAAGTTAATGAAAGCGGTAGGAGTACAATAACGGGGAGTAACTTTAAAGAACAAAGCAAGCAGCAGTGAATTTCCAGGTGTTGCTTTCAAAACTATGTATATCTGGTGATGCAGGATTGAAATGGTTTCATATGGTGTCTTTTAAAACACTTGTCCTGTTTGTTGGCTTGTTGAGGAGTGGAATTAACCTTGAGAGAAATTTACTTGAAAGGAAAACAAGCTCAGCATAAAATGCCCCAAGCAGGCTGTGCCTTGCTCGCTTTTACTGTGCATCAACTTCTTTGACACATGCTTGTGATGACTGATGGGCTTTGACAGCCATCTAGTGGCTGGGATGGGGGCTTTACCCCCCAGTAATTAGTACAATTTCAGTGTTGTCACAAGGACTGGGCCTGGGTATGTCAGTGCATGATGCGATATTTACCTTCAAACTGTTGATGCATAGTCTCCAAGTATGATGATTTAGTATATTAGGTATAACTCACTGACTGGCTTCTGATCAAATAGTTCTTTAAAGAAAAACTGATACTCTAACAGATCAGTATAGAGCAGAAAAATAATTGCATTGTACTTACTGTGCTTTTCATTGAAATCCTCTTTCACGAAGGTCATTTGAATGAATCCTTAAATACATTGTAGGGTATTTCTTCTGCATTGCCTGTTATATTTGCAGACTGCTTTGAAACTAATTTTCATCAGCTTCAGTGGATTTGCCTGTAGATTCTCTAGTCAGGTCCAATACCAATTAGAGTTGTAGTTTTTGTTGGTAAGAAAGGAATTGGTTAATGGTCTTTTGCACATAAAGAATTTCTGAAGCTGCTTCTCAAGCCGTTCAGTACCTTGTGCTACAACTGCAGAGGTAGAACATGTGACATAAAGAGTTTCTAACTTGGTCTCTGTTGTTAAAAGAACTTGCAGATTTCCAAACCAGGGAGGAATGGTGGAACAGTTTCCTTTGCTGCCTTTCCCAGCGAAGATGTATGTGGATAACATGCCTGCAGTTCAGACCTGAGAGGAAAATGTCAAAGCATGATGTGGGATGAATTGACTTTGAAATAGCTGCTCATTTCAGGTTACTCAATGTAATGCAGTCACAGCAGAAAGGAAAACTGGAAGCATCAAACATAATCAAAAGATTTGAAACTAAAAATGTGTGTTCTGGCTGTATTGTGTGGTGGAGTTTGTTTGTTTGTTTTTATTATCAGTATATCTGCGATCTGGTAGGGAAGTTGGTATGTGCTTTTTACCCTGCCTTTGTCTGCCGCTTTCTCAGCCGCTGAGTAGGCAGAAGCTAGTCACCATCTGGCTCAGCTCTGATTTGCCAAAGCAGTTGCTATGTGGTTTATTTGAAGTTATGACAGAATGCTGACTTTGGGCTCAGTAACTTAGAAGTTTCATTTATGCAAACTGCTGCTCTTCTGAACAGCACGATGAGTTCTGCGGGTGATACGTTAAGGAAGACATAGACCATATGCCAGACATCTGGGGGAAAAGGCTAAATATGTCAGACAGCGTGTTATGTCATGCACACAAGGGAGAATCGAGAAGAGTGCTTTCCAAAGTATGATCTGCAGTTTGGAAAATGAGTCCCACAATGTCATAAATGGACTGTACAGCACACTTGGTTGATGTCTTTACTTCACACTGCAAACATTTCCTCCTGAGCTTCTGCAGCACCCCTTTGAGTCATTTTGTCAGTTGATGTGATAAATTGATTGAAAAGAGGAGCTGACCTGGTATAAATTTGGATTTCGGTTTCTGTTAGAAAGCTGCGGAATTTAGAGATGGCAGGCAACAGTTAATGACACATCTGCTCTGCTTCTCCGAGCTTTGACATTGACGGAGTAACTGGACTTGAGTTAAGGCATGAAGCTGAAATCCCAAATCTGTTCGTATTTATTACTTTGGGATTTTCTCTTTACATCTGGTTTAAATTAGAACAGAGATGCATAGAACAGTGAAACTGTCCTTATGCTTAGAGCTGTTAATTTTTACACTAATAGCAAGTTTTCTTAAATAATAATGATTGTGGTCTTTGACTAGTGGATATCTATCTATATATATAGACATAGATATATATATATAATTGCCCCTATTCCTACTCCTGTAACAGTTAGTAGTCAGGGCTTTTTGGGAATTTTCAGGTAATGGTTTTAACAGGGTCATCCAGTTTCCAAAGACATTCTTGATAGGAAGGTTTCTGTGGTCAGATGGAGCTCCTATCCAGGTAAGAGTTATCTCTGCAGCATCCCAGGGATCAGGATGAATCATTTTGGACTGCGTGTAGCAGCTTTGCTTTGTATTATTCAGAGGGTGTCTTGGCACTGGGGTTCTTGGTTTGCAGTTTTGTGACCAATTGTCTAGGGACAGCCTGGGAACAGGTCATTGCTTTTGCAAGTGCTTGTGTTCCTTTAGAGGATGAAATATTCATTGGGCCAAAGCAAAAAAAATCTTGCTTTTGGCTGATAGGTCATTCTGTAAAATATTGGATACCCAAAGGAAAGCTTTCACTTGACTTGATTTTTGAATTCTTTATCAGACATATTTTATTTTTATGGGGAGATACTGAGATAATGCTCACCTCATGATTAAAAAAAATCCAGATATTTGGAGTATTTGCCTACAGAGTAGGAAGAAAACGAAGGTTTT
This sequence comes from Psophia crepitans, assembly GCA_013399095.1. Lineage (NCBI taxonomy): Eukaryota > Metazoa > Chordata > Aves > Gruiformes > Psophiidae > Psophia > Psophia crepitans. The sequence goes on from VWZZ01004514.1 coordinate 1,345,149, forward strand.
GAAATGTCTTACGTTATAAATTCAACTCAGAGAAGTTGTTCTGCTTTGGTAGATTTGTTGGACAGGAGAGAGCAAAAACTATATTTAATGCATTCTAAATAATTAGTAATTAATTCTAAATTGAAATTCAAGGAAAAGAAAGAAAAGTAATAGTATTAACACAAGAAAGAAAGAAAACCAGCTGTAAATGGAGTGGATTAGGTTTAAAAATGACATACGCAACTGCAATAAAACATAATGACCTCCATACGAATGTGTGAATGTGTACATAGATAGGACAGTTGCATATTGTCAATCAGTGCTGTTCCTATATAAATGGCCACATAGGATAGTCTTTCATGTACTGTTAAAATACTTAAGAGGTATTTTGTATGTAGTTAATATATATCCATAGCAATAATTTATGTGTGTGCTGGGCTGATCATGTAGGGCCATGACCACCTGGATTATAAGAACTCAGCAAAATGGAGACTCTTGGCTGTTGGCATTGGATAGTGACTGACTATCCTGTTTGGAGATTTGATTCTCCACGTTGGCTTTACCTTACACCAAGACCCCAATAAATGAGGTGTTTGGGTTTTTTTTCAACAACCACTGCCATGTCTTTTCAACGCTGTGATAAGTGTGGCTGTAAAGTACTGGCTGCAGGGAGCAGGTAGTGTATACTGTTTTGTACAGAAGTCTCGGAGGTTCTTGTCCCCAGCCAGACATCTCTAACACCCTGTGCACAACAGTTCCAGAGAGCTGGCACATAGCAGTAGTTCTTCCACATGGAGTTAGTACTCCACTGAGCAGAATGATATCCAGAGACTTGTGAGGCAATGTTCATTTGATACCCCGTGGTGGTTTTGTGCACTCCATGACGACTCTATTTTACTTCTTTCTGATCAAGAAATAAGGTGGTAAAAATAAGACATTTAAGATGACTGATATTTAAAAGTCCTTAATATCAACTTCAGCTATGCTGGTGGATGTTTTCTTTGTGTATATGATGGTGCTTCTCATCTCCAGATATGCTCTTCCCTTGTGCAGACCTACTCCTCCTTTGATTTCACAGTTGGAAAACGTGTTGTATATTCTCTCTCCTATCCCAGGAGAAGATGTTGAAGAAATAGCCTGCACTCAGAATGGCCAGATGTATCTGAACAGGGATATTTGGAAGCCCTCGCCATGCCAAATTTGCGTCTGTGACAACGGAGCTATTCTTTGCGATGAAATCCAATGTCAAGATGTGCTGGAGTGTGAGAACCCGCAGGTGCCCCCAGGAGAGTGCTGCCCTGTGTGTCCCCACACAACACGTGATTTTGACCCCCCCGTTGGTAAGATTGCTTTCCATTTTACTTTTTCAAAAGGAGAGACAGTCCAAAGAACTAGGAACCTCATAATAACTGAATTTTCTAATAGTATTTCCTGGTGGAAGTTTAAATCTGAAGAGAGTAGATACTTGGCAGTCATCTTCCATCTTGGGCTGTGCTTGAGCTGGCTCTGGAAACCATTTTCTTCTGAGTATGTGTGTGATATAAGCCCAAATGGCTTTATAACTAAACGGTTGATCTGAATTCCATCTTGATATTTCAAGGAGGTTGAATTCTGATTTCTTTTTGTGGTTCATCTGGAACTGAAAGATAAATATATTAAGATAAATATATATAATAAACGTATCAAGATTGATACTTTTGAATGCATTTATTATATGAAATGTATAATAAGCGCGTGCTTTAATGCTCAATTCAAGGCCCCTCCAATAGATGAATAAATGTAAACACTATACGTAAACAGTAAAATGTAAACACTGTAAAGCATTTCCCCAAAGTAGAAACATGGACGCGTGATTCTTTTGCGAGATGTAAGACAAAAATTAGCACGAACTCCCTGTTTGCTTACTTTCTCTCATATACCTTAAAGATTATGTCTTTTCCAGTCCATTTCTTCTTCCTGGAGAGACCTTGATGAAGCAATCTCCACTCAATTTTCCTTAAAGAAAATCTCTTAACTTGCAGTCAATGCTCATTAATACTCTGTATTGCATTATTTGAACTACATTCTAGAGATAAGAATTAAAGCAGTTTCTTCAGGAGATATAATTGCTGATGATTAGCTTAATATAGAACAAAGTAGTGATAAAGAGTATGTAGTAGGGACTTGAGTAACTGAGCAGCGGAGCGAGATGTGGCAAGCGTTAATAAATAGATGGTGCATCCTGCTGTGTTGTGGGAAGCATTAGGCCAACGCCAACAAGGTCCACCCGACAAATATAAAAGCAATATGGATACGTTACAGAATTCTTTACTGTTATTCAGGATATTAAGAAAATATTAATCTGAAGGATATTTGTGGATATAAGTCTGGCTATATGGCCCTGAATTCAGGCATGTGATATTGCAGGTGCTTTTCAAACAAGAAAAGGTCAAAAATCCTTCAGTCAGCGTTCCTTTGAAAAATACCATGTAATATGTTGTGGATCCATCAACATTGCTTGTATTCAAGTCAGTAATAAAACTTCATTTCACTTCACTGTCAGTCATTAGGCCACCTTCTGCCAATTCTCCACAAGATATTCTGCTTTCCTAAAGTGCTTTTTCTTATTCTGTGCAATGCTGAAAAAGGCTGAGTATCAGGGGACATCACTGCAAACTGTTCTGATTCCTCACATCTGAACAGGGGAGCATGTGTGTCCCTGGGAACTTCCCCAGCTCCCTGGAGGCGATATACCATCTTCTGTGCATCCAGGATTGGGGGTGGCTCTAGCTGTAACACCTGCACTCAACTCTCACTGCATTCTGTCTTTCGGAGTAAAAAAAACTAATTTCTTTTTGTTTCTTCTTTTGTCCTTTTTAATAGGTAGAGGAAGAAAGGTAAGATTTCCTTCACTTTTTTTTTTTTTTAAATGTATGGCAACTGTTAAAAGAATCTCTTGCATCTCCTTGGAGATTTCACATAAATTAAGTCTGTTAAAAACACTTAAATTATTTTTTCTTGGTCTTCCTTAGGGCTAGGGAGATGTAGCCCACATAGAAAAAATGCTGGGATGCAGGTGAAAACCCTCCTCTTAATATAGATAATTTCTTGACTAGAAATCCCTGCTGTCCATGTAAAAGGAATTCCAGCTTGAGTAGTTTGGTGGTTTAATCACTAGCAGTGCCACAAAATGTGGGAAGAGACCACTAGGTCATTAGAAGCCAACTATTAAAACCTTCAGCTTGTTTTTTGCTAAGACTTAGCTGCCCGGTATGCAGTAGGTAGCACAGCCCCTCTAACCATTCCTGCTGGAATTGTTAAAACTTTTTGCAGGAGGCATGTCTGTATTATGGTGCAAAGCGTTACTCCGTCTCTTCTAGCTGTCCTTGTGTTAGCTTTGACCTAGGCCTAATTCAGGTATCAATCACAAGATACCTGTTGTGCTACTGCCCGTAGGCTGGAGCAGCCACTAAGGCAGGACACACAGGAGCCTAAGTGACATCTTTACTAGGCAAACTTACTCCAAAACTACTCTGCCTTCTAGCTGGTACCCCACAGCACTGATGTGATGCGCTCCAATGCAAAGTTATACTTAGAAATTCAAGTTTAAAAAAAAAGTCTTTGATCTAAATAGCATTTTTAATAAGGAATTCAGTTTTCTTACATTTGCTGTTGTATTTCATTATTTCATGTAGTTAACCATGAATAACTGGGATTTTGTATAAATCACTGGAGTATTGCAGAAATACAAGAATACTCCTTAGCCATAGTTAAATGTATGGAACTATGCTGAAAACAGTTTTTTGGCATCCTTTCTACTTTCAGTGGTGGGCAGCATCTCTCATAGTATGCATTTAAATGGAAAGAAGATCTATTCTTGCAAAAGAAATTAAAGTACATTCCGATAAATGAGCATCTAAGATAGTAAGCAGCTACAAGAAATAATATTTAGGTGATCACTTATATACACTCACTGAAACTGAGTAGCTCTCTATGCAGAGGTAGTTTATGGAAATAAATGGACTGTAACCAGCTTATTACTTGATAAACAAGGCAGGAAAGTTTGTAAAGGAGACTTTTACAAAAAGCCCTCTTTTTTTTTTTATTAATGAAACAGTTACCACCAACAGGTCTAAACCCAGTTATTTTATGTAACATGTAATCATTGTCAAGGCATTCAGCTCAAAGAAAAGTCAATTGGCAAATGCTGTGCCCTTCACTCTGAAGCTCTTCAATATCATTTTGTATTCTGTCCCTATGCAGATAGACATGCAGGTTTTTTTACATCCGTAAATCTAATGATACGAATTTTGATTTAATACCTTGAAGAAATGGACTCTAAATGCTCCGGGCTCTGCATTTCATGTGAATCAAGTTATCCAGTAACAGAACACATCAACATGTTTTCTAATAGTTAGGTATTATGCTAATTTTTTAGTTTAACTCTTCTTTCAACCAGTACATTATGCAGTTAGAAAAAGTCTGGTAATTTATAGCCTTCATTAGTCAGTGTCCATAGTTATTAAAAAATAATGTGGTTTAGCTATTGTAGGTACTTTCATTTAGTCTCAGTTGTATCCTTAGAGAAATCTCAGCATTTGTCACAGTCACAGGGATGGTGTTGGTGAAACTGTCACTGTTAATTGAACTTTCACTTTTTTTCTGCCATCTGAGGTTTTTGTATCTTTTTGTATCTACAGGGACAAAAAGGAGAACCTGGAATAGTGCCACCTGTAAGTAATTTTTTCTTCATTTGTCAGCACACCACAGAAGTGTCCATTTTAGTGCTTTAAAGCAGAATTGTAGTAATTAAGGAAATACAATAAAAATGTACAGCCTAGGAATGAAAGGAATGGAATTAATTAGACTGTTTCACATATTATTATATTAGACATTCCTGTCAGTTGCATTTTGGGAAAAAATCTCATTGAGTTGAATTGTGTTATGTCATTGTGTTATGACACATTCTATGTGTCATAATCTTCATTTCTATAGTTAGGATTTTGTGGAGGTATAATGGTAAATTAGTATTTGGGAAGTGTAGAGACATTTGAGATAACTGGTGAAATAAATTGTCACTTTCTGTCTTTATTATGCCTTTCTAGCATGAAGACAAGTTAAAAGAATTGACAAGTTGAGACTAAGTCATTGTAATTCACCTATTTATTTCATCTTTTTTAGAATAACAGTGACACTTCCAAGATTTTCTCATTTTGTTTATAAAAAGGCTCCACACTGGAAAGACATAACCAGTGGATTTTATTTTTTTTTCCCAAAAAAGCCTCACAATGTGCCTGCTACTTTGATTTTCTCTCTTGCTATTTACTTTTCGATAACTAATTTTCTGCAGGGTAGTCATGACAAATATAGCCATAATTCTGTATGATAATTTTAATTTATATTGTCTTCTTTAGGTTTCAGGAATACGAGGTCGCCCAGGACCAGCTGTGAGTACTTGTTGATATTCTGTTCCTCTCATGAAAGCATTTTCTACTTTCTGCCATATCTGGTTTGTATTGTGAGGATAATGTGAAGGACTCTTCCGTGCCTGTAGTAGGTATTGTCTGCCAAGCTGATGGATTTGAAGAGGCAACAAGTTTATGGGGTTTTTTACTAGTCTGAGGTCAGCCCCATGCTTTAAGTGAATGGATGTGTGCTTGTAGTACATGCATGTCTGAGGACCTTTGTGCCAGGCTGATGCTGGGGAATGCTTTTCCAGCAGGGATCTAGTAAGAGTAGAAGGAGGTGCAGTATGCTCCCCAGCTGTGGCTAAGTAGAGAGCAGTTCTAGACTAGCAGGAACCTGTGTCTCAAACCCATGTCTCCCTTTAAGACCCTCTACCATTCAGAAAACCTTTGCTAAATTAACCTGTGGAGCACGTGAAGGTTGAAACCATTTTGTAGATCTCTGTATCCTGGTTCTACTTCCTTCAGGCAATGTACAATTGAGAAGAAATATTGAATACTCAGTAATTGTAGCTGGTTTCTTTATGATCATATGAAAAAAAAAACCCACCAGAAATTAATTTTCAAATAAGCATTTCATTTCGAATTTTCAGAACTTTATCCATTGTTAGGTAGTTTAACAAGTACTTAATATTTCTGATCTTTGTTTTAGGGGCCTCCAGGCTCCCAAGGACCACGAGGAGAACGAGGACCAAAGGGAAGACCTGTAAGTTATTTAATATCTCAGAAATCAAGTACTGGACTAACCTCAAAAGTTTAGATGGCTTTAAACTGTCTCCATGTCTTCTAGAGTTACCAGGACTTCCCTTATATTTTCCAAGAATCAGGTAACAAACAGAAAAACGTTTATACCTCACCATTCCGTGGGTAGATTGAAACCAGAATATTTTGAGAGAAGTGACAGAGGTTTAGCAGTATTTCCACTAAAAACCATACTTTCTCAACAGTTACCCAAAGCAGTGTCTGAGACTACGGCTTTTTCCAGGATTTAAAAGGGAAAAAAAAAAAAAAGAAAGAAAAAGAACAGAGAACAAAACTGGAACATCTTGTTCGCCTGTTTAAGAACTCGCTGACTTTTTGCTGGCTACTACTGTGCATTAGACACAGCATGAGCTGTGTGGCTGAGATTATTTCAGAAAAGGCAAAGTTCAGGAAGTTAGCAGGAGTTAATATGTGACTATGTATGTTGGTATGCTGGTGAATAATATAATCAAGATTGCTCAGTGGAAATAAAGACTTCATAGGGGAATTTCAGTGTCTGCATGTGGAGAACCACAGAAAGGCCAAAAGGGAGTGCTGAAAATACCAAAGATGACACATTCCTGTTGAAAAAGCTAGGTCAAAGAGCAGAAGCTGCTAAAAGCAGGTTTTAAAGGATTGTATTGCTGTAATTTCTATGTGGATATTTTCCTATCCCTCGGGAGAGAGCAAGCCAACATTGAGTTTAGGCATAGGTCTAAAACTGACTCCTTTCTGCTGTTCCTCCAGTGAGTGCCTGCTGTCCATAGATGGTAATGACACTTCTAAAGCAGTGAAGGAAGTGTGTAGCCTCTTTGAGATGGATGCCAAGCGACTGCTGCTCTCTAGATCACCATAAGGCATTTGTCTGGTGAATGACTATCAAGATGCTTAAAAGAATTCTGGAAGTAATTGTGAAATCTTGTGGTGCGCAGAGGAATCTTGACTTTGTTTGTAGAGATGTCTGAAGTGCTTTCCTAGTGTGCAGTATTATCAATGTGACACTAAATAATTTCTGATTCTGTGACATTCATCCCTTGTGTGTCTCTACAGAGTGGTGGCTTGAAGCACTTAAAATATCAAAATGCTGTAAAGAGTTTGGAGTTCCTTTGACATAGGTTATTATACTGCTTTCAAGGAGTATCAAGGGATTAGGAACCAGTCAGCTCCTTTGAAAATCCTATGTTAAAGGTTCTGGTGAGCTCTGTGTATGTCAGAGTGTAGGTGCTTTTAGATACAGAGTGACTGCTAGTGCAGGATTTTTTATTTATACTTCTGGAAAGAAAAAGTTATCTTACACCTGCAGTTTATATTATGAAAACCTCTCTGCATATTGTTTGCAGTTTAGTTAAAATGCCTCATGGGGCAGGTAACCTTGTGCAGACACCCTTCATAAAATTAGGCTGGGTAAATTACGAACTGCTGGTATTACAAAACCACTAAGCACATTTCCAAGTCCTTTGTTTGTTTCTTTGGATTTTTTTTTGTTTGGTTTGTTCTTTAAACGGGCTCCTACTGACTAATGAGCAGAAGGAACTCAACCTTGCTATGGCTCTCTGCCTTTTACAAAAGCAGGACCCTTGGATGTAAAACTAATTCAGGAGTATTAGTATGTTTTTTACTTCAGATTCTTTATTAGTATAATAATAAGAAAGAAGCAGCTAGGGAATAGCCTGTCTGCATTTGCAAGATGCATCTAGGGAGGGGGAGTTTCAGAGTATAATACAATTTTAGGTATTTACAAATGATTTTTTGAAGGCAGAAAGTAAGCTTGAGCAGCCTTGGAACCATTGGTATGGTTTGTTTCAGCACTCTATTGTCATTGCACTACCAGTTAAAATATATAGTAATCTGAGAGTGTTCTACCTCGATCTGCATTTCTTTTAATTCCATTACATGCAAAACCTGTAGTAGCTCCCTGAACAGCAGCAGCAATGGACCAGAATGAGTAAATTGCGTGTTTAAATGGTGCCACCTCGTGGCCTTTCTGAGAAATTTTTTCCTTTATTTTTTAACCCTCGCTGACCTTGAGCTGGTGAAAGAAAATTAAAGGGCTTTTTAAATAAATATACATATGAAGAGATAAATAATAAATAAATTATAATCAAGAATTTATTAAAAACCCACCAAACATTGGTTATATATTGCTGGTTAGCTGCCACATACGAATAAAGACTTGCTTTTCAGGGACTTTTTGGGTGTTAGGCTGGGCTTTGTTGCTCTTGAAGCAGGTTGATTTTTGGTGACCAAAAAGTAAGTCCTTCTTTAAAAAGAAAGGGAAAAAAAAGACCTTTTTCTGTATCAGATTTTGTTAACATGTGTTGGTTTGGTTATTGAAAATCAGTTGTTGTATAGAAGCTTGCTTGATTCTCTATAGGCAACTTCTTATCCCTAATTCTTTGTTTTCTTTTTATTTTGAGAAAAAACAAAAGAAGAGAACTGATTCTTTTCCTCCTTTGGACAGTATGCGCTTTTGGTTTTGGCAGTGTGTACCTGTTGATAATAGAAATGTTAAATAATAAAGTTTTCTGCTAGAATCTTCTGCTTCCGTCCAACATGCACAAATCTTGTTTATTTCCAAATGCCATCTACTGACAACTCATTCTGCGAATAGGAGTGTGCGTGTACATGTCTGTCTGACAAGAAAAAGAATTTCCCCTGATCACTAGGCTTATAGGAATTTCAGACGATAAAGATAGATGGAGAATTAAGAGAATGAACTCGTTCACTGGGATTTTCCAGGAATCCTGTTGTCAGCGCTATCTCAGTGTAACACTTTCCCAAGGGAATGCTTTTTCTTTAGCATGTGAAGCATACTAGTTCAAAGCATACGACTTCAGACATAAACTCCACTGAAGTGTGTCACAGACTGCAAGGAAACACAGCCCTCATCTTATGGAAATATAAGCAATCTGTCTGATTATAATTGTGTTTGTAAAGATGACTCACTGAGGCTTCCAAACTTTTATGTTTAAGGATCCTTAAAAATAGAAGAGCTCATCATACAGTATAAAATTTTTCCTCTCCAGAGTCTAGGATTTTATTCTAATGAATGAAGCAGTAGTGACAAGCACTTTAAAGGTCTGTGTTTATGATTGAAGTATATCTGTATTGGTCCTGTTGCTATTGATTTTGTTCCACTAATGTTCTATTAGCTGAGTCTGTATTTAATTTTAGTTCTGACACAAGATAAGATGAATGCAGTTTAGGTATCAAAAGTGGGTGATCAAAATGGGAGCAACTGGATGGCCACCTAGCCTACTCTGCAAATACTAGCTAGAAATAACATCCATGCCAAAGGAGTTACTCTGCATTTTTGGCAGTGTAACTGTGTTGAGAATTCAGCAATAGTATGAGCTGCCTAAATCATTCATGATGTCAGGAGGCTGTAAAAATCCATCCTTATGCTGGAGTTTCCTAAGTGTGTGTATGTACACCAATCTGAGCTTGGGCAACCTGGTCTAGTGGAGGGTGTACCTGTCCATGGCAGGGAGGTTGGGACTAGATGATCTTGAGGTCACTTCCAACCCAAACCATTCTATGGTTCTGTGATTCTATATGTATTTTAGAAGTAAATTCATGTTGTTCTGTATTGTGTGCTAAGCCAAATAGTTTTTCAGGGATAGTATACTCTAGTACGGATTGATAGGAAGCCTGAGTTTCTAAAAGAGTCTGTGAGAGAAATTATCACAGTTTACTTGTGTGTTGGTTTTGTGACTGATTTTAGCTAGCACTTCTGATCTGAAGTAGGAACAGGTTTTGAGGGATGTTGTTTGAAGATCTTTCTGTAGAAATACAGATTTATCACAAATGAGGCACTTGCTAGTTACAATGATTTTAATGAATAACTTTGCACACTGTTGGCATTTCTGATTTTCTTTCTAGGGTCCTCGGGGTCCTCAAGGGATCGATGGTGAACCTGGTATCCCTGGCCAGCCTGGTGACCCTGGTCCTCCAGGGCATCCGACCCACCCAGGACCAGATGGACTAAGCAGGGTAAGCTTTTACACTTGCTTTGCTAGAAAGTGAAGCGAGTGTCAGGACAGATCCACATGATACAAACAGTAACTTTGCTTCAGTGAATGTGAAATGCTGTGCCCACCGTTCTGTCTTCCATCATGAGGTACAGCACCTAGTGACAGTGCAAGTTCTGCCAAAAATTGAGGCAAGTTGAATGTGAGAAACCTTGGGAATGACACACCTTTTGGAATGGGTTTTAGCATCTGGAAAAGCCAAGGTGCCGAAGTGTGGAACCCTCAGTAAAGTTGTGTTACTTCCACCTGACTTAAACCCAAGGGATCTGGGCAATAGTACAGGGAAAATGGTGTACCAAATTAGGAATACACAAAAGAAAAGTAAGATGAATTGTAAATAACAGAATAACTAATGAAAGAAATTAAAATGTGGTTAAGTATGCTTCTTGCTGGAATTGTTCAGATGAACACTGAACACTTGCAATCATAAAATCAGCTACGTTTCCGTTTACCTTAAAATATTTCTGAACTTGTTGCACAGTAAGTAAAGGAAAAAAGAAAAGAAAGGTTTAGAAGACATGAAGGAGTATTGCAGGTGAAGTTGAAGTGTGATTTAAATTTGAAGATAGTAAAACAAATCTTAATTTCACAGGAGGCTTTATTTAGGTAATTTTCTCATTTTTTCTAGTTACAGTGAAGGGAGAGTCAGAATAGTAAGCAGATGATATGATGCATTCGACTGGTCTTTGAAGCCTTAAACCACCTCAGATTTACAGGAAAGACAACTTTTATTTTAATGATTAAACCAATAACTTAATTGTCAGCACTGCAAAGCCAATGTAAATAATGAAGATGTGGTTACATCATTTTTGCCTTATGAACCGTCAAAATGACTGGCAGCTAAAATCACCTATCTTATTTTTTCAGCCATTTGCAGCTCAGATGGCAGGACTGGATGAGAAATCTGGACTTGGTAGTCAGATGGGACTGATGCCTGGTGCGGTGGTAAGAGCAGATTAGTCCTGTTCTGTAGAACAGGGTGGAAGTGATGTGCATGTGCAGAAACCTGAAGGGGCATTCATTCTCTTCAACTTCCTATACCTCTAAAACCTGTGTGTACAGTATGTTCTAATGCATTTTCGCACAGTACCTGGAAAAAAGTGGAAGAAAAAAAATTAATTTCTGTTAAACTGAAGGCTTTTTCTTCCGCCCACCTCTAGCCACCTTCTTGTCTTCCTTCTCTCCTGAAATATAGCAGCTACTAACAGTAAGGTACAGAAAAAAAACCAGCTGCTGATGTTCTTATATCTTGAGTCACTTCAGAGTAACTAAGAAGTGTCAGGTATAACACAAAGCAGAACAAACAAATACGTAACTAAGTCTTCACATTGTGACATCAGAGAGAGTTGGTTTTGGTAGTAATTAAAAAAAATTATTTCTGAAACCAACTGTTAACAGAAACCTGTGCTTTATTATTGTAAGAAATACATTCTGCTTCTCCAGTGGGTCCGGTTTTATTGTTGGCATATTTAGATATGTTTAGATATGCCCTGTACTACTATATGCACTGTAGATAGTGCACTGGGGACTTAATGGTAACATTGAAATTTTTTGCCATCTGTGAAAGCTGTTTTAGCACCCTAAGCTCTCTCTGCTAGAATTCTTGGAGTTGTTTTTAAATATTATCTCTTTTCACTGCATGTATTATCACATTGTGATATCTTGAAGATACTGTTACCCTCTTTGGTGTTATTTTTAACATTCACTTTTAAAGGAAACCATCCTTTAGTGACTTCACTGTCCATGAGTTTGCCTACCTGAATCTTATCCCTCCAAGTGCCCACTAGTAACCTTCAAACTCAGTTTCAAAACAATATGAAAGGTTCTAAAAATAATCTGATATTTTCCCTTAGTATTAACTTTTGTGGTGATTTTTTAAAAAGAATTTTCTTTTTTCATGAATGTGTCTCTCCAGTGAATTTGCTGTGCACACATGCAATTATTTGTTCCACTAGCCTGTCCTACTTACCTTGTTGCCCTCCAGCATTTTGCTTAATCCTTTCACACAATTTGTCTTGAGACATTGCGTCTCTTGTACTGCCTCTTCTTTTGTCGTTCTCAAATATGACTCGTTTTAATATTTTTTTATGGTATTTTTCAAGATCTAAGTCTCTCTATGGCCTTACACAAAGTCTACTGAAATCATTTGGCACTCACTTACTGTCTTTGGATTTATTCATCATGTTCCGTGATACACTTTTTTTCCTTTCCTTGTAAACTGAGTACGTGACAGTCATTCAGCTGCACCATTGTTTTTTGTTTTGCTTTTAAAGTGATTAGAATTTTTAAATAGCCTGTTAACTCTTCTACATTTGCTTTGTAACAATTAATTAATTGTGTGTAAAAGATGAATCTTGAGCCACTATGAAAATGTAAGTTACTGTCTGCTATAGATGTTTTAAAATTGCTAGAAACAAGAGAATTACTTTCAGACAAGATTGTGTTTAATTGATAGTATAAGGTACAATTAAGCATGAGATTTTTCCTAAAAATCTTGTGAAACTTTTTAAGGGGAAATCTGATTTTTTTTGTAACAAACGAGAACTTTTTGGAAGCTGTTTTGATGGTTTGTAGGGTTCATGAAAATATGTCCTTCCATTGCTGCTTGTTGCTGCTCAAGTCTGAGAACAGCAACATGAATTTATTTTGTTATTGTCCATTATGAGATTAATCTGAGTAATGAGATTCCCTTCCAGGGAGACTATTCTCCCAACTGTATTCTGTTACTACATTTTTTTCAGTGGACCTATGCAGGCAACCCAGTTGTTCTGACTGATTCCAGAGCCTGTGAGATTCCAGAAAGCAAGCCAGCCCATATTTTCAGCTGCTAATGAATTTACACTGCTGTGGCTTTTTGAGTTTGAAGGTTTCCATTCTATGTACTTTTGTATTTCATAGCATTAGCCTCCTGAGTAAAAGCCTTTCTGAGGGCTGACCATAGAAATGTTATCTTGAAGGTCACTATCAGGCTTTTTTGCGGTCTTTGTAGGATGAATGTTACTTGGGGAAGGGTATTTTTCAGTGTGTAACAAGTTATGTTTTCAATAGGGTCCAGTGGGTCCAAGAGGTCCTCAAGGTCTCCAAGGGAAACAAGTAAGTACTTCACCTCAGGGGATTTAAGATAATTGGCCGGAGTTGAAGGCAAAGCACGGAGTAACTGATGTGCATGTATATGCATCTCTGAGGCAGCGTCCGTCTTCAGTGATGCAAGGATGAATGCATCTCCATCTCGAGGTGAATCTAAACATGCTGTTCTCAAAAGTTGTGCTCCAAATGTACTTCATATGCAAAAATTAAGTCAAAAAGAACAATTTATTAGGTCTTTAACAAGTTTTTAGTCCAACTCACATTATTCAATGAGAGAACAGCAATGAAAATGGTGACTGTTCTAGTTTCACTATTGGCATGGTGTTAAGTTTCCAGTGGGATTTGTGTATAGTGCAGGACTAATCTAAAGCTTGAAGGATTTTAGTATCCAACTTTCACTCATTTTGCAATGTGAGCTGGTTCTGAATTAGAATCCCATGGGCTGTGATTTTCCTGATCCATGGATTTTAGTCAGCATCCTTATATGTTTACTTTTTGAAATTTGTAACTGTGTTCATCTTTGGTTAATTTTAGGGTGGTGCTGGCCCCACAGGCCCTCCTGGTGAACCTGGGGATCCAGGACCTATGGTAAGACCAATAAATACAAACATTTCTACAATAAAATTGCAAACAATATATTATACCTCCTTACTTCAGAGTAGATTTGTGTGTGTGTGATATCTCACCTGAAGCTACTAAGTAACTTCAGCCAAGAGTTGTAGTGTGCAAAGCATGTTGTCCTGAATCAGTGAATTGGGATTGATTTGAACATGCATACTAATTATTAGAGTATAAACCATCATCATTACTTTTGCAACGCAGACCTGAGGATGGTTAAGCACTAGTAAAACCATACCTCATAGTGTAATGTTACACAAAGGATGATGAGACTATTTATTTTTTGGAGGCAATAACATGATTCGAAAGTAAAAGCAAGAGCCAGAGATTTGGAATGACAGTAACTGTGACTTTTTTTTTCTCCTGAAGAATCCATCCTATATTTTTATACAACATAATGCAGGTTTCTTAGGGAGGGGATGGTTAGAAAGAGCACTGTAAAATTAAACAAATGTGCCTAGGCATAAAATCATCCTTTTTCTACATCTCTTGTTATAAAACAAGACTTGGAAATGGAGCAAATAGATATTTTAGTGATGGCTAAATTGACTTCTCAACAAGTGTATTTATTTCTTAGGGTCCAGTTGGTTCTCGTGGACCAGAGGGACCCCCAGGCAAACCTGGCGAAGATGTAAGTTTGTTATTCTTTGTATCTTGTTTTATTTTTAACAAAACAAATGTTGGCATCTTTGAGACAGTGACTAACCAGCAGATGTGCCTATTGTAACTACCTTAATCTATTTACTGTTCTTTGTAGTCATACTCCGTGTTAAGCGCAGTATCATAACTATACATCTTAGCAACCCTTTTCAAAACGCTGCTATCTTTTCCTTACATGTCACCATCATACCTAAGGTTTAAGCACTGGCTCTTTATTATTTCTAGCCTCAGCCAGTTCTTCAACTGAGATATCTTTCTTGAAATCAAACTTGGAGGTGTCTCCTCTCTTTGGGATTGCGTAATGAGTTAAAACAACTGTAATGATAACATTCATCTGGATCTGGACAGTACAGTTTTAGTATTATTTTTTTTAACTTCCTAATAATTTATTATAATAATAACTGATTTTATTACTTTATCCATGTATGTACACATATATGTAAGATGTATTATACACGTTGCATACGTATGTATGTACTGCACAATGATAACCTAAGAATTTACCAATAGGTAGAATAGAATAGAATAGAATCATTAAGGTTGGAAGTGACCTCAAGGATCATCTAGTCCAACCATCCCCCCACCACCTATTACCCACTAAACCACGTCCCTAAGTACCACATCTAACCTTTCCTTAAACACCCGCAGGGATGGTGACTCCACCACCTCCCTGGGCAACCTGTTCCAATGCCCGACCACCCTTTCCGAGAAGAAACTTCTCCTCATCTCCAACCTGAACCTCCCCTGGCGCAACTTGCAGCCGTTTCCCCTTGTCCTGTCACTAGTTATCTGCGAGAAGAGGCCGACCCCCAGTCGCCACAACTTCCTTTCAGGTAGCTGTAGAGGGCAATAAGGTCTGCCCTGAGCCTCCTCTTCTCCAGACTAAACAAGCCCAGTTCCTTCAGCCGCTCCTCATAAGACCTGTGCTCCAGCCCCTTCACCAGTTTCGTTGCCCTTCTCTGGACACGCTCCAGGGCCTCGATGTCTTTCTTGTAGTGAGGGGCCCAAAACTGGACACAGCACTCGAGGTGCGGCCTCACCAGGGCTGAGTACAGGGGGACAATCACCTCCCTGTTCTTTGCAAAGCACACTAAATCGATCTGAATTGTAATTTATAAATGGAAATGAGTTCAAAACTGCAGATGCCAGACATTTTACTATAAAAATTACCATAGCTTGTGTAGCAGCTGCTTTCCCATTAAAATGTACAAAGAGTTATAAGGATCTTTGAAAACAGTTACGACTGAGTGCAGTGAAGTCATATCTTGATACTTCTCACAGAACTTCCTCCATTTCCAATGAACTCATGGGTTTCTTTGATTGCATTTGTGGAGCACTTTACATTCTCTCTGTCAAGAAACTGTGTTTCTGAAGCCTTTCATATTCCTGCAGCCCAGAGTCCTGGATGTATTTGAGCTGATTGATGCATATAAAAGAATGTTTGGCTGTGACTCTGCAGGACTTGAATAATCTTTGAAATATGCTTATTTGATGCTACCGTATTTCCTTTCCTATTGCATCACACAGAAAATAATCACCGACCTAGACTGAAATTATACACATTTTAAAACATTTGAACAGAAGGAGAAGTAACAAGCTATAATGCAGGCAGTTTTAGATTACTGTTTCTATGGAAAATTAAAGTAATTTGACCCTGCCTCAGGATGACAAAAGGTCACCTCGTTAATTCACAGGAAAACTACATAGCAGTGCCATCTTGTGATGCTGAGATGCATTTTGGGCTCAGTCTTCAGTTCCTGCAATTCTTTGTTAAAAATCTTTTTTAAGTTAATGTATCTAATGCACATTGCTAGTCATGTGTGCAGTTGATTTATCACTGAAATTGTTACAGTAAACAGAAGATATATAATACTGTTGTGAATGTCCTCATTTGTTTGAATGGAAGAAAGGTGAGTTAATTTTCACATTTGCTGTTTTCACGTGTTCCTTTTTTTTTCTTTCCTTAGGGTGAACCTGGCAGACCAGGACAATCCGGTGAGCCTGGATTTCCAGGATCTCCAGTAAGAGCATGATTATTTACGTTTTAGCAAAATAGTCATGTCATCGCTATCTCTTTTAATAATGAGTGCAAAGCTCTGCCATTCAACTTCTGAAGTACTTGTGTTAGCTTACTCTGCTGATCCGGATCAGTGTGATAGCTCAGAACCAAACAGGTGATTCAAAAGTCCTTGAGTTAATCCCAAGAGTAATTTCACATGCACGTTTCAACTGTTCCATAGATGAAATATGCATGAAACAGATGACTGTGTGTACAGGTTGTACTCCATTTCCCAGTATTTCACCTGGTCATTCGCAATCATGTGCAGGAGGTGCTCAGAGACTATAAAATTATATCAGGTTGGAGTGGCACTATTTGCCTTTACAACAGTCAGTGTGAGGGCAGGGGAAGAGGGGATAGTATTATAGATGTATGTAACTTATTTGTACATATATTTTCAATATGCAAATGTGATTAAAGGATTTCCAAATAATATGTACTTCTACTGCAGAGGGTACTTGTTAACTCTAGAAATAAAACAGGTATATCTGATGATAAAATAGCATAATTTTATCATCTTACATGATTTTGGCCCATAGAATCGCAGAATCACAGAATCACAAGGGTTGGAAGGGACCTCGAAAGATCATCTAGTCCAACCCCCCCCTGCCAAGGCAGGGCCACCTAGAGCACATCACTCAGGAACACGTCCAGTCGGGTTTTGAATGTCTCCAGAGAAGGAGACTCCACAACCTCTCTGGGCAGCCTGTTCCAGTGCTCTGTCACCCTCACAGTAAAAAAGTTTTTCCTTACATTAACCCGGAACCTCCTATGCTCCAGCTTGGACCCGTTGCCCCTTGTCCTATCGCTTAGTGAGGCCGAGAAGAGCCTGGCTCCATCTTCCCGACACTCACCCTTAACATATTTATAAACATTGATGAGGTCACCCCTCAGCCTCCTCTTCTCCAAGCTAAAGAGACCCAGCTCCTTCAGCCTTTCCTCGTAAGGGAGATGTTCCACTCCCTTAATCATCTTAGTGGCTCTGTGCTGGACTCTCTCTAGCAGTT
>VWZZ01004514.1:1362884-1589696 GCA_013399095.1 Psophia crepitans
CCCCAACCTATACTGGCACATGGGATTCTTCCTTCCCAGGTGCAAGACCCTACACTTGTCCTTGTTGAATCTCATCAGGTTCCTCCCCACCCAGCTCTCCAGCCTATCTAGGTCCCTCTGAATGGCAGCACGTCCCTCTGGTGTGTCAGCTACTCCTCCCAGTTTAGTGTCATCAGCAAACTTGCTGAGGGTACACTCCGTTCCCTCATCAAGGTCGCTGATGAAGATATTAAATAGTACCGGACCCAGCACCGACCCCTGAGGGACTCCACTAGTCACAGGCCTCCAACTAGATTCGGCCCCATTGACCACAACTCTCTGACATCTGCAAGATGATAATATTAAGAGTTCTACCCTCATTATCCGTTCTACCCTCATTATCCGTTCTACCCTCATTATCAGTTCTACTCATATTAAGAGTTCTACCCTCATTAGTCGAGTTTCTGTACCTGGAAGGGAGTTGTAGTGTGGCTGAAAAGAGGACAGATAAATCCCAGAACTGAAGCCACCTGGTACTCATAATCTCTTAAGCTGCCTCCTTTTCTTTTTAAGTGTCCGGTTTTTGCCTGGTGATTTTGTTAGCAACTGGAGATACGATCCCTTGGAGAGAGAAATTACTTTTTAACGAGGCAGTGTTGTTTCCTAAGCCTTCCTCCTAAGTTACAGAGACAATGTTTTGTAAGCTGCTTGAGGCAAATGTAGTCTGTGGAGTATTGTTGTTCAGATCAAGCTGTTTTGCTCAAGAAAATGGTCTTTAGAAGAGTTTCTAATGAAGGAAAAAGTACTGCAACTGCACACACAAATCTCATAAGAGTTTGCCGTAATTGCATGGCACTGTAGAGAACACCACTGAATACTCTGATAGTTTATCAGAGAAACGTGCCATGCCTTGATCAATGGCAAGGCTCATAGTCTGCTACAGAGATACCCGATGGCTGTTTTCCCTTCTATGTGATTTGCCTCCTTGCTGTGTGACTTGTCCCATGTGTGAGCTTCATCATTTGATTGCCCTGGTTGTATAAGCTGATACACATATACTGCTGAGCACAGGCCAAATAAGTAACTTTTATGGGCTACATTCAGTCTAAACAAGCATAATTTGTACAATTTCAAATTTACATGCAAGGTCTTATATGATAATAGAGATCATCCTTCACTGAGAAACTCATTGAGTATGAATAATTTTAAGCAATTTAAGAAATTTCATACCTTTATAAAGTCATTTTCCCTGTAGGAGTCTGCAAACTCTGGAGTAATTTCCTGCTGAACTTCATGATCAAATTTATATGTCTGTGTAATTGACTACGGGAAGACAAGGACCTTTCTTACATTCCCTGACGCTAATGAGGAAACACCTTTTCTGTATATGAAGTTCTTCTCTCTAATCTTGAGATCTCAAATGTTCTTTTTCCCTCCTCTGAATATCAGTGTTGCTTCATGATGCTTCATTTTCTGTAATGTATCTTCATGATTTTTTGCAATGCTGAAAGGCTTGAACTGTAATCTGTTTGAGAACTTTGCTTCAGAGGTACCAGAAAGGAAGAAATTATATACCTAAGCAGTTTGCTGGATTGTTATCTGAGAGTATGAAGGTATTAATGTGATTTCCATTATAAATTCGTATGAACAATACTCTTAACACGTGACACCTAGCTCCCTTCCATTACTTAGTCTTTCCTGAAAGAGAAATCAGGAGGAACTGATAGGAAACTAAGTGCCAGGCAACTATTTTTCAATTGTTAAATGTGTTTTAATAGCAGTTATTTATCATGCTACTTGCCAGACATACTCTGAAAGAAGATGTGCAGTTTGCAGTTTGGTCTCAGTTTCTATTTTATTTTAAATGGTAGTGCTGAGTTTTGGTATCTGTTTAATCAAGGTTTCTTCATATTAAGCTTCAAAACGTGATCTACCATTACTCCTATTTGAGGTTCGATCATACACCGATGTAAACAAGAAAGCTTTTAATGACAGTGACAGTGTACATAATGCTGACCTTGCTATAGCATGTCATGCTGTATCACCTGTGACCCGCTCAAATGTCATACCTTGTTATGTCACCAAGGTTGGAGGAGTGTTATGAGTATTAATGCTGTTACCCTCTTCCCTGCTAGCAGCACTATTGCTAGGTTTATCTGCAGAAAGAAGGATTTTATTTGTTTTTTCTTTTTCCTACTTAGGGGCCTCGAGGCTTTCCTGGTGCTCCTGGTCTCCCAGGTCTCAAGGGTCACAGGGTAAGAAAAAAGATTTTCCCATCTCATAGACAATGTTTCCAGGCAGTTTCAGTATAAAGATACTCAACAACTTTTGTACTAGTGGTGAATTTGACTACACTTTTAGTCCTGCCAAATGCAGGAGAGTCACTGGTGTTTGGGAGAAGAGGGCCTTGCAGAAAATCAGTGCTATTCCCCTTTAAGCTGACCTCTGTATTATATTCTCTAGTGCTTTCTTCACTTATTTTCAAATTATCTGGGAATCTGGAAGGTGCTTGCATAAGCCCTGCCAAGCTTTGGGAGGCACAAACCTGACAGTTCTCTCACTTTGTTGGCAAGTCTTGCATTAGGGTGGGAAACTTGAAAGGTGGGTATGTTTGCAACATGGAGTGACTACAAATTACCAAGTTTTCTGGCTAGAATTTTACTTCAGGGAGCAATAAATAGGCTTCCTATGGCTCACAGCCTCCTTCTTGTTGTTTTAGGATTTTTTTTTTTTTAAATGTTCTTGTTTTGAAAATGAAACCAAATCCAAGGAAATGTACCTTGTACAAATGTTTTCCACTTTGGAAACGCTGAAAAACTTAATTCCATCTGGTTGGGTTTTTTTTTCTTCTTTATTTTTTTCCTTTCTTGCTCTTGCCACCTCAGATCCATTCTTAACACTTTAGTATGGAGTTATTTTAACAATAACAGTAGGAATGCTCTGTGTGTGTACATATGTAAATATAATTTCTCCATATTCTTAAAACTCTTACAGGGATTGAAAGGACTTGATGGGCCAAAAGGTGAAATTGGAGCAGCTGGGGCAAAGGTATTTGCATGGCCCAAAGAACTAAATGCTTAAGCATGTTTTCTATAATGTCAAAATAATGAAAGATAATAAAATAACTAATGCATAACTAACCTGACTCTCCTTTGTTGGATTACCATGCTAGAGATTGGCTTAAAAGACACAGACATTAGAGAGGGGAGAGAATATATTTTAGCAAACTGACTATTTTCACCCCAAAATTTTATTCTCTGATAATTTTTCACCCTCACTGACCCTTAAAACTTCAGGTCAAAGCAGTGGTAACACAGGATAGCCAGCTGAAGACAATCCTTTCAAGATGGATTAAAAGTTACTGTAAAATGTTTTTAGCCTAATGTAGGCAGTAGTCACAGGTGGATCGCAACTATTCCTTTAGATTAAAAATGTAGTAAAGGGAAGTGAATCTTCCTAAACCTAAACTTAAATGTGAAATCAGTAGTTAAGGAGATTCTGTTTAAGAAAAGATTTCTTTCCTGAGATCGCCTACTGCTTTCTGTGGAGACAACTACCGCAGGAGGCTTGGTAGAAGCAGTGCCGTAGGTGGTGTGGGCTGTTAGCTAGAACAGGTAGGAGTTAAATCTGCTTCACTGAGAATATGTAAATATGACATTTCCCATCAGCATGGGGAACAGTGCTCTTGATGCACGCAGGTGACTGTGCAGATCTGCCTCCTAAGTCTAATGTAAGCATGGAGAACAGGGAGGAAACATGTTTCCCCTAATTATGTCATTTCATTTCCATTTCTAGGGAGAATCCGGACCAACAGGTGCCATGGGTGCAACAGGTCCTCTTGTGAGTGTCATGTGCATTGGAAATTACAAATGGTATTGCCAATAGGAGTTTTAAGGTTTTGATATCTGTACTTGATGCGACGAAGCTGAACTTTCTCTTATTTAAGGCTTAGTTTCCTATTATACTAACAGCAAATTTGCTCCACTATAAGCTATTTTTCTTTGCAATTCACAGCCATAGACAATAATGAAAAATCAGAATGCTCAACAGAAACTTGAATATAGGTTTTGTGATTTGTTACCTACTCACGTAAGTGTAGGACGACTAAAATTTTTTACATACTGATGCTTCATATGAAGTGATTTCAATATGAGAAAAACAGATTTAGGTTGCTCTGAGATAGAAGTGGAATAATTTAGATCAGAAATGCACTAGCTAAGAAAACCATGGAAAAAGGATTTTGGTGGTTATGGTAAGGATAAGCATGCGTGACAAGGAAGTGAAACGACACAACTTTTTTTCAGATTAGTTTTCACTCAGATGTGGTTTTGAGCATCTGAATAGTTGTGAGCAGTGTAACATGCCAAAATCGACTCTCCGCAGTGCTTCTGGAAGTAAAGCACCTTTCTGATATCACATAATGACATCTGTCTGTGAAGCACTATCTTGTGCCATGCATAATGTAATATCCCTGAAGTGGAAACTAGCTTGTGAATGAGACATAGTAAATGAGATTGCATTATTGACCCTTGTGAATATATACAGAATTTATACTAGTGTGTTTATACTTGGAAATACTGTTGGAACAGGAAAAGAGAAATTACAGTCTATTAAATTTCCATTTGCAAGGCTGTGAGGCAGCAAGGATTTATGTTAGCTACTACTTCTTTCCTGCCATAGAACAGGATAGCTACACGTGCAGGAGGGAAAAAAAAAACAACTTGGTTCTGTAGCTGTTGCTTGCATCATCTGTCCTTATCCTGCTTATAGTCTCAGGGAACCTAATCATGTTCTTGTTAAAAGCAAATAAAGAAGGATGAGCAGAAAATCGCTCAACAGTGATACAGTGCAAAACATACTTGAAGCAAGGACAAGTCAAGTATGTTAAAAAAAAAAAAAGCAAAGAAAGAGAAGTAGAAGAAAAGAGGGGGCGGTGTGTGTTCACTACAGGGGGAAAAGTCAAGTGAACTGTGTTTTCGCCTTTTTGTTGTTCTGCCATGATGAGCTCCTAAATAATGCACCTTTTGTTCTTTCCTCAAGGGACCAAGAGGAATGCCAGGAGAAAGGGGTCGAATTGGACCACAGGGTGCCCCTGTAAGTAGGATCTTCTTTCTCTCTCCTTTTAATTCTTCCCTTGTTTTACTTAAATTTAAATCTCAGAAGCCTGAAAGTGTTTATTGGTGTGACTGCCAGTTGCTTCTGTGATGAGTTCTGCTGTAGCTTAAAAAAGTTAGGGCTGAGCAGTTTTGTGAGACCTTTACTAAAAATTTCAAAAGCCAAAAACAGTTTTAGAAGGAGAATGCTAGCTGTATGGTGAATCCTTATACCAGAGTTGCCCACAAGGCCAAATGCCCTCACAACACTTTATGTGATGAAGAAATCTCTCTTTTGTTCCTGTGAAATTTCTCTTGAAAGGCTATTTTCACCAAAAATTTACTGAACTAGAAGTAATATATATGTTTTTTGTATGGGAAAAAAGTTTAAAATGACAGTTTAGCTTTTCAAATTAAATTAAGTCTTACAATTTAATTCCAGTTAATAAAGCTATCTTCTTAAAAAAAAGATATTTTGCTTTTCAGCAAAAAGCAGATTAGCCTTGACATGAGATCATATTTGAGTAGATATTTCTTTCTGTTGCTTTACATCCAGTGTCAAGTAATTGTTTTTTCTGGCGTTTCTCCCTATGACTTTTATGTGCTCAGTTTATGTTATGTGCTCCATACAATGACGCTGTCAAAATATTAGCCTCTCTGAAAACAGTTAAATCCATTAACTTGAACAGAAGCATAATTTTTTCCAGAAGTTTTTCATGCCAGTGTTTGGAGGCATCTGCAGTCCAGCGTTTCTTTGATCACTTTAATATGTACGGCTGTTATCACAAATGCTAACAATAAATAAATAAAAAACATAGAATAGTTCTAAGAACTCTGTCTGTCGTGTCTATTTTCATATCTAGGGTGGACGTGGCCAGCATGGTATGCCTGGGAAGCCAGGGCCAATGGTAAGTTTCTTTCTTTTCACCTATTTTTTTCACCTTGTATTTCCCACTTGCCTTTTGACACTACCAAAAGAAGCACACAAAAAATGGTTGGCAGTTGCTGGTAACAGTTAAGTGTGCCTAGAAGTATCTGTAAGTGATTCCTAGTTCTACTCATTTTAACTTTAGTGCTTTCCTCTGAGAAATGATACTTTGCAGTTTGCTTCATCTAAATGTTTTAATTTGCAGGGGAGTGGCATCTTCCCTGGAGAGATGATGCTTTTCTGCTTTTATGAAGGGGGATCCGTATTGTAGGGAGATAAGTGTCTTAAAGATACATACTGTAGTATAGAACAGTTTATAACTGCTTATTATCTTCCTTCACATACAAAGTTGGCAAATGAGATTGTACACATTCTGAGCAAGAAGCAATGCCACTCACTGATAGCAGAACATGCTACCTGCAGTCGATCCATTACGAAAGATGTAAGAGAGAGCCTTTAATTATGGACAGTCACACACTGAACTGAAGAACCAGAAGCCTATGTGTGAATGTCTGCCAAGCTGAGCAAGCCTGGTCTGCATGACTCTAGAGGTTCTCACATGATTGCAACAGGGCTGAAGATGACCATGGTGGTTTAAACTGTGGATGTTGGTGTATCAAAGGGTGATGGTTTCAATCCTACAATCCGGTCTCACAGTGCATTTGCAAAATGCATTTGAGTGAATGCACATGAGTATTAGGAAGCCAGTGGCATTATTCACATACATACAGTTAATTATATGTTGCTTTTGCAAATGGAAGTTTATGATTTCACACTGTGTAAGGCCAGCTTCTGCTTTAATAATGTAGTGTTCTTATTTGTTTGCTTTTTTGGAAAGCACTAATTCTAGGATGTGGTTGAGAGTTTCTGCCCATTGATGTAGCCAATCTGAACCTTTACCATTTTGTGATGTTCAACTTAGAAGAAGAAAAGGAAAGAAAAACCCACATAAAAAAACACCCCTTAAAACTCCAGAACACAATTGCCTGCAATTAAAATTTCACTCTGTGCATACTCTTTAATAGTGATGTAAGTCCTGAGAAAAATTGATTTATCTGTGTCATCTTAATGAAGAGAATGTTAGGCCACACCTCGAGTACTGTGTCTAGTTTTGGGCCCCTCACTACAAGAAAGACATTGAGGCCCTGGAGCGTGTCCAGAGAAGGGCAACGAAACTGGTGAAGGGGCTGGAGCACAGGTCTTATGAGGAGCGGCTGAGGGAACTGTGCTTGTTTAGTCTGGAGAAGAGGAGGCTCAGGGCAGACCTTATTGCCCTCTACGACTACCTGAAAGGAAGTTGTGGCGACTGGGGGTCGGCCTCTTCTCACAGATAACTAGTGACAGGACAAGGGGAAACGGCTGCAAGTTGCGCCAGGGGAGGTTCAGGTTGGAGATGAGGAGAAGTTTCTTCTCGGAAAGGGTGGTCGGGCATTGGAACAGGTTGCCCAGGGAGGTGGTGGAGTCACCGTCCCTGGGGGTGTTTAAAGAAAGGTTGGATGTGGTACTGAAGGACATGGTTTAGTGGGCATTAGGTCGTGGGGGAACAGTTGGACTGGATGATCCTTGAGGTCCCTTCCAATCTTAATGATTCTATGATATTAAAAGCTTCATTAAGAAATAATTAACTGTAATAGAAGCTTAAAAATGAATGTGTCTAAAATCTGAAAAACTCAATTATTTAGTATGCAAAAAAATTTCAAACAATGAAAACAAATTATAAAGTTAAAAAAAGCTGTGTCCTGAGATATGGAATTCTATGTGAAGCTTGGAGTTTTCTTTGGCACGAAATATGAGGTCGGCTTCACTGGACACGATAACTGAGTGGCTAACGTTTTTGATAAATCACATGTAGTACCACAAAGGAGAAACTGGTACTTAAGGCGTATGTTTCTCATTGCAGGAAGTGTTAATCAAATGCATTGTTATTTGGGTCGGTGCAATGGTACACTGTAATTCTGGAATTCTTCCTGCAACAAGAGAGAGATTTGGCAGACGTGTATTTGTGATCCAATAATCTGGGACAAAGGTTTTCCAAAATGTACTTAGTGAGCTGTTAGATCAGTTCTGTAGAAATCCAGTGCAAGGTCATGACAGAAATGTGGTCTCTAATTAATGCTCAGTGGGACATATTGTTCTTATTAAGCTTGTCAGTAGAGCTTTATTACATAGAACATTTTTTCACAGTATGCATCATATCTTACAAAAAGAGAGAAAATAAGGACAAGATAAAGAGGAATTATCTGGGAACAGTGTTGTAATGAATATTTGCAACCACTGTGTGCCGCCATTGAGAGAGTTTATAATTCAGTAGAAAGGTCTTCTCTTGAATGTCTTGGAAACAATTTACAAATTTACTCTGAAGCCCTTAATTGGAAGTCTTTACGTTTAGCCAAACAAGGTTTGTGTTATACCATGCAGATAAATTCAAGTATACACACTTGAAGTTTGCTGTCTAGTGAGTTTGGACAGTCTGCCATGTAATGCAGCCCCAGCTGTTTGCATCCCTGCCCAAATTTCATGTCCTCGCAGCTGCAAGGTGCACCTATGCTCTGCAGCGCAATGCAGCAAGAATTTGGCTCTAGAACCAGATATGGTGTAGCTACATCAATACTACGATCTGCTCAAGCTGTCAGCCCTTCTTAGATACAGCACTGACTCTTTCAAGAAATAATGCTATTTGGGAAGAGCTATACTGGCTGGGGAGCTGAAGATGTACCTGTGCACAGCATTGTGTTTCATGGTGTGCTGTAGTCCAGCCTTTCCTCCACTGCCTTTTCCAGAAATACCTGTCTGGCTCTGAACAAAGATCCAAGAGGCATGCTGTCTCTGCTGTATGTCTTTATCTATACGGCCTTGAAAATTTGATACAAAATCTTTGTTTTAAAGTTTGCAAATGAATTTGGCTGTGAATTTGGGAATCTCAGTGGGATAGAAGAGCAGAAAGCAGGGCATGTAGCTGCTTACCTCAAAAATCTTGTCTAGGAACCCAGTTGTTTCAATATAGATTTGACTTGTATTTCTTTCTAGATTACTATCTTAAGTTTAATCTTTATCTCCTTTGGTACAGTCTGTAGGACAAATTGTGATCGCTTAGCAAATATCTGATCTTTTCATTACCATGCCACAGTAGCATAGATATAAAAAGAGGATGTATTTTGTTAAAAATTGAAATTTAAAAGTAATTGCTATAATAATGGTCAACTGTTTGCATTGCAATTTGTGCATTAATATCTGAATCAAGACCTGTAGCTTTGCTGAAGTCAGTAAATACATTATTAAAATACTGCACCACAATTCCATAAAATATGTGTATCACTTAGAAAAATGGTATTTATAGTTATTTTGGTTTTGTTGTGAACAAATGTTTTATAACTAAAAAATACATTTAATCTCAAAGCCATATTTACCCAGTGATTAGATACTGATCTGTGTGATCTAAACTGCAAAATGATGGCTTTGTGTGTCTGTCTTTTTTAGGGCCCACTTGGCATAACTGGTTCTCCAGGTTTTCCAGGTGCTCCTGGTGTAAAGGTAAAAAATAAAAACATCTTTTTAATATGTCTAACAACACAGAATTAACAAGTGTGTACTAGAGTACACAGAGCGCAGACTGACATGTATGCAAGTCCCTAAGAGGTGCTGTGAAATCAATCTTAGTTGAGACCTTGAAACAGGAGATAAAAATCAGAAGCCAGATGAAGCAATCACAACTCACCAAGTTAGGATACTTTCTTTGCTTTCACTTTTGCTTGAGCTAAGGGGTGATTATGAGTGTCATGTGGTGCCTCAGGAATTTTGTCCAGTACGTTCGAAGAATAACAAGATGTATTATTACAAGTTAAGTTGTGAGGACTAATTTATGACTGTATAGAAGCAGTACCTTCTAGTGCTGACACTTTCAGTTTCACATGAGAGCACTTTTTGAGGTGACCTGGACTGGTAAGAAAAATGCCTGAAACCCAACAGAGATGAACCACAATTCATCACAGTAGAGCAAATGATGATTACCACCCTCTGTGGCTCTGTGTGATTAGGCTGTAATGCAGTGCTGTCTTTGTGGCACCTTCCTCTCTTGTTTTGCAATAAAGCACTCAATTTTTTTTTCCCTAGCTTTGAGAATATTTCTGCAAAGAAAATAGAAAAGACAACTCACACAGCTTCTTAAGCTTGGCCTCCACTCAGTTGCTCCTCTTTGTTCACACTCCTAAAACATAACAGGAAAGAATTACGCAAGAAGAAACTCTCCATTAGTCAGTTCAGCAGATGTTTTGTGTTGTGAAGCTGTCAACATTCATGAAAAACTTTTTTTGGAAACCAGTCTTAATTAGAGTATTAACATAACGTATACAATTACGTGACAGACCTTTTAGTGCATGTCATGAAATATTTTGATATGGATAAGCACTACTTAATACCTAGATAAATGTTTGGAGAAGCTGTCACATGATGAATCAATGAAAGCTTTTGGAAAGTAGGAGCTACCTTCAAGCTTAATCATCAGAAGATGTAAAATTGGAATAGATACTTTGAACTCATAAAAGCTAAGCAGACTACACAGTGTGTTCTTGGGTTGTGAAGATACAATATTAACAGCCATCAGTTCCAAAAGGCAAATTCCTATATAAAGATAAAATTCAAAGGAGATGCCAGGAAGATTTTTTTTATTAGAGCGTCCAGTCCAATCTTACAAGGATATTATATTTATTACAGTGCTGCAACAGCAAGTTAATCTGCACGGTGCCAAGAAAAACGAGTTATGTTATCATTTGTAAAGCTTAAGCATTAGCTGTTAATGAAGCTAAAAAAAGTTGTCAAATTATAGATACATAATGGAATTTTAGAGAGAGTTGTCTATGTAAAATATTTGATCTAATTTGGGTGACTGTATATAGTGCTGCTTCTCTGCAGAAAGTTTCCTTGTATACACTGAGGAAAAATTTTGCTTGTACTCTTGAAGTTTATATTAGCATAGAAGTGGTAGAAGCAGAATTAGATAAGCAAAAATATGTTTATAAGGATAATAAATTATTTCAAAACATGAATTGGTTTTTCTCTTATAAACTCACTATTTTTCCTTAGTTACTTTGAAGTGCTACTTTTTAGCGCAAAATTATCTCCATTTGTTTTCTCCTGTGCAACCTTAGGGTGAAGCAGGTCCAACAGGTCCTCGTGGTCCTGAAGGTCCTCAAGGACAAAGAGGTGAAACAGGACCACAGGGCCCAGCTGGATCACAAGGTCTTCCTGTAAGTACATTAAACTGAGTTTCCCAGGGCTCAGCTTGCTCATGTGGGCTGTTTACAGGGGATCTTAATACCCCACTTGATAGGCACTGAGTTTTGCTTAAATTACTTTTTTTCCCAGAAAAGGGAAGGTATCATTCATTTGTTTTGTGCTTATTTTGTTGAAAATTACTTTTCATTATTTAATTAGAACAACTCGGAAAACAGAAAGTTACACAGCCTGATACAGTTTCAATCCCACAAGTACTTTAAAGTTTAAGCTTAAACATAAAAGTTACGTTAATTTGCACAAGTAGATCTTACATTGCTGTGTTTATTTAATAGCCTTCATTGTCTGGTCTTGTAAAGTAGATAAGATAACTGTAATGTTCTGCTTTTGTTATCAATACCCTCCTCATTAAAATCGGTTTTAATTATTGGTACATTCTTTTTAGGGTACTGAAGGGACAGATGGCTCCCCAGGGGCTAAGGGCCCAACTGTAAGTGATGATATCACCTACCAATGAAATTTTGTAAGAGGATTTGTTTTATTTCCTTATTTTTAATATTTTTCCTCATTGTGTTTGTTGTTATTTCTATTTATAGGGATCTCCAGGCACTGGAGGCCCCCCTGGCTTATCAGGTCCACCTGGTTCCCCAGGACCTCAAGGCAGTACTGGCCCACCTGGTATTCGAGGCCAGCCGGTAATGATGTCTTTGCCTCTGGAAATGATAATGTCTAGCACATGTTTCATGTTATGAAACTAAAATAGTGATTAACAGTGAGGTTCCTTTAAATATATTAGTAACGTGCTAGTGAGCATGCTGAGACTGGGATCTTGTGAATCTTCTGTGGGTCCAAAATACTATTTTTGCTTTCTTAGAGGCCTAAGGAAGAAGGGTGTCTATATAAACTTGCACAAACAGTAGTAATTATCCCCTGCAGTTCTCATTTAAATTTTTGTCTTGATAATGTC
The DNA here is from genome assembly GCA_013399095.1 of Psophia crepitans. NCBI lineage: Eukaryota > Metazoa > Chordata > Aves > Gruiformes > Psophiidae > Psophia > Psophia crepitans. Next base: position 1,375,081 of record VWZZ01004514.1, read on the forward strand.
ATGATAAACAAGCATGGTGAGGGGAAAGACAAATGGTTGTAGGCATCGTATTGTATAACCTACAACTAGTTACTACACTAGGGAATATTCCTCTGTTTCACAGCACAGTCCAGAATGGTTGAATGATTTATGAAGAGTTTTGAACTTATGGGTGTTATTCATGTTTGTTTTCAGGGAGACCCTGGTGTCCCAGGTTTCAAGGGAGAAGCAGGACCCAAAGGTGAACCTGTAAGTCCCCATATGCTTTGTAAGATGAAAAGGAATCACGAAGGCTTATATGAGCAGTTTGAATCGATTCTTAGATTTTCAAGACATGTCTGATGCCTGTAATCATGAGATACTTTTGTTTTTCAAGTAATTATTATGGAAGACAAACCACAGTGAACCTGGCTAGACAGTCCTGAGAATGACTAGTGGAGCAGGTCCTTTGATGTAATAAATCACCTACCCAGCAGAGACCTTATAGGACTCAAGGGCTGAGAAACGAGTTAATGCATCTACTGAGGTTTCTGTAGCATGCAGAATGGGTTTATTCTAATTCATCTCATGAGAGATAGATCTATATGCTTCTGAACATTGAAGACCACACAGGTCTGCATGCTGATCGTAATAAAAAATTCCTTTTTATTCTAAATTTACGTTTAATACATTTTATACTTACGCAATTATGTATCTATTAATGATCTTATTTATACACTAATGTAAATACTTCTATCTGTATGGTATGAGTAGCTGCTTAGCCCACAGCCAGTGTTTGACAATGTGGCTAATTCCATGCTGTAACCGTGTGGATTTTGGAAGAATAGTGATTCTGCAGAGTTTGAGTCAGTTTGACTTGTCAACCAGTCTTTAATTTTTCTTTCTTATGAGTTAAATGGTCACAGAATAACTGACAAAACTGTACAGATGAAGTAATGTTTTCCTTACACCACTGACTGTCTTCTCCTTTACAGAATTTCTCCATGAATCTCACTGAATTTTGAATCCTTTACAGCTTGTCCAATTGATAATAATAAATACGAATTGTTGTATCTGAGCAAATAGGTGATTATAAGAAGCGCTATACAGCTGAACTGCAGAATTAGTTTATTCATAGTGCACTTATCACTGAAGTGTTAGCTTATAAACACTGTAAAAGAGAAAAGCTGCTGCAGAAAAGCTGCATTTGTAACTGATTCAAAAACTAACTATATTTTCCTCCTTTACTTGGAAAAAAAAGTTAATGATGTTTAGAAGACAGTCTATTTTGGTGAGCTTAATGATATTTTTTTTAAAAAAGATTTTACTTTCACTAGGGCCCACAAGGTCCCCAGGGTCCCATTGGTCCTGTAGGTGAAGAAGGGAAAAGAGGTCCTCGGGGTGATCCAGGGTCAGTAGGTCCACCAGGTCCTGTTGGAGAGAGGGTAAGCAATCTAAAGGAATAATATGTCTTGAGAGATGCACTGCTAAGCCCCAAAACCTCTTGACCTAACCAGCAATTTTCTTACAGATTCTTGCTGCATCTAACCAAACTTTATTTTCCTAACAGTAGTTTATTTGTGTCTATAACTTGGTTCACTATCAGATTAGTGATTTCAGGATGCTGTGTTCTGTGGTACATTCTTTTTGAAAATGATAACCTGAGGATCAGGATATAAAAATATGGCATGATGTTTTTTGCATCCTGAACAGATCTTACTTCTAATTATTATTTTGGGGGAAAAGAAATCTGCTGTACCCATTTTTACCCTGGATATTTTTTTTTGTGGTTTCAGTGCACAGGATAGTATGGTAGCAGAAATGATGGAGATATGACGAGCTAATCTGCAGATTTTTTGCTTAAGCCCTGTACAAACGGCTATCTTGTTTTCAATGAAGCTGTTTACGTAGGAGCTATTCAGCATGCATAAGTGAAACACTGATATTTTTACTACTCCAAGTGGTTAAAAAAGCCCCAAGTTTAAAGTATTGAAGTAAGAAAGTAGTAAGGAAATAAACTTAACCCCCAAACCATAAATCTAGTACTTTATTTGCAAAATGTTATCTAAAAATTAAGATGATCTTGTATCTATGGTTTTTCCTAGGGTGCTCCTGGTAATCGTGGTTTTCCAGGTTCTGACGGCTTGCCTGGACCAAAGGTAAATTAAATTAAAGTGTCTGTCCTTTATTTGGGTAATTTTTAAAATTTACATACATACAGATATACAAGAAGAAAGTGTTCCATTAAAAATAGGCTTCTTGGCAAATGAGCAGATCCTCAAAATCATTGGAAGTAGGGTCAAAAGGAATTGACAAATGCCAAAAAGGAGCCTGAATGATTTCAGAGTAAAATTTTTTTGGAGACAAGTCACTTTCAGTTCCTGTGATGTTCAACTTTGCTTGCCTCGTGCCTGACTTAAAGTTCCCTCATGCTGCAATGTGAATAGATAAGAGACATTGACCTGTTTCTGCTACTGTATTGCTTTATGTATCACTCGATATTAGGCAACTATTTGAAGAATTGCCTTCTCTTTGTGTGTGTTATGGTTTTTCTAGACTTGTCCCTTGAACAGTCTTATCTGTCTTTGGCTGTCTTAAATGCTATAACGCTTCCAGGGAAGTGACTCACATTGTATTTGTCTAGCATTTCTGTAAATTCCAAGTTTCTTGGTAAAAATACAGGGATTCTAAAATCCTTACGTAAATGTGTTTTATGGAAGAGACAGCTTTTAAGTTATAATTTTTGGAAAAAAGTAATAATAATAATAGTATTAATTATTTTGAACTTTGTTTGCAAAAAAGGTCCTGAATATAAGACACCTGTTTCATTTAACCTTCTCATACTGTTGCTACCTATTAACCAGTAGCCCATTGGTATCTTTCTAGGGTGCCCAAGGGGAGCGTGGCCCAGCAGGTTCTTCTGGTCCTAAAGGAGGTCAGGGAGATCCTGGGCGTCCTGGTGAACCCGGCCTCCCAGGTGCAAGGGTAAGGAACTAACAGCAGGACTATAAACTGTGACACTCTAAAAAGGCAGCAATGAACTTTGCAGAATTAATAAGCTGTTGCAGAAGGACAGACGTGTTTCAGTGGAGCTGCTTAAAGGGTAAGGGCCAAAATACCTGTCTTCCTGCTGATGTGGGGAAGCACAGGTTCCATTAGTCTTTGAAAGAAGTAGCAGCCCTGATTGAGACTGGCTAATGCAACTGAAGGAAGTGCGCTTGTCAAGCACATAGTTGCCACAGATAACAGGAATTGAAGGCCAGACCTTTATTAAATCAGTGATTGATAACTTAAATAGTCAAGTGGTGCATGTCATGTAGAGTTTTGTTTTCAGGAAAAATATTTGGAGAGAATTTGGAATATGACAAAGGGAGAGAAGAGGAGCAGCAAGTATGATGTGATGTAGATCGCTAGGTAGTGGTGGCAGAAGTAACGATGACTCTGTGAGAAGCTGAAGAGGTGTAAAAGCAAGAAAAGGGAGAATATGAAAAGGGAAGAAAAAAGACTGGGGAATGAAGCTGTAAAGCGAAGATGAGGACCGGTGATACAGAGATGATGTTCTTGTGTAAAGAATATGGTAGTGTTTGTACCATGGTAGTAACTAAGCATATCTTTTGGATTTATTTACATTTCTCTATTGTTCTAGAATTATATGCACAATGTAACATCAATATTATTCCTGCTTTTAGGGTTTGACAGGAAATCCAGGTGTACAAGGCCCTGAAGGAAAACTTGGCCCCTTGGTAAGTGACACAAAAATCAGTCCTTTCAGTACTTCAGTACACCCACTGAAATTGCTTTTATTAACTTGAATTTTCTTGATTTCTGAAGGTTCATCTTCTTAGTGTTCACTTTACTTTCCTGACTCCAAAATTAGTGCAGATAACATTCCTTTAGTTTTGGCTGTGTAGCAGTGTCTGTTGTTTAGCAGCTGCTGCAATATTTTTAAACCATTTTGAACTAAATATCTTTTCTAAATGTCTCTTTAAGGAAACAATAAAGTATTTGTACATAATGGCTCAGTGATGGTAATTGCATAGTATTTGGTTAAATCCAGCAGTATGACTAAAGCTATGTCTGCTTTAAAGACATTTTGACTGATAACTGTAGCACCAAACCAGGTTAATGTTGTTTTTTTCCATATACAAACATTTTTCAGGGGTAAATATGTTCATAGGAATAACATACATTTATAATTTAATATGAAAAATGTGTTTTCTCTGTAGGGTGCTCCTGGAGAAGATGGGCGTCCAGGTCCAGCAGGTTCTATAGGAATCAGGGGTCAGCCAGGCAGCATGGGCCTTCCTGGGCCAAAGGGTAGTAGTGTGAGTATGACACCTGGTACCCAAGATCTATTTAACTTTAAATATTTGCATGTATTTTAATGGATGAAAACAGTATCTAAAAATAGTAATTTTTATTTCTGCAAATTAGGGGGATCCTGGAAAACCAGGAGAAGCAGGCAATGCAGGTGTCCCAGGACAGAGAGTGAGTGTGACTGTTACTTGCAGTGATTGCAGAAAATGATGCTTTTATGTTATATATGTTCACTATACAAGACTTCTTCCTATGTCACCTTCATTTAGGGAGCCCCTGGTAAAGATGGTGAAGTTGGTCCTTCCGGTCCTGTTGGCCCACCAGTAAGTCAACTTTTACCACTCTGCTTGCCCCTCACTCCATCCATTCATTACTCCTTTTGCTTCTATTTTTATCTATTTTCCTGCCAGTAGTTGATTAAAAAAAAAAAATATCCCAAGAACACTTAAAGAAGTTTTTTTCCTAGAAAAATTGGAAGCTTTGTATTGAAATATACTTATATTAGTAGTCTAATTCCTTTTACTGACCATTACAAAAAGTAGTGCAAGGAGCAAAATTTTCTCACCATTTGTTTTCCTAGCTTTCTTGTTTTCAATGGAACTGTTTTCCTGTCAGCACAGATTTTTTTTTTTTTTTTGAGAGGGCGGGGGGATCTTAAAGAAATAAGATATTATTACATTTCTTAGATAGAGTATATCTTGGCCTGGGGTAAGTAAAATGTATAATAAATAAATACATGATTGAAAATTTACATATTCAGAAGAAAAATTGTGGAGCCTGCCTTATATTCCCCTACTGTATACTTACTACTTTCTTTTGTTTAGGGTCTGGCAGGAGAAAGAGGAGAACAAGGCCCTCCAGGTCCTACAGGGTTTCAGGTAGATGCATTCTATTTTTTTTTAAAGAAAAATTAAACAACCATGTCTTTATCAGCTTAAATTGGAAAAATTCAATTAAGTGATGTTTAACAGAACACAGCTACAGAATTAAGGCAGTGATGCTCAGAATAATTGGTGATACACAGCTTTTGCATCAGCTGTGAACTAAACAGAACTGACAAAATACCAGCTTGGTATCCTTTGAGAAAATGTTTGTTGTTTTTCATTTTTAAATTGGAGATTTTCCAAAGATGTTCCAAACATGGAACAAAAGAACTGTTTTGATAATGAAGTATTAATTAAGTCAATCTCTGTTTATAGAGAACTTTATTTTTAGGGCTGATATGCATATATCCTACAAACGTTCAAGAAGGGCTGCCATTTCATTTACGGGGAGGAAAACACTCTATTTTGCTTGGGGATCTCTGAGGGTATGCTCTTGTACTGAATATAATACTATGTTGATATTCTCAGTGTCTTAATTAAATCTGGATTTACATAACTTTCTATCATGTTAGTGACCATTTTATTTACTTTTTTACAGGGCTTGCCTGGGCCACCAGGTCCTCCAGGTGAAGGAGGAAAGCCAGGTGATCAGGTAATTTCTGTGTAATTTAACAAGAATACACTTTATAAAATAGCTTCACCTTTTCTCAGGGCAGACCTTATTGCCCTCTACAACTACCTGAAAGGGAGTTGTGGTGAGCTGGGGGTTGGCCTCTTCTCGCAGATAACTAGTGACAGGACAAGGGGAAATGGCTGCAAGTTGCGCCAGGGAAGGTTCAGGTTGGAGATGAGGAGAAAATTCTTCTCTGAAAGGGTGATCGGGCATTGGAACGGGTTGCCCAGGGAGGTGGTGGAGTCACCATCCCTGAGGGTGTTTAAGGAAAGGTTAGATATGGTACTTAGGGACGTGGTCTAGTGGGTAATAGGTGGTGGGGGGATGGTTGGACTAGATGATCCTTGAGGTCACTTCCAACCTTAATGATTCTATTCTATTCTATTCTATTCTTCTCTTCGTAATTTAATTTCGTACTCTGTTTCAAATACATACTGATGTAGTGTGCAAGAACTGCTTTTGGATAAAATAGTTACTAGAATCCAGCCATCTTCTTGATCTGAGTTGGACTATCTCCTCTTGACATGGACAGATAATATTCGGAACTATCGATCTACATTCACAGTACTTTGGAAATGAAAATGTTTATCTCTAATTTCCTTAATGATAAGACTATGAATAATGCTCTCATGCTAATGGTGAGTTCTGTTCTGCTTAGGGTGTGCCCGGAGATCCTGGAGCTGTTGGTCCATTGGGCCCTAGGGTAAGTATTTTCTTTCAGAGTTTAAACATTCATAACAGTTCTCTGAGGCTGACAGTTGATATATAATACGGACTTTAATAGCTAAAGTAAAGTGAATATCTGACTTTTTCCTCCCCAAATAAAAAGGTTGTAAACATGGCTACATTTTAAGAGGTTTCTGTAAAACCTACCACCTTGATATGGTTTCATAGCTCATGGAGTGGTGTTTGAGTACTAGCTGCTAAGTTATTTTGTTTGCAGCTGTGAAATGACAGTTTTAGTTTGCTGAGCAACATGCTATTTCCCCTACCTGTAACAATAAAAGCATAAAGCTGGTTTTTATTTGATCAATTTTCCTATAATTTGTTCACAGGCTCTTCATTCAAATAGCAGTGCTGCACTTAATGGTGTATTTAGGATTTTGTCTACCAGAACTGTATCCCGACTTCTAAATAAGTAATAATTGTCCATTTGTAGGGAGAACGTGGTAATCCAGGGGAAAGAGGAGAACCAGGTGCATCAGGACTCCAGGGTGAAAAGGGTATGGCTGGAGGTCATGGTCCTGATGGTCCAAAGGTAAGCTGAATGGAGATTTGTGTTGCTACAGAGATGTAATACATAATTCTGCTCATTTGCATGAACCTGAGAGAGAGAGCTTTTTATTATGAAAAGGATATCCTTTAATGAAAGGCATCTTGTTTATATAAGAGTTCTAGGAGGACATACAAGTTTTTCCAGTATAACAATTTGATAACTTACAAGATACTAAAATGTTGAGAAATCAAATTTTATATTAATTTATATATGTCTGAATATTAAAATGTTTCTTGTCTTTCTCAGTAGAACAAGGTAAAGCCATTTCTGAACTGCCGAAAGCCCTCTGGCAGTGCCTCCATTTTAAGAACCATGTCAGTTGACACAAATATACTTGGCAGGGTTGAGTGTTTAAAAGAAAATACTGAAACCTGCATGCCTTTCCTTTATCTGCAATTGGTATAACTGGGCCTAGGAAGGTCACCCCACGTGGGGAGTGCCTCTGGTAATGCATGACCTGTAATGGACATGAGCTGTGAGAAGCAAAGCATAAATAAAGCATCTCTGCCCCTGGCAACTTCTACCTGTAGCTGCTTTGTGTAATAGACCCATGTGGCATCAAGGTCAAGTTAAAAAGATGCTGGAGCACCTTTTTTTTTTTTTCTTTTTTTTTTTTTTCCCCCCTGTTCTCATCCTCATTATGCACTGAGTAAATACTAATGTATTTGGAAGGACTATGGTATTACAACTAAACTTCTTGAATAACACAATGGGAAAAGAAAAGTATTTGAACATGAATAAAGTCCAAATATAAGACAAAATTATTACTTAAAACTGTACCTCAGAGACTTCAACACAAGCACAGCGTGTTCCACAGCCTAGAGACAAAGATACTTCTCAGATGAATAGACAATAACTAGTTCTCTGTTTGTTTCAGGGAAGCCCAGGCCCTAGTGGGACGCCTGGTGATCCAGGCCCGCCGGGTCTTCAAGGTATGCCTGGAGAAAGAGGAATCGCTGGAACGCCTGGCCCCAAGGGTGATAGAGTAAGTCTGGTTATTTCTGTTGAGTAGAATCACCTGTCTCTTAATACTGTAGTTGTTCCAGGATATGAGCTACTCAGCATTCAGTGTCATAATAGAGACTTTCTGGGTCTTTTTCATAGGGTGGCATAGGTGAGAAGGGTGCTGAAGGTACAGCTGGTAACGATGGCGCAAGAGTAAGTAAATTTATCACTCTTTCTTTAGACATGCTCTCCACACAGCAGATTGCTTATTATGCTGGAGGTACTCAGCTCACAGAGTTAGACACTACTCAACTTGATGATATCAGTCATTTTTGTTTGCCCTACCCTTCAGATTTGGTCTTGAAGTTTTTCAAAACTGCTGTACACAATGTTTTAGGATGTCTGTGTTCCAAGACCATGTTTTGTATAATCAATAATGGGAGTTAAGAGAAAAGTGGGAGTCCATGGAAAGGAATCCCAGAAGTAGCATGTTCGTTTGGGATTCAGCTAAGCTGACTGTAGTAAAAATATGAAAAAAGGGACAGGCAGAGATCAAAGGGACAGGCAGAGATCAATAGCTAAAAAGCAAACCAACTAGTTCCAGACTAAGGTAGATGCCTCCTTATTGAGTTGCCCACAGTCTGTCCTGAGTTGCCCACAGTCTGTCCTGAGTTTCACAGGTGAAAATTCCTGTAAATGTGCTGCACCCCATATGCGCAGTAAGTCACTGACACTTCAGGAAAGCTTTGAACCTCTGGTGCATAAAGAATGTGACTGGTCTGCTCACATGCGATAAATTCTAACATATTCAAGACATGTTGCGCACACACTTCTGCATAGACCAGCTGTCTAATAATTTCAAATGTACTGGGGTTGCTGTGTATACACTGACTATATTTTCTTCCCAGAAGCTGTTTGAGTTTGTTTTTACTTAAATCACATCTATCTGAGATTCTTGGATTTTGCAAACCAGCTGGAGTACTAACTGTCAGGCATTTGAAAATCTGAGATACATGTGAAAGATGAGGATTCTGACTGGACTAAATAGTTAAAGAGAAGTTTTTCTGAGAAACCCTAGCACACAGAAGTACTCACAGTTAGTAGCTGTGAGCTGGAACTTGCAAGTCAGATAGTATCCAAAGATATGGAACAGTTCTTAGTTATTGTAAGGCAAGTTTATAGCTTACAGTAACCAATAAAGTAATGGTGAACTAAATGTACATCCTTCTTCAAAAGCTAGTTATCTACAGATACCTCTGCTACCTATCACCAGAGCATTGATGGTGATGCAGTATCCTTTGTTAATGCTGTCTTTTTGATATTTCTCTTCAATTTGAACTAAGCTGCAGTCCAGACTTTTATGGGAGAGGGGATTTTGTTTGAGATAAATTTTTGGTGCAAGTTGATCAGAGGTCTGGAGCATCTCTCCTATTAACATAGGCTGAGAGAATTGGAGTGGTTCAGTGTGGAGAAGAGAAGGCTCCAGGGAACCTTACAGCAGCCTTCCACTACCTAGAAAGGCCTACAAGATAGCTGGAGAGGGACTGTTTACAAGGGCATAGAGTGATAGGACAAGGGGGAATGGCCTTAATGTGAAGGAGGGGAGATATAGATCAGATATTAGAAAGAAATTCTTCTCTGTGAGGGTGGTGAGGCACTGACACAGGTTGCCCAGAGAAGCTGTGAATACCCCATCCCGGGCAGTGTTCAAGGCCAGGTTGGATGGGGCTTTGGGCACCCTGGTCTAGTGGAGGATGTCCCTGCCCATGGCAGGGGGGTTGGAACTAGATGATCTTTGAGGTGCCTTCCAACTCCAACCATTCTGTGATTCTAAGTTTGTGGTACTCTGCTTCTAGTAACTTGGATATCTAAATATTCAGGAATGTAGTATGACTAGTGCTGCGGTATCATTATGGGTAGTTGATGAGTTTGGATGTAGAGGTTTGAACCTATTTGCCCTATGAAGAGCAAAAAGGACACTTTGGAGGAGTTATCAAAATATAAATTAATCTTCAAAAATAATGATGGACACATTAACATTGATTTAAACAATGAAATACTAGCATAAAATAGAGCGCCTTTGTGCAAGTGGGGAAAAAAGGACATAATTTCCTCCTGAAAACGCAAAATAAAGCCAGGGCTTTTTTATCATTGGCCTTATTCATAAATGCTGCATAAAATAGAAGATGAAATTAGTGAAGAAAAAGAGAATGAATGAAAGCAGGGCTTTTGAGATATGAGATTTTGATTGCTGGGTGAGGAAATGCAAGTAAATTCTAGGTTTAAAAGACCCAACAAGATTTCAGAGATAAAGGGGAAGAATTTAAAGGAATAAAAAGTATATGGAAGTTTTAAATTAACTGTTCTGAAGCATTACTTTAACTTCTTTTTATCTTAATTTGTTCAAAAGGGTCTCCCTGGTCCAATAGGCCCAATGGGTCCAGCAGGTCCCACTGGTGAAAAGGTAAACAGACTTTTATGCCATTCCTTACTGAAGCTTCTTAATATTATCACACTTTATTGGCATTTTTACTACTTGTCTAATAAATAACTTTGGAAATAACCTTTAATTTTATTTTAAGGGTGAACCAGGTCCTCGAGGTCTAGTTGGTCCTCCTGGCTCCCGTGGAAACCCTGTGAGTACACACATTTGTTTTTTGCCTGGCATAAGTTAGCAATATGTAACGCTGATCCAAATTCCAGGTTTTGTCTCATTTGCTCATGTATCTTCCTCTTTGTAGCCAAAATCTTTAGTTCCTATCTTGATGCTGTGCACTTGCAAAACTAGTGGCAGATTTTGTTCCTCTGTCCTACGTTTGTTTTAGGGCACTCTTTACATAGTGCTCGTACATACTCATTTACCTTACTCCTGAAAGTATGCTACCATTTTTAAATGTTTAAATCTTTTTAAAAGCATCTCCATACCAGATACTACTGTACACATACAAACATTTAGATGGACAATGCACAGAAGTGTATCTTAGTTTTCATTTAATTATGCTAACTGTCATCATCTTCCATCTATTTGTGATATTAAAGATTTTAAGGGTTGACTTTGATTAGGGAGTTAGAGGGTCAGCCCTTCTAGGTCCTTCAAACTGCTTGGAATTGATTATGTCTCTGTCATAAATCAGAACAGTCTTATTTCCAGTGTAAATTGGAATAGCTTCCACCCCCTCTGGGGAGTCCTGGAGCTTGGCAGTCTTTATCTCCTTTTTTTCCAAAAAAAAGTTGTGTGTAAAACTCAGCTGAAGCAGCTCATAGCCCATTCTGACCTCGTAGAAGGATACACCTTTGAACTATTGTTTGTTTTCCCATCCTATCTGATTGGAATGGTAGGCTGCATAAAGTTGGGTGCACTTCAGCTAATCCTCCTATCGCTGGAAGTGGTTGTGAGCAGAATTTCTCTTGTTGTTTTAGTGCTTGCACATGCCTTCCATCTGAAATTCTGGAAGTTTACACAGTCTTGAACACAGGACAAATCTTAACATCATAGTTAATGTCATTTATTTTGTGATTAAAAGATCATTTGATTCTGATTAACTGAGCAAAAGTATGACACTGTGACAGTAAATAGTTAACATCCTTTCTTGTATATTTAACTATAATTTATACTGTATATAGAAAGAATTTATGTTAAATACAGTTATTCTAAATTTTTTGACCAGGGTTCCCGAGGAGAAAATGGCCCAACTGGTGCTGTTGGTTTTGCTGGTCCTCCGGTATGTGTTTTGTAACACTAATGAGTTTCCTTTAGTCATGCTTTGACATACTTCATTTCCTTCATTATGAGTAATACTGCGGTGTTCTGGAACATGAGTCACATTTTTGTTGCAAAAAGAGCTGGTTTTTTTCCCATCAGAGAATCAAGTAAAGACAAGGGCCAATAAATACCCTAGACACTTGAAAAGTTGGTTTTGTTGATAAGATTATGTAATTGTTCACCACATTTCATATCTTCATTAATAAGATATGTTGCTCCTTTGAGATAAAAATGAGGCAAGTTATAAAGTGTCATCTACTAAAGGTAGCAAAGATTTGCTCTCTATGAGCAGTGAAAGCTGGAATGAACTGATAGACTAAATGGAAGGTTTGTGAGTTTTCTGATAATATTCCAAACTTTCCCACAGCCTAAATACTGCATTTCAGATATTTCACAGTCAGGCACCTGCTTCCCTTGGTGGAAAAAAAAAAAGGGACTAGAAAAGACAATGTTTGTTCAGTCCCTCTTGCTTTTAGGTATGTAATAACTGCTGAGGAAAATAGATAATCTAAAGGAACGAAAAATGTGAGTTAGGTAAGAAAATATTTTAAATGGAAATTCTGGCTTCACAAACTTTAGAAAATTCCACCTGTGATCTTCCAAAGACTGTGCTGAACTTACAATTCTCTTGAACTGAACCATTGAGAAAATGCACTATTTTCTGGGCTGATTTGTTCTGTTATTTTTTTGCCTTCTAGAAATTCCCTATAAAATGACTTTGTTAGGCTGGAAAGATTTGCTATTCTCTGACCTGATGTCTCTTCAAAATATTATTTCTTACAGGGCCCTGACGGTCAGCCTGGTGTGAAAGGTGAACCTGGAGAACCTGGACAGAAAGGAGATGCTGGATCTCCAGGACCACAGGGTCTTGCTGGGTCTCCTGGTCCACCCGTAAGTATAAATAGCTTCATCGGAGAAACAGTGGCATAGGCTGATGTTGCTTATTTAAAAGGTCCTATGTGTTCACTATCACCCCTCTGCTTCTCTGTTCCTCTTAGGGCCCTCAAGGTGTTCCTGGTCTGAAAGGTGGTAGAGGAACTCAGGGTCCACCTGTAAGTAGATTTAATTTTTTGTGATCTGACTGCAGATAATCTAATACTGAAATTGTGTGTAATGTGTGGCTTGTTCCTCATCCCAGCTTGTTTTTCCACAGTCTGTGATTATAGCATTTGTTCACTAATTCAGCTGAGAACGTTTGAGGTAACCAGTGCTGTATTTCTTTTAATAAAGTTGGCATTAAAATGTTTTTTAGGGTGCTACTGGATTCCCAGGATCTGCTGGAAGAGTCGGGCCTCCAGGACCTACTGTAAGTCAGTTTTTCATATTCCTAATAGGTGTGTTTTATAAACTGGTCGTTGAAAACCTGAAGACTAAATCAAGCAGGAAAGGTTAAGTGGTGTTTGCAGCCTGATGTTATAGAAGAGAACAGTTTGTCAGCACTGAATTCTGTGACTGCATGCATTGTATTTAATGACCTGACCTCATTAAATACAACTAACTAGTCTTGGGCTTGATCCAGCGTCGGTATGTCCAAATTAGAGCAAGACTTTTCACTGAGTAAAGTAGGCTTTGAGCTGTTCAAGTTGCTCGAATGGCTTAATTTCTTACAGGAACAAACCAACCACCTATATCTTCCTGCACTTTTTACTTTTTCGTCTCTTCAGTGGTGACTGAAAGTAGGAGAGTTTTTGGTAAAGGAGGAGGCCTCAGCTGGGTTATCTCATCAGTGGAGTTACTCATAAGTTCCATTAAAATAAATTTTAAAACAAACAAAACCACAATATCTCTCACATCTAAACATTTTCAGAAACAGAAAATTAGCTGTGGATCAAGAAGTGATGTTTCAACTCCACATAGAGAACTATCACACTCTCTTCATATGCTGTTTAATGTTTCGATGAGAAAAATAACTTGCAGTCATTGCGAGCTTATGGAAAGGTGAAGTGTATGGAAAACACAATGTAAATGTGAAATCTTTGAAAGTATTTGAGAAATGTCCATTAAAACACTGATTTGTACCGTGTGAATGAACAGTTTGAATATGGACTTTACCTTGATGGTATGAGAAAGAATGGACAAGAGAGTTGATCTAGAAAAAAGAAAGACTAAAAAGACGACTGTCTTTTAAAGGAAGGAGTTTGGAATTGCAGACTGGGAGGGCTGAGGAGAGGGTGATTGTGATTTAACCCCAGCCAGTGGCACCACGCAGCCACTTGTTCACCACTCCCCGCTCTCCCACCCCAAAGGGATGGGGAGGAGAACGGAAAAAAACCCTCGTGGTTTGAGATAAAGACAGTTTAATAGGATAACAAAGGAAGAGAATAATAATAGTAGTAACAATAATACAAGTGATGCACAAGTGCAATTGCTCACCACATGTGAAAGGAAAATAAAACAATCAAATGACCGGTTATTTCAGAGCAGCAATCCCGCCTCCCGGCTGACTTCCTCGTTTCTATTTGGAGCATGACATTCTCTGGCAGGGAATACCCCTTTGCCCAGTTGGGGGTCAGCTGTCCTCGCTGGGCTCTCCCAGCTTCTTCTGCACCTGGCTGGGTGTGAGAGGCTGAAAAGTCCTTGACTTAGTGTAAGCATTGAAACATCAATGGGTTATCAACATTATTCTCATACTAAATCCAAACTACAGCACTTTGCGGCTAGTGGAAAGAAAATCAACTATCTCAGCTGAAACCAGGATGGGGACAGTGTGTGGACCTTGGACATAATTTGATGAGATGTTTATTTTATCTCATTTATTTGATCATAAATAGCTCTTATCTCAGTCACACTTTGTGCCTTCCCTAGGTATGCATATTGATAGTTAATCAAAACACAGTCCTTAGAATTTAATTGTCCTGTTCAGAAAAGGGTCTGATATAATGAGATGTTTTATTCTTCTTAGGGAGCTCCAGGGCCTGCTGGGCCTATTGGTGAGCCAGGAAAAGAAGGTCCCCCAGGTCTTCGTGGAGATCCTGGGTCTCATGGCCGTGTGGGAGATCGAGGGCCAGCTGGGCCCCCTGGGGGTCCTGGAGACAAGGGTGATGCAGGGGAAGATGGCCAGCCGGTATGTCCTGGTTGATGTTATTAATTCTCCCTAGACCAACTCTAGGCTTGGTCTCGTCACTTATTGACTGCAATGATAGTAACGTCGTTTTATCCTTTGTGGATTTCAGGGCCCAGATGGCCCCCCTGGTCCAGCAGGAACTACTGGTCAAAGAGGCATTGTTGGTATGCCAGGACAGCGAGGGGAAAGAGGCATGCCAGGGCTGCCGGGTCCTGCAGTAAGTAACGATCAAGTCAATATGCCACCTGTTTGGGCATTCTCATTGTCTCTGTGGGATTGAGAGCACAGTATCCTATAGTACAAGGATGAGGTTGGAAAACTCCAATTGCAGCAGCAAATATAGAGAGAATAGTCGATAACTACATCTCATGGAAATGCATGAGGTGGGAGATTTTTTTTCTGCCATAATGGAAGATCTGAACCTGAATTAAGAGTAAGTGGGTAATAGCATTAAGACTTCTGGCTAAAATGTTCCTATTTGACTTAAAACTAGATCCTTGAAAAAAAACAACCACAGACTCTTCATTTAGGTGCCCAAGGGTCACTTGAATGTGAGTACTCTGTAACTGCTATTTCATAAATTGTGAACTACAGTCTTCAGAATTGCCATTTTTGCTCTCTTTGGTTTCATGTAGGATTTATAGATATTTATTTTAAAGCCTAATAATCCAGGAGATCAAGTCATTAAATAAAGTAATTAATAAAAGGGATGGTATGGAGGATCTGCCATTACCACTGGATCCATAAAGTCAATTTATAGTTAAAGTTGGCCAGAAATTATTCCAGGCTAACAAGATTTGTTAGTGTTAAGACAGAGAAAAATAAAATCAAGTTTCTTATTTCAAACTAAATTATATTTTTCCAGAGTCAACAAGACCTTACCTATTCTAGATAGTGTCATCAGACATAGTGATGTATCAAGGGAATGTGTGCTTAAGAGTTGCTACTAGACAGACTAATTTCAAGTGCAGCTTCTAGTCAATAAAAGCCTATTCAAAAGCAACTAACACAAAATGTTTAAAAATACACAGTATATTAAATATACATTCAAAATCTGTCAGAACACTCCTTAATTATCAGTTTTTGGAAGTTAAAAATGTTGATGGTACTTCAGACTGGATTAATGATCAGTGTTTTGCAGACAGCATTTTTTTGTGCTTTCTTTATTTTGTGATAAAAAATTTGATATGCTATTTCTCATCTTTTTTAGGGTACACCAGGAAAACAAGGTCCCACAGGGCCACCTGGTGATAAAGGTCCCCCAGGACCTATTGGCCAGTCAGGTGCCACTGGACCTGTAGGTGAAGCTGGTCCAGAAGTAAGTATTAGAGCCTTGTAACATGCAAAAAAAGACAGTCTCGTGATTATTCTCCTCAACTTGAAGTTAGAGGTAGAGAGCAATTTCTAGTTCTTATAGAAATCCAAGATTACAGAGCTAATCCATAACGCTGTTTTTATTTCATAACTGTAGGGACCTGCTGGTAACGATGGTACTCCTGGACGAGATGGGGCTGTTGGAGAACGTGTAAGAACACATTGTTTTCTTAAGTCACTTCTGGATATCTCCATTTCATTATTGACTTATTGTGGATTTTCTCTTCATTTGGTTGACGTGAATGGAGAACTTGTTCTGAAAGTGTGTCACAGCTTTGAATGAGTAGTACCTCTCAAAGTTGAGGAAACCTGGCTAAAGGCTAAGAATACCTGCCTCCACAAACTCAGATTTGAGTTCTTACAGATGGAGTGTCTTTGTAGATTGTAATTGCTAGAAAATAGATTAGCAATGCTAGAATACTGTTGCTTTGGTCTAGTTGAGTCCTCTTTAGATAAATAATTTTGAAATTACGTTTTGCAGGGTGACCGTGGTGAGCCTGGCCCTGCAGGCTTACCAGGTTCCCCAGGGGGTCCAGGAACTCCAGGTCCTGTTGGCCCTCCAGGAGATGCAGGTCAAAGAGGTGAAACTGTAAGTGAGATATTTTTTTTTTTTCTAATAATATGGTTTAACAAAAAGCTATTGTGTATGCCTTTGTGCATTACTTCATATATCTTCTATATGCAATCTTTGTAGGGTTCTCGAGGTCCAATGGGTCCCCCAGGTCGTGCAGGAAAAAGAGGTTTACCTGTAAGTTCTCCATGGTCACTTCAGTTTTGTCTGAGATACTTTTACAGGAAAGTGTATGAGAAACTAAACCTAAATTAGAATGCTGAACAGGGCTTCAACTTTTAATGTTCTGACTGCGAGTGGATGCAGGTAGTCTTCTGAGCTGCAAAGCTGCACAAGTCTGACTACGCTAGTATTTCTACACTTCCTTTAAATATACTTTGCAGGGAAATTACAAATGCTTTGGAAGCCTCTTTATTTGGGGTGTATTGCTATCCGGATGATGGTAGGACCCGAGTTTGCAAATGGTTGGAGTCTCTGTTTGACAATTCAAATAAGGGGCAAAGAAACGAATGCTGAACAAAAAGGCAGGGTTTTTTATATAAAAAGGACAGAAATATAACAAAATCACCTGTCCCCATGAAACTGCCTTAATTCATCTCATAAGATTCTGACTTCAGTCTAAATGGAAAAACAAACAAAGCCCATCGATCTGTTACATAACTCTTTTACAATCCAAACTTGGAACAAAAAATTAATTGCAAACTTGGGAAATTCAAAAGAATGTCCTGTCCCTAAGCAGATGTCGTATGAGAGATGGGAAAAGTTTATTGAGTAGTTAGTGATAATGATGCCATTGATAAACTATTTGGAATCTAGCATTGAGAAATTTAGCATGCCATTTGGGCTGAGAAATATAGAATTCAAAGCAGAAACCATTTTTTCCAATGATTCTTTAGTTAGTATGAAAAGTTTGAAACTATCAAAAATACCAAGAATGAAATTGTGACAGTAATAGAACCAAGTTATTTGTACTGGGGAGCCTGAACGCTGTTGTCTGTAGTTAGGGAATGTAACTTCAGTTGTACTTTAATCATAGTGAAGGTGAAAGGAGCTGTGAGAAGTAAAATGCAACACGGAGTATTTCATACTGAAAACACGTTTTATCATTATGAGTCTGTGAGAGCGCCACGATATTTCAATCTCATCTATGAAAATCATTTGCCATATCCAGTAATGCAAAGAAACTTCTCAATCTTTAAAAATTTTCTTCTGCAAATTATTGAGTATCATTATTATAGGACTTTTTTTTGATTGTATTATGAAACTAAAAAGACTAAATTTGCCACAGCTAGAACCAAGCACAGCACAGTTTTCTGTAATTATTTATCTATTTTTTGATAAAAAATTAAGATTCTTGGAGCTGTCCCAGCATCATCATCTTTCTAGCTTTAGAAGTGAAGGAGGTCTGTGTGCAGTGTCTAAAAGGAAATGAGGGGTTTTTGAGGTTGGGTTTGGTTTGTTGGTTTGTTTTTTTTTTCAGTTCAGAATTTTAAATTTCTTCACTGATATTTACAGGGTCCCCAAGGACCTCGTGGTGACAAAGGTGACAATGGAGATCGAGGCGATAGGGGCCAGAAAGGACACAGGGGTTTCACTGGGCTTCAGGGTCTTCCTGGTCCTCCAGTAAGTAGTGCTGGTTTTAATATAATTTTATTTCCTTGGTAGTTAAATAATGTATCATGAACATAGTTATTTAAAATGGGGGGGGAAGGGGGACGCAAACTAGTTTTTTTTTTTTTCCCCACAAGGTGTTTGTGAGTGGCCTGTCTGTACTTAATAATATTTTTATGCAATTTTTCGATACTGTTGCATGATGAGGTAAACCTGTGCTTTGCAAGATACATGTTCTCTTACTCTTGTTCCATTTATGCCAGTCCTGCAGTGACTGATCACTGACAGTCTATGACCTGCCAGTACGAGATGATAACAGAATTTGATAGAATCATAGATTCATAGAATATCCTGAGTTGGAAGGGACCCGTAAGGACCATCGAGTCCAGCTCCTGGCTCCACACAGGACCAGCCCAAACAGAGCAGATGACTGAGAGTGCTGGCCAGGCGCTGCTTGAACCCAGCCAAGCTCAGTGCTGTGACCACTGCCTTGGGGAGCCTGTTCCAGGGCCCGACCACCCTCTGGGTGAAGAACCTTTTCCTGATCTCCAACCTAACCCTCCCCTGACACAGCTCCATGCCATTCCCTCGGGTTCTGGTAGATAGTTTCAGATAAACACATTACCAGTGTTTGAACAATCAGGGAATCAAATGCAAAATCCCATGAGGACTGTGATAGTATCTCTTGCTAATATTTGCAAGAACTTCATTATTTCAGTGGTAATTGAATGGAAATGCTATGGAAAACTTATTTTTTTAACATTTGTTCACTGATCCTATGCAAGAGCTGGAAGTTTCAGCATGCAGTAAGAGTCAACAAAAAAACTCAACACCCAAATCATCTTTCCACTTCATATTAGTGCTGTCAGTTACTCTTTTTCAAGCCATCCTGATTCAAAATGTCATGAAAGCAAGGCTTTTCTGCAGAAACAACTCTATAGATAGCCAAGCACCAGTAAATTCTATTAATCTAACTTGTGATTACAGTTGTTACTTTGTGACAAGAGAGCAACAGAATGGAAATGAATCATAAGAGGGAAAGGTACTACCTGTTGTTCATGTATATTATAATCCTATTCATACAGAATTGTGTATATCACACACTGATTCTTTAAATGTCACAGTGATATGATAATTTCTTCTGTTTAGGGTCCTATTGGTGAACAGGGCAGTCCTGGCATTCCAGGCCCATTTGGTCCTCGGGTGAGTATAATGTTTCAGGTTTAAGGTTTTTCTTGCTTGTTTTTTTCCACAACCAGATTTCTATTTCTGCTTCACTTTTATTTCACTGGCTTTTATTGAATTCAGTATCATGAAGTAGTTACCCTACTGTCTTTTGCTGAGACACATTACCTTGTTTAATGTAGCAAAGCTTTGACATAAGCGTAGTTTATAGGTAGGTAAAAAGATCAGTTCTGAATAACATCAGGACTACAGTCTCTTTTTACAGACACTTTTGCTGCAGCAGATGCAAAGCCATAATGTGGCAGCTAATTGCTGCTCTGCCTTTCATACTCCCATGTATGTCATTCACCCAAAAGTAAAGGAGAAATACGACTCCCTTGGATGTTCCCAAGTGACAGTATATCTCTGAGTCTGTATATGTGTGGGCATACAGTAACTACTCCAATCTGCATAGCACCTGGAATTGAACCCGCTTCAATGATTTAGGAAAAAATATATGGCTGATCCAAGGCGTATTGGCTGTGGCGATTTACTTTAGAACAGCACCGAAACTGCGTTCTTACTTCTAGAGAACAAGAAAAATGGTGATTTTTAAAAGTTCAGTGACAGACACAAATAATTGGATTGTTTCCTGAAAAGGTATTGCTTGTAAAGGGCTGTTTTGTATAACTTTTTTATTAAATGCTAAAATACATTCCTGCTTTCTCTTGTATTTTCTAGGGTCCTCCAGGTCCAGTTGGTCCTTCTGGCAAAGATGGAAGTCCTGGTCCACTGGGGCCAATTGGGCCTCCTGGTGTTAGAGGGAGTGTGGGAGAAGCTGGACCTGAGGTAAGCTGATGGGAATATGGAGGGAAAAGGTTAGCTTCAGATAATGATGGTTTTTTTACAGTCCATCACATCACTTTCTCAAATATCTATGAGCTCAAGACGAATGTTGAGATTTGGTACAGTTTCTCCAACAAACAGCCAGAGTAACTGTGTACTGAAAGGGCTCATTTCTTACTTGTTTTCGTCTTCTGGACTTGTGATGATCCCAGTCTCATCCGCCTGTGTTCTCCTTAGGTCTGCCTGGGGCTACTTCTGCAGTTAGACCACTGGATCCTGCTGGATCTGTAGTTCAATGTGGCTTTTGGGCAAGCTGGGTCCTAAAATGTCAGGCCTAAGCGTAGGTCAGTTGGTGTTTCTGGAACCAGCAGTAGTTCCAAGCTGGTAATGCCACAAAGGTGGCACTGAATTAGAAGAGCCACGTGACTGATTGCCAGCAGCACACTCCACATGCCTTGTGTTAAGGAAATCTTTCCGTCCAAGCCAACAGCCCTGACTCTAACACTCAACTCAGCTGACCTTCAGCCTGCTCTGAGGTTTACAGGCATCAACCATGAGCTGATGCACAACTAATGAAAAATAGTTTGACCAGTTTGGAAAAATTGCAAAATGCTCCAGGCATATTCCACATTTACCAATTTGCAGTACCCTAAATCATAAAACTTAAGTTATGCTATCTTAAGCATCATAAGTTAGAAAATTAGAAGGATTTGAGAGAAGGGTGATCTGAATGATTACATGAAGAATTTAAAGACTGGTATTGCTTATTTTGGGGAAGAAGTAGAAAAGGTGGAATAAAGGTGAAATAAAATAATGAGCAATACAGAAAAGGCAATTTCTGCTGGTTTTCTGTCTCTTAAGACATGGTGTTTCCCGTGTTTATCGTGTGCTAATATCACCCTATTTCATTTGAATATCTGCCCATTATCAGTGTCTTTTTCTGCTGAGGCACCAAGACTTGAAATGGATAGTCTATGGCAGAGCCTAAGAATATAATGTGTATCCCGATCCTTCATCTTTGTAATGAAACAGGACAAGAAATATTGCATACCAGGAACTTAAGTTTTGCTTTCTGTGGTGGCTTACTGCAACTATAATTTGGAACCACAAAGCAAGAAATAAAGTTAAGATTTCATTTGTCAGATGCAGCATGTAGTTTGGGTGTGTCATCTGTCATAAACATTTGGAGCACTAGTTGTGTATTCTGAAGTAATTGATGTCAAAGGACATGCCACGTTCTGATATACCATCTGATGCACCAGAGCATCAAACTTACAGTGAAGGTATGTTACAGACTTTCTGCTGCCCAAGAAGACCTTGCAGAGCCTGCAGTGGAGATATGTTTGTTAACAGATACATTCTGTCTCAAGACTCAGTTACCTCCCCAAGTGTCACAATTCAGACTGGCAGAAGGATGTCACAGCCTATCGTTCAGGAAAACATAGTCAGGAAAACACCTGCTCTGCCACGTAGGAATGATGCAGATTGTGTCTCACATACCTGTGGCCAGAAGGCTCAGCACTGCGCAGGATAAGCGTAAAGATGTTTCTACTGCCAAATTTTCCGTACAGGCTTTACTAATTGAAAATGTGCCTGAGGAGACTCACAGGAAGCAAGAATTTTAGATTGCTCTAAAAATCACTTACAGCTGTTGGGAATATTAAGAAATAAAGTTATTATGCAGGGATTTGAACAAGAAGGGACAGAGTGCTTAAAAAATAGAATGAGGCCATTCCTTAATGACTTTTTCCAGCTGTTAAGTCTGAAATTTGGAGTAAAAAAAAAAAATGAGCTAGGTATTAAAACAGGCAGAGAGAATACCCAGCACACAGTTTAGTCTCTTACCCCTGTTCCTGGAAATGTGAATTGTTTATCTATACCTGAATTTTCCCTGCGAGTTAGGGTGACTAGCTTTAAAGCTTTGCTTTTTTAGTGACTGACTTGGCTGTCATTTTGCATAGTATTTACTCTGCTGTGCTCTGTTGCCTTTTTTTTTTTTGGTCAACCTTAGGGTCCACCAGGTGACCCTGGCCCTCCTGGCCCTCCAGGACCTCCAGGCCATCTCACTGCTGCCATCGGTGACATTATGGGACACTATGATGATGCTATGGCAGATCCATTGCCAGAGTTCACTGAAGATGAAGCAGCCCCAGATGACCATAATAAAACAGACCCAGGAGTCCATGCCACACTGAAGTCACTGAGCAGCCAGATTGAGACTATGCGCAGCCCAGATGGTTCAAAGAAACACCCAGCACGGACTTGTGATGACCTGAAGCTGTGCCATCCATCCAAGAAGAGTGGTGCGTATAAACACGCCATCTCCTGTATGTGCCATATGATTCTGTCTTATTTCTGAGTAGATAGTCACTGGAAAAAATGTGTAATTGACATTCACGCCAGGAGCTTGAAAACTACTTCTTGCCAATGAAGTATATATTCTAATGTATCCCATATTTATTTTTCCAGTATTTATTCAGATGTATTTTAAAACCTGAAATATTTTGTACTTCCATGGAACACTACTTCCAAAAGCATTTTCACCATGGAGTACCACTTAGATGATGACGGAACTAGGCTGGTACACCAGTTGTGAATATGTGCTTAATAGCTATTAGCTCAAAACTTTACCTGTGGGCTGATGACCTGTGAGTGCTTCCCGTCCAGAATTCTCTGCTGCTGCTCCATAGTGGCAACTGGTAATGCGCTAATGTGCCATTTGGGACTTTCCCTAATTTGTATGGATTACCAATGATGAATCATAACAGACTGTAAGGATGAGATAATTGGTGGAAGGCCTTGCCAGCTTTTTCCTTGTTTCCTGAAACTTTGCATCCAACATTAAGAAAAAACGATGGCAGCCCCTCCTAATGTTATGTAGGAAAAACTCTTTTCTAGCCCTTGAGTGTTCTTTATGCACTTGGAGTGTCCAGGAGCTTTGCAATGTATTTAAACAACCTTAACCTTAAACAATTTTCAAGTCTGCATTCCTCAGTTTTGAAATATTTGAAATACTGATCAGCTGTATCTTGAAGTAACATTACAGTGTATACCTGATGCACACATCAGAACATGCATCAGATTATGTTGTCCTTGTGCTTTGTTCTGTCATGACATACTTTTGCTTTTATCTCCCCAGTTATTTCAAGAATCTTAGTAGTGTAACAGAATCATATTGTTCTTTGCAGGTGAATATTGGATTGATCCTAACCAGGGATGTGTTGAAGATGCTATCAAAGTATATTGCAACATGGAAACTGGAGAGACTTGTATTTCTGCAAACCCATCTACTATACCACGTAAAACATGGTGGGCCAGCAGGTCACCTGACGTAAAGCCCATTTGGTATGGCCTGGATATGAACAGGGGATCACAGGTAACTAAATATATTTAATGTCAAGGTTTGACTTCAATGAAACTTGTTTCCTTCTGGTTTAGGACTTTATCTGCTATTCTGAGCAGATTCTGCTACAGTCAGAACATTATAACTACTGATTGGCTGGCTTGTATTCAACTGGTTGTTATCCTATAGTAATTATGAGAGAGAGCTGGGAGAAACAATGCAAGTACATCTAAGGCAGGATTGGCTATAACTATACCAGAGCCAGAGGAGGTTTATTTCTCTCGGTTCCAAAAACTTCAACTTCTCTAGCAGCCTACTTCAGTAACTCACTATCCTTGTCCTTAAAAAGTGAACTTTTACCCTAATAAATGGGGACCTACAGGAAAGCTGGCAAGGGGCTGTTTATCAGGGAGTGTAGTGACAGGACAAGGGGAAATGGGTATAAACTAAAAGAGGGGGGATTTAGATTGGACATTAGGAAGAAATTCTTTACTGTGAGGGTGGTGAAGCACTGGAACAGGGTGTCCAGAGAAACTGTGGATGCCCCATCCCTGGAATAGTTCAAGGCCAGTTTGGATGGAGCTTTGGGCACCCTGGTCTAGTGTAGCGTATCCTTGCCCATGGCAGGGGTGTTGGAACTAGATGATCCTTGTGGTGCCTTCCAACCCAAACCATTCTATGATTGTATGTTTAAATCACTGCTTTTTAAATTGAATTCTACATTTTTTTCTCAGAGAGCTTTTCACTGCTAAAAAATACAAAGCTTACTTTATAAATCCTTTCAGCTCATCTGTTTTTGAAAAAAGTATGATTGTTATCATGTGTGTCAGAATGCTCTGTGCCGAATGCATCAGTCTCCAGGCAGACAAAAATTCCACTCTTAGCTTTCTGTTGGGTTTTCCCTCTCTGGTAACTTCTAAAAGTAGGCTTAATGATCTTGCCAAATTACAGAAGTTTATGCTATGCAAAAATTAATTAACAAATTTTTGCCATTTTTATTCCTAGTTCATCAAATGAAAAGCACAGAAAATAATTTCAATTGTCATTTCATAGGAAGTAATTAAATATCTTTGAAATAAGTATTTAGTGTGTAAAAATAATAGTGCTGTTATCAGTTGGATTCCTGATGACAGTTTAGAACTTAAACAATTGAGGACAGATGTGATATTGAGAACAGATGTGATACTGATTGCTTTTATTGAGGTGCTTTCACTTATTATTAAATTCAGGACAACTTGCCATGACCCAAGATGTCACAGTTGATGTTTAGCTGCCTGCAGAGCTGCACGTAGGGTTTTTGTAAGTCAGATGCTCTTTGGAGGAAGAAATCATCTTCAGGAATACTATAAAACAGTATTTGATATTTGAAAACTGTCAGATTTGATAGCTAACAGTACAGTCTGTGTAACAGCCATATGTACTCTGTACAGATTCTAAATAATAAATCTCTGAGATTGCTGACAGAGCTAACACATTTTGTAAAAAATGACAGTGTCAGTGTATAAGATGTTCTTTTTTTCTTCACTGCTTTCAGAGAATATATTTATTATATAGTACACTTTTTATATCACTCATTACTTTGTTTGCAATGACTCACAAAGCATGAATAAAGTGAAACAAGCACAGATAGGGGAAAATATTTCAGGAATTTTAGACTTTTTGATGTTGGTAGAATTTTTTTTCTAAGCATTTGTTTCTGTTTTTTATAGAAACAGTTGCACATTGTAAAATATTGTTCAAATTTCAATGTAAGTTAAGTAGTTGAGAAAATCTGTATGCAAATCTATAGTTATTTTTATGCAGTCAGAATTTCTGTGATGCTTCTAAATGCAATACAAAGCCTACAGAAAACAAGCTGCTAAATTTGCAATATAGCAGGTACACTACAAAAGGCTTTTCTGTGTTTGACATTTCTTATCTAGTTTAAGGTTGCTGTAATGCATTATTTCATACATAAGGTTTGGCTTCTACTGGATTGCTTTTTAAAAGAAGGCAGAATTTATTCCAAAACTTGTCATGTCTGTGGAGACCCAGATGCCTTTTCATTGTTTGGCTGCAGAGCTTTACAGTCAAAATTCTCCAAAATGATCCCTGTTACAGAATGTCCACATTTCTTTGTCCTCAGCTGGCAGCAAATTACAAAAGAAATGGTTCTTAGATTTTATGTAACAGGGTTCCTGCTAGACATGTCTGGACATGGTTACAATAATGACAGATCTTTCTAAAATTCATGAACTCTTAATGAATTTTCACTTGTTGATCTGTTTCTGCACAGTTTGTGTACGGGGATACAGCTGTCACTCAGATGACATTCCTGCGCCTCCTATCAAAGGAAGCTTCCCAGAATATCACTTACCATTGTAAAAACAGTGTTGGGTACATGGATGACCAGACTAAGAACCTGAAAAAAGCTGTAATTCTGAAGGGGGCCAACGACCTGGAGATCAAAGCAGAGGGAAACAGCCGATTCAGATACACTGTTCTGCATGACAGCTGCTCTGTAAGTTGAGGGGTTTTGTCATTTGTTATGGAGAAAAAAGACTTTTGTCTTTTTGGTTTATCTAATGGTTTCAGTTCTTTTTTGATTTAGAAAAAAATTGTAGAATGGAGTGATTAAAATGTTGCAGAGTTTCACCATGAACTGTAGAAGTAACTGATCCAAAGGGTATTATACTACAGTTCTAGCTTCACATTGTATAATTCTGCACTATTTAGAGCTAGTTACTAGTGAGCAGACTGAGATATATATCTTGCTATTTTGCATTTGCCAGTGTTTGTCTACCTCTTTGTGGTATCACACCAAGAGGTCAGATAACGTCAAGCATTTATCTGCCAGATAGGTAAGATTATTGCAGCAATACACTGGAGGAAACCCACTGGTACTATGACTGACTGAGTTGGAAAGGAAAATGTTTCCCAAAAAAATTCTTAGAGGGCATAAAAAGCAGCAAGTAGTACATTTTTTTTCATAGTCTTTAGCATTCTCAGCCAAGTCTGAGGTAGTGATAAAATATTTCTAAAATTAGTTTGGCACCTGAAATAAATTAGAGTACTCTCTGTGCTTAAAAGTAATATAGCCCAATAATATGTGTGCAGGTATGTATTAACACATAGAGAAGAATTTCATAACATAAAGAAAAATCAGTCCAGCTTGAGGGAGAAATCCTGCTGTGTCAATCTGACATGTCTGCTCATCACTGTAAAAGCAAGATACATACATTTTAAAATAATCAAGGTGCAGTAGAGACTGGGGGGTGTTGCTCAGTGAAGGTACAGAGAGATCTCTCTGAAAGACCTCAGACAACAGGCGCATCGCCTGGAATTCAAACTGTTTCTGACATGAGCTCTGGCCTAAGTTGTTCGTTTTGTTTTTGTTTTTTTCTTCCCCTCCAGAAACGTAATGGGAATGTGGGCAAGACTGTCTTTGAGTACAGAACGCAGAACGTGGCACGCTTACCTATCATTGATATTGCACCAGTGGACATTGGCAGTACTGACCAGGAATTTGGAATTGAAATTGGGCCAGTTTGTTTTGTGTAAGAGAAAGGGGGGAAATTAACACACTACCCAGCAACAGCAGCAATTAAACACACGGACTGATTGAAGTTAATCCTGGGACTCTTGAAGTAATGTCTGATATTGGATCAGCATTGTATATACGGTTCTTTTTAAATGCCCGGCCTCCTTTTGAATATTTATTTTAATTACAAACCTTCCATTTTAAATGGTTGAAACCAACTTTTTAGTACAACAGTACAATTTTAAGAAGATCGTTGACCACGTTTTAAAAATAATATGAATCTTTTCCCTCACTTTGTTTCAAATTATTTCAAAATTTACAGGTATTCAAAATAGATAGTTTTAATGTGGGACTATGTAAAGCTCTTAGGATTATTTCTTTTGCTTGGATGCATACTGAATAACAGAAAAGTAGAGCACTTTTGTGAACTGTTGACTATATTTCAATCATACCTACTCCCTCGACCCCAGTTTTTATTCCTGCGGTTGCCAGCATGATAGTCATTAACAGAATGACTCTTTTTATTAACAGTCTTTTGTAGAAGAAAATCTCTTCAGATCATCTTAATTTGGCATTATCTTTCCTGCACTTTCCTGTGTCATAGTCTGCTCAGAAGAGTATTCCATAGCCATGATGAATTTATGAAGTAAAAATACTACTGGGGTAAATAGGAGTTTGCATTAGAAGTGCCCCATATCTTAATTTTTAAGGCCAGACTTCACTTCTCACAATGTAGCTGTGTAATTCCCCTAAATTATCCTTAATCTTCAAAATACATCTTAAACCCAATACTTGTTGATTTTCCAATACTCGCCCATCTAAGAAGCCATTGCATATCAAATTATACCCATGTCTTATATATGGTGCCAATTTATGTATGTTGCGAATCATTGACATGTATACCAGACCAATTGCTAATAAAGACAAAGTAACTTTAGAAATTCATTGTTTTTAGCTGACATCCAGACATGCATCACCAATAATTTGACTTATTGGCCTTGTATTGTCAAGGCAAGAAAGTTCCATCATTTCTTAGCATGAGCTACCTCATCTCTGGAAGTTGGGATGCATTTAATATTCCTGTTTTTATTTTAGATAGTAAAAGGTGCTATGCTTCTGTTGTTATTTCGAGAAAGGAGATAGGCAGGGCAAAAACAGCAAAAAAGTGATGGTGCTAAATGACTCTGTAGGAGGCTGATGAAATAAAGACGCCTACTGTCAATGTCGCTTTCTGAGCTTAGCTGTTAGGCTTGTGGTGTTTGAGAGAACAATGTTACAGTGCATTTATTTGTTGGTCGTACAGTATATAGGATGTTTTGTACCACTGACATGCTTTATTTTGTAAAGTATGTGGGTACAAACTGACTTAGGTTTCTTTGTTTCTTTATTGCATCTGTGCTCTCCACGTTTTTTGTTTGTTCCTTTAAAAAAGAAAATAAACAGCTGGGGCCATCCCTAAAGAAAGTCATGCACATAGCTTTTTTCATGTATCTTTGCAAAGCATTTAATTAAATACATGCTTCTCGCTATCTAAGTGGTTTCCTTTTTGTAGAATTCCTTCCAGTGTGTCCCGTATCAGTTCATTTCCAGGAAATTAAAAATAGAAGTATTGACTTTTGGTTTGTTGCTGTTTGAATAACTCATTTGCAAAGCATTCTCCTGAAGTATTTTACACATAAGAATATAAGGGTATTTTGAATAATGCCCTATTTGTGCTAGTTTTCATAAGGTAGCTGTCAACTTGTGTGAAGTAATCACCAGCAGTCTTATTAAAGCTTCCTGACTAGTATTGTTTGAGACTCCAGAGAAGGAGAATTTTTATTCAAGACTGAATAAAATGTGACTTTAGTCAATTCCCACTGTCAATGTAAGTTACCGCTGATAGAAAACAGTTTCTGGACAAGCCCTGAAGTTGTGTTGTATCAAGGCAGGCAAGAATTTACATTCCTTTCCTCTTTCTGAAAGGACAGGAGCTTTGCAGTTTTCCAGTTGTTCATATGCATGTTCACGCAGGGTAGGTAGGGACTGGGAACAGGGAAGTTGACAGGTTCACGGTGACGTTACCAGTTTGCTTTTATTACCAAAGCAGGAACTCTGATTTCTTTTTTACTAGCATGAAATAATGTCTATAGATATGTGACTCAGGATTTTGCTTATCATATTGGATCCTTGAGAAGTTTTAGATAACATTTATTTCACTGAGGTGTCGTGACTCACTCCAACATGTTCATGCAAAGGTAGATATCCAGCGGCTGTGATCATACCTCTACAGGACCTTTATCCAGATGCACGAATAACATTTGGAGTATAGAGGCATGTTTGAAAGTTATTTTTATTCTCTGATTTTCTTCAAAATATTACAACCCATGATTAGTATAAATATTTTGTGAGGTTGTTGGAAGGAGAAGAGTATTTCATTATGAAGGATGCTTTTTTTTTTTTCTTTTCAAATGTCTCTTTGCACCTCTCCATATGAAGTGTGCAGTATTTCACCAGCCGGGTGCCTTGAGCACTGGAAAAGAGCTTCAACTAGAAAGCACTCTAAGGTGATATTATGTTAAAACCATTGCTGGAGAATCACTGAAGCAAAGTCTGGCCTGAAGTATGAGCTTTCAGGAAATCCAAGTAGTTAACTGAGGAATCTTTGTAATTCAAGTAGTTGGACATCCTTTTTTCCTTCTCTTAACTAACTAGGTTTATAGCATACATGTGTATTACATCTCTTTCTCTCTTAAAGCATTCTTCAAAGTACTGTAGAACCTTTTTAAACAGACAAAAAAAGGGTGAGGGGAATTTCACTGCTTTAAACTGCTTTACCTCTCATCCAGGCAGTGTCACACAGCCTTGCATAAATACAGCTTTAATTTTGTGAACCTAGAATGAGCTGATAATTTGCAAGGGTTTGATTAATATATAAAGTAGCATTAAGTATCTGTCAGTTATTTATGACATTTACCTCAGTTCTGTCTTTGTTGCAAATGACCTCATAAATGGTAGAAAAAGGCACTTTAGTTGTTTTCCACAACTGACCTGTCCTCAGTGAGAAAACGTGAAAGATCTGTCAGATATGCTCAGTGGGCCTTGGAGGTTATGGTAAATGTTCCCAGAAATGAAAAAGTTTATCTGCAATCACAGCAACCAAAGAATTGAGATTTAAGTATTGCTGAGCATATTCTTATTATGCTATTGATTATTTTTAATGATCTTTTACCTTTAGATTAAATATGTATTACGTTTTGCAGAGTTTAATAATGTCTTCTCCAAGGCTTTTTCTCTTATCCCTGCTTGACATTTCCTCTTAATTTATTTTCAGCAGAGAGAGATACAGAGGACAGAATTGATCATAGTGGTACAGTTTATGTGATAGATCAGCTAACATGCCCAGTGGTTTCACTGGGCAGTATTAATATTGCTGTATATGCTGTATAATTAAGTAATATTAATATTGTAAATAGAAAAAAATGGTTTTGCTCCTTCTGTATTTCCTAGAGGAGCCCAGCTCTGAATGCCTATGTCAAATGTGATCATAGCCTCCCTACTGCATCAGCGCCTTCCTGCAGAGAGCTCAGTATGCTGAGGATTTCTGGATGCTTAACATGAAAGGCCAGCAAGGAATCGGTGGTTTATGTCCTCCCTGAACAAGAGAGGGTTTGAATCACAGTTTTGGATTCGTGCACCTCAGCTTTAGAGTGACAGTGAAGAACTTACATTCAGGCTGACTGTTGCTCTTCTGAAAGGCTGGAACAATTTTAGGTGCGTCTCCTCCACCCTTCCTCCACCCAGACCTGTCCCTTTCTCCTCTGACTGGGTACCCCCCTCGAGCTCAGTGGTTACTCCATTGTCTCTGGGTGAACGAGAGCATAACTTCGTATCGCATGGCCTCTCCCTCCCAAACACCTGCCTTGCTTTCTTGTAGCTATCATAAATACTCAGCTCTTAAGTTTTTAATACTAAAAAGATTCTGTACCAGGAGTACTGCATACAGTCTAAGAATGCATCAAGCAATGCAAGAAAAAAAATTGCAATGGTGTTATAAAAGGAAATAATACAGCCAAAGTCTACAAAGCATAGCAAGTAAATAGAGGAGAGTGAGGAAGATTTTTACTCTATGAAGGGAAGTAAAGAATAAAAATAGGTTAAGAGCAAAAGTATTATCTTTTGTATTACTGTTGGATTAAGGGCTCCTAGGTTTCTTTTGCTCTGTCTTAGGCAGCTTCAGGAAAAAAAGTATTAGACTGGTAAACATGCTCTCAAACTGTGGATTTTTAAAATTTATTATTATTTTTTCAGGAAATGAAAGCTATACTGAAGGACTAATACTTACTAGGCAGTTGGTCTCATCTAGAGTGGCTATATTTATAAAAAGAATAGGACTTCAGGAAGACAGTGTAAACCAATTGCAAAAGGAAAAGCAGAACTAAATGGAAATGTAGAAGCGTCAACGGCAGAAAGATTTCATGTAAGTAGGCAAATACCATAGAGAAAACAAGGTAAAAATTATAGTATTAGACAATTATGGTACTGTCATTAAAAAAATTAATGACAAAAGGTAGAACAAAATCAGCAGGTCAGTAGCTGAAATAGAAACGCCAAAATAACTGCAGACCCATAGACCCAGTTGGCCAATTGTGTCTTTATGCTACAGGAGAAAAAAAAAAACCCAGCACTTTGATTCTGGATTATTACATCCAATGGATTGCAATTTGCTTGCTAAGAGTTTAAAGATTTTGTTGAAGTGTGTGATTTCACGCGTGTTCTGCAGAGTTCAGAATAGCCATAAAGGAGCCTTCCTGAGCTAAATTGCTAGCTGGGTACCAGAGAGTTAGAGTCAGTTTCTTAAAAGGTAGAGTGTTTTTCACCAGCCTGTTTTACCAGCTGTGATGCTGTTCAGAAGTTTAGCTCATGACAATCAGAGATAATGCTTATTTTAATGTATCAAATAGATATCATGAGAACCATTACGAAGAGTATGATGAATTATGTTAAAAGAATCACCTGCATTTAACTGTGATTGCCCCAAAGAGACTGTGCGTATGGTCACAAAGGGAAAACTAGGTACAAAATCCATCTTTCTTGTGAAGTTGCTGCTCATGCCTATGAGGTGACTATTGGCCAATACTTTTAGGAACAGTAAAAGAAACGATATGCTTTTCCCACAAGCTGGAGAAGAAAAGGCACAGTAGAGGCAATGGACTGGACAGTGTGGAGGGGGACCTGAGCAGAGGGATGCAAAGATTCAAATTTAAACACTTCACAGATTTACACAACATAGGAGAAAACTCAGAGAGCTTGATTGCTAATGTATCTATTGTGCTATCAGCATTATATGTTTTATCATCTGTTGGGAGAAGGTCTGGAAGAGTATTAAGGTATCAGACAATCATAGTTTGAGCCAGATGTTGGAAGAGTCAATTTTTCCCTCCATACCCATGTTAATTTCTTGCACATTTTTATTTCCTCACTGTTTGAGTAAGAAACCATCTTTCTATAAGCTCTAGGCTTGAGATTTTTCTAAACAATATTTCATATTCATTATGATCTGGTGTGTTCTCGATATCAGAGAATATGGTGCACTATCAAATGTTTCTATTGCAAAATCAGTTCCTCAACTGAGTTATCACTATCCACCCTCCAGAGAAGACTGACGCCTTATTTAGGAGTGTTTGTGCAGAAAGAGACATGCTTATTCACGGCTGAGAAAGCATCACAGAACTAGTTTTTGGCCTTAGTTAGCTGAGTGAAAACTCTGATACAGAGCCAACCCATTATAACAGTAGTACGTTATTACAATTCTAGAAACTTCAGCAAAATAGTTTTACGTGCTTGGTAGGGAGCAATCTTCCCTGTGACAAAAACCCACAACACTGACAGAAGACTGACAATTGTAGGAGCCATCATTGTAATTTAGGAGCCTCTGCCCTCTAAGGAACATGCTGTGTGATTCTACACAAAAATCAGAGTAAGTCAAAAGCATTTCTGGTGCCGTATCAATTCAGCCATTTCCTGATAGGTATCTTAATCTTTGCTTTGCAGATGCTACCAAACTGAAAGGAAGAATGAGTAGGTGTTTTCAGATGACTTGGAGTTACTGTAAGAAAGATAGTAAAGCTGAAATGCGAGTTATGATAGGAAGATTCACAAATTCCCACTGAAACTGGAACATCCCAGTGCCTTCAAGAGTGATCTTTTAACGACTGCATTCTCAGTGGATGTGGACATGGATCCACCACAGATTCAGCAACACAACTTAAGCTTTGATCCTTAATCCAGAGATGTCCATGTCAGGGTATACTGAAAGGGTGTCATGCAGTTTATCTCAAGAACCTCCTCTGGCAGAGAGAAATTTTGGGTAGGCATAGCTTTGCTGGAGACAGCTTATGGCAAAAAAAGGTGATGACTAGTGGTCTTCTAGGAAGGAGACGTCACCAGCAGGAGTGGCTGCTGTGATGGTAAAGCAGCAGTATGGGTTACAGGTAATGCTTCCAGAAGACATCCTCTAGGCTGAAGCTATTGTGAGACAAAGAACGGGTGGGAAGACAGGATCACCAGGATTTTGTTCTGGTGGACTTCATTGATCCCAAAAGAGCAATCCCTCAGCAGAGGGTGAATGTCATCTCGCCTCCTCTCAGTAAACAGGTAAGGAGAAACACAGTAAGCATCTCTTCATCTCCCAGATCCTAAAACCTCCTGCAAAATATCTTTCTCTCCTAATACTTTAAATCTAGGTTTCTACAGCTTTTCATTAAGAGTGTAACAAGATATAACCAAAGACGTTCTGATTACAAGCACGTGGTGAATTAAAATGCTAAATCCTAATGAAAATATTTCATACATTACTGTAGCTTAAGATTTGTGCAACAAGTGCCTCATTACTCACATTTCCAGAAGAGAGGCACTTCATTTAAAAATCAAAGCCTGTCAGACCTGACTTCTTTCCCAGTGACAAGAAATAGATATGATTTTTTTGAAAAGGCATTAAGGTTTCAGTCTTGGTTGAAATGGCTATTCTATCTGTAATGAGAAAAATACTCTAATTTGGTAACTACAATGAAGTTGTGTTACCATCATAAATAATAACCAGTCCTCCCAAATAAGTCATTTTCCAGCTTATATAACTGATGTGTAGCTGACAGGAAACACTAGAAATGAAATTTCTCTACTAAAGCTGTCAGGACAGCCATGGCAAAGTGTGCGTTGGGAAGGTATTTCCTCTTTATGAATTCAAAATTCTCATAGGCAGCTCTTCCTCCAAGATACTGCCTGCAAACAGAGGTGTAAGGGTACTTAGCTGACGTCACAACAAAGAGAGGGTTCCAAATTAAGCTGCTGCTTATTTAAATGTCTAACTGCCTTGTTATTAGCAAGGGAAGTTGTTGATCATTAGCCAGCTTCCAGAAAAAAAATTTCCTGGTAGCTATTCAAATTTGGAAACCATCACAAGCCCAGTGTAAGCGATTGTTCGCCCTGCCCCGGCTCTAGCTGCACACTTACCACGAGGTGAAGAACCGCAGTGCCACAACCCCCTTGAGTGGCGCATCCCTTGCCAGCAGCTGTCTGTCCCTTGGTGGTCACCTCCAACGGGGAGGGTTGCTGAAGCCACACTGCTGCTGCAGGGATTTCTCACCCTGCACCCACCAAGGGGTGCTTGCGGGGGTTTTAAAGCTGTGCCTAGAGCCACAAAGCTGCTGGACGCGATGGCCACGGAGAATGCCTTACCTGTTGCCACTCAAAGGGAGGTAAGGCTGTGAGAGAAAGTGATTCACGGGTGTCTAAAATGTTTAAAATTAGGGCGGAGCCAGACAGCAAAGCTTTTCTGTCATTTGTTGGGTGGTGGTTGTGGGTTTGGTTTGGTTTGGGTTTTTTTTTAGGTGTAATTTTTATAAAGAATGTATAAAGTAGGTGATGAAACAGTCTCTTTGCCAGACAGTAGTCAGGGAGTCCATGTTCACAGAAGAAAAGGTCTGTTATGCTGTGAAAGAGCTACACCTTTAGGTGATAATGTGAAGTTCCAAGTAAATACTGAAACCTCAGTGATATTTTAAAGCTGTTGGTGTGACCCAGGAAGCTCTTTGAGGCAGGGTTTGTTGGGCATTTGTTTCTTATGTTCCCCAAAGAGCCGTAATACTGTGGTGCTATGAAGTGTGTGAGTATCAACTGGCATAACGTATGACTGAGTAAGAAGCTGTGGAGCAGAATGAGAAATCTCTTATATGAGTCTCATTACTGTGTGGGCACTGATTGTGCCTCCCATGCCTCCCTTTCCGCTACATAGACTACAGTATTAATTTTTTTTTCTCCACTACAACATTAAATTATATGCCAAAGGCAGATGCACTTGAATATGTGCCTAAAAAATAAACTCTCAGAGTGTGAAAGCAGGTGTTGGTGTTTCCATACAGCCTTGAGAGACCTCTGTTAGTTACCTGTGCGAAAGGGGGTTATTCCCAGAAGAGCTGTACTCTACAAACTTGATGTGCTGCTCTGTGACAGTCGGTAATAGTGCTGCTAGCCTGAAAGGACCCAATAGGATTAGGGTTTTTTAAAATTTTATTTCCCATGTATAATAAAAGCTAGAGCCTTTTGCAGGTTGACACAGTAAAGCAGAGTAAAAAATTAGGATTAAAATGTAAATCTTCTGATGACTAGCCTTATTTTCTAAGGTAGTTGTTGTTTATTGTTATTGTTAATATTTCTATTATTTCAAAGACTTTTTTATAAAAGTACAGAAGTAGAATGATGGTGGCTTCATAAGTGACTCTGAAAAAAATGAAGGTATTTGGATCACGTACATTATTTTATGGTAATCTTGGCTATTTTTTTGTTTTCTGCAAATATTCCAGTAATCACCTTTCATTGGTAGCAATTATTAATCAAAGACTTGGTGAGTATATGTTTCCTGTAGAAAAAAGCCCTCAAACCTTCCATTTTAAGGTTGAGTGCTACCAGTCACTCACTCAGCCACAGCAGCGCTGGAGGTCGCAGAGGCTGTAGCTTCCTGCTGTGGGCATTAACAAGTTTGCCAGTGCGTTTTTCCACCAGCCAGCATCCTTACCAGCTGCTTTCATAAAATTTCAGCTCCAGTCTAAAGAGTTCAGTCCATGTGATTTTTGTCAGATTAATATTATTACGTACATGTAATTCTCATATTCCATAAACGGAAGCTATTTTCAGCATAAAATTAGGAGGTTTCTTGCAAAACTCAGTATTTTTTATGCATTGTTGGCACCATATTTTACGTTGCATTAAGTACAACCATGTCCATGTCGACACTGTATTTGTGCTGCTGAGATCTCCCCAGACACTCACTATTCTGCTTCTGCGTGGGCACGTCTGAATTCTGTGATGTTTCTTAAGAACCAGCATCTCTCTGGCCAGTTTTCCAGCTGGGTCCAATCCAGAAAGCATTTTCAGAGGATGTATGATCTATAATTATTAATGAGAACCTTTCAGAATCTGATTTTTTGTGAGGTTTTTTTGGGTGTGGGTTGTTTTTTTTTTTTTCTCTCCCTGATTTTTGTTGTCTGACTTTGTTGTAGAGGCCCCTTACTGAGCCTGGGCTGCAGAGCCACATGTGTCAGCGCGGTCATGATGTGGGGCAGGCTCTGTATCTTCCTTCACGGGAAGGACTGAGTAGCATCTCTCAGCAGCTACCTCTGGGAGGGGTTTAACAAACAGCCTCGATTGTGGGGTGCGGTTAACTGCCGCCTTCTGGCCTGAACTACCCAACCGCTGTGGTAAGTGCGTCTGCTTGAGGGTTTGTTGTTTTTTTTTTTTTGCTAAGATCCGAGATGATTGAGTTGTGCAGCTCCAGTGGCTGTAAATAATAGCCAGATAGCTGTATATAATAGCCTGTGACTGCCTATTTATTGAGACTGAGGGAGGACTAAGCTCTTAGTATTTATTTCCTCCAAACTGATCTCCCTAGGTGCATGGGCACTGGTTTGGATCTTCCTGTCAGAGCTGAATCCATGCTGATAGTGAGAGGAGCTCACCATACTAGAAAAAAATGAGCCACTGGATGGAAAGTAAGAAAAAAAAGTAAGAAACAGATGTCATAGTATGATGCCATATACTGTATCCATTAGAGTTTTCCTTCAAACAAACAAATTATCTTAGAAAAATGGGTTAAATTGGTATCAGAGATGTGTCCTGCCTTATTAATGTTTGAAGACAGAGATACAAATAGTAAAATAAATTTCAAAAAAGTCAGTTTTATGAAACAACAAGGAGTTTTATTAAGATATTTTATTATGTGTCTCTGTAAGGAATAGACCAACAACCATATAAAAGCTTACAAAGATGGTTAACCTTCAACACTATAAATGTGTTAATGTGACAGAAGTTCAAAATTTTGCATCTTTATTGACTTTTACAGAATGAAGGGAGAAAGTTCTCAACTATGACATGCCAATGACAATGTCTGACAGGAGACATTTACAATTGCTTTAAGTCGTTTACTTTTTTTTTTTTTAAAGCAAGTCAATAACCCTGACTTGCAGAGTTAGGAGTGAAAAATACATTAGCACCATCATATTAGTCTTTTACACTTCCCTAATTTTAGTGGTCTTGACCAGCAATGACAGGAAAGTAGAGAAGCACCTTTGATAACAGAATACAATCCAACAATTATGGTGACTACTGACATTAAGGTATTAAACTCTTTAAATACACTGTACTTTTCCACAGCTAATTAGTACAGAAATACCCAATTTTGTACCAAATGATTGCACTGAATTGACCAATGGGGCCAATGGCTTTTGACTGATTTTTGGTTTGACTCATCAGACACATCCCAGTTTCTGTCCATGTTGAGGTAGTTGAAACAGGGAAGTCTTTCTAGCTTTATGGACTGCATCTTAGAAAGAAGGGTAAACTTTGGTACTGGGAGCAATCAGTGCTTTGTAAATTGGCTAACATTCAACTAATAGAACACAGTGTTGTTGTATTAAGTGTTGAAGTTTTATTATAGCACCACGGAGACATGTTTTGAAGATGGAATTTGGTAAAAAAAATAATAAAATAGAGCAAACAAGCATTTTTACTGTACTTTGTGTAATAGCGAAAAAAATAACCCTTGATCTCAAATTGATTTTTTTCCCCCAGAAATTTGGTTAATAAATAACTGGGATACAGATGGTCACCTGTAGTAACTGACAAGGCTAAAACAAAGGAGCACAGTTGGAGTGCGAATCTGTTTGCTGGGATTTCAGAAAGAGCAGGATCTTTGATTTATAAGAAGCAGACCGGGCCAATGTCCACGCCAAATTCCTGATCAGGACCACCAATATCCAAGGGTGCAATATCTACCACAGGCAACCTCATTGTCTTGCGCGTTCTGTATTCAAAGACTGTTTTACCCCATTCACCAGTGTGTTTCTGTGAAGGTAAAAAAAAAAACAAAACACATTAGAGAAATTGGAGCTGGGTCATGTAAGAGTTATCCTGTAGTTATTTGATACTTTCCATATTACTGTGTCCCTCTCAACAGCATGGAAACTGCTTGTAGTCTCCTTAGAAATGAGTATGTTGCCATTCTTTAGTTCTGGACCATCCACGTGAGGCCTTGCGGGGTTGCAGACCTCGCTGCTCAGAAGGGGTGGGGTCCCTGATGGGCAGCAGAGAACAGTGGAGCGGTGCCGGTGCCCTAACTTAGGACTGAAGTATGCGAGTGGGGAGATGGTACAAATGGCTACTCTGTTTGGAAAGCAGCAGCAGTAACGACGTAGCTCTTCCTGTTCACGTTAAAGAAATGGCTGCAAAGTAGACGTTTTCATGCATCCTTAAAGGTCAGGTTTGCAACACGTCAGTGTGTGTTGTGCTTCTGGGACCTTAAACAGCAGGGGCAGAAATTGTGGATGGTGTTTGTTACTGAAAGAGACAGAGATGCTCACAGACCAGCACGTTACTGTTCCCACTCAGGTACTTTCTCCGCAGTGAGCAATGTTGCATCCATGAAATGATTGTGTTTCCCCCTTCCCACAATCATAGCCCATGGCTTGAATCAGCCTTGGTTTTTTTGGAATGACTAAGATGATTCTTACTACTCTTAGAGTTGACAGGGGATGGATCGAAACTTGGTCACTCTGACTTCACTGACTTTGACTCTAAAGCAAGGAGATACCTGTAAAGCACAGCCTTAAATAAGAATGCACCTCACTTGCTACAGGAGTGACACTGCTGGTGTACAGCATTTCCCCAGTTAGGTGGTCCTGTGTCCTTACCTTACCCAGGTTATGCAAAGCTCTCCCTTCCTTTATTGTGGATCTAGTGCTTTAGAGCGAGTTAAACTACAGTACTAAGTCGCGTTTACTTACAGTACAGCCATCTTCCAGAACAGCGTAGGTGAATTTGCTGTTCCCTTCAGCCTTGATCTCACTTTCCATAGAGCTCATTAGTTTCAGAGCTTTTTTAACATTTCCACTGGCTTGATCCATGTAGGCAATGCTGTTCTTGCAGTGGTAGGTGATGTTCTGGGAGGCACGGCTGGAGAGGATGCGGAGGAAGGCCAGCTGAACTTCTGAGACATCCTCTGGAAGCTCAGGATCTCCGTAGCTGAACTGCAGAGTACAACACATAAGCAACAGGTTTTGTTCAATGGTGTCTCGGGACAGTCCATATAGTTATTATTTCACACACTAAATGTTTAGCTTTGTATAATTTCAGGATTATTTATTAGTAGGTTGCAATGTACATGAGTACAACATGGGTACTACCTTTTGGGCTGTTAACTGTGGTAAGTCCTTACCTGGAAGCCTCCATTCATAGATTCTCCAAACCAAACGTGTTTCTTTCCACTGCTTTCACTGGTCCACCAGTTTTTCCTTGGCACGGTGGTGGGGTTAGCATTAAGGCATGTCTCACCGGTTTCCATGTTACAGTATACTTTAATAGCATCCATCTTGCAGCCTTGGTTAGGATCAATCCAGTACTCTCCTGGAGGTAAATAATAATAATGATGATGATGTTAAGGGGCATAATTATATGTGGAGAAGAATCTGACTGCATGGTGATGAAACTTATTTCTAGGCCAGATTCCTGAGCCAAATTAGCAAGCATATTAATTTTGACAGAAGAGATGCCACAGAAAATATGATAATATAAAAATATCCTGAGTTCCTGTGAACGCTGTCATATGGCTGACATTTGAATTAAATCTAGAACTTATACTTGTCATGGTTTTTTTTTTGCATAAATTATTTAAACAAATGTTCACTTGTAAATAAGTATGGAAGGAGTGGGGTTGAAGTCTGTGCATATACAGTGTAAATACATAGTAAACAAAAGTTTAAAATTATTATTACATTTCTTATCTTTACTAGTGATGAAAATAAAACCCTAACATACCACTCTTGAGTTCAGGATGGCAGAATTTCAGATCTCTGCAGTTACGAGCTGGATTCTTCCGTGACCCATCAGGACTAATGATGTTTTCAATCTGGTTGTTAATTGATTTCATTGAAGATATGATGTCACCCAGACTGATATCATTTTCTTTTGGCTCATCTCGATATTCATATCCGTAGCCCACTGGACCTTTCTCACCAGCACCCAGGGCAGCTGCACCACCACAACATGGGCCAGGGGGACCAGAAGGACCAGGAAGACCAGGCTGTCCTGGTGGACCCTAAAAAAGTGGTGAACATAGTGCTGTAGAGATCACAGGTTAAAACTAAAAGTCTGTGTGGGGTCTAATCCTAAAAAAATGAGAATTCTCAAGGAAACGTTTAGTTTACTTATTCCTTAAATAATGGCACTTGCTATGCATAAAACATCTGTTAGGCTTTCCAAGCCTTTATCTTCCTAAAATGGGAATTTTCTTTTCCTAGTTTTGTCAAGCTGTGACTGCCCTTCTTCTGTCTGGGCTTTGAGAAGGAGAAGAAAACCCTTCCACCAAAATCCAGGGAATAACCATTTCTTGGCTTTAGGAGAAGTGACTATGCCAGTGACCTGGCACTGCTGGCCTCTCTAGAGGAGTCTAGGAGACCTGCTCCATAGCTTCCAGGACACAGAGTCGGCAGAGTCTGAGCTCTGAAGTGAGGAGGGGGTCCTGCCTTCCTGCTCTACACAGGAAAGTCAATGATTATCTAAGACTAACACAATGCCCAGTGCATCAACTGTTACACTGAACTACAAATCATCTGTATTTTTTTTGTTTTAGCCTTGATAGTTAGATACATCCTACCACAAACTCTGGCCGTAAAGAACAGGATTTTCTGAGGGACATATTTAAATGGGAAAGCACCGAATGTTTCATGAATAATCCCTGAAGATTTGTTTGTTCGAGTGTGCACAATTTACTTACTGCTGGGCCGCTTTCACCTCTGTTACCACGGGGGCCAGGAGGACCGATGGGACCTGGATAGCCACTTGTGCCATCTTTTCCAGGTGGCCCAGCTGGTCCTGGGGGACCCTAGAACAATGTTGAACACAAATAACACGGTCAAAATAGTTTACCTGATAATCTCAAATTCATAAATACTTTGTGGGAGATTTCAAACATTTCTGTATGATTTATTAGGCGTCTCTCTTCAGCTGTTGTCTTTTAAGATGGCCAATTAAAAAAAGATTGTGGTATTTAATTTTTTTTTTCTTTAAATAAACAGTCTGCATCTTCCTTCTAGTTACACTAAGTAAGGAGTTTTTCCTACCCTTGCACCTGAAGCTCCTGGACTTCCAATTGCGCCTTGTGGACCCAGGGGACCCTATGAAGAGAAGATAAGTAAGTTGTACATCTCCCAGTAATATTTTGTATCTAGCTGGATGTATCTTAAATAGACACATGGAAATGTTTTTAAGATTATATGAAACACATCCTTATAAAAAGCTTGTGTCAGATATGTAGAAGAATGGGTGCCATTCTTTAACCAGAAAAAAAAATAATCAAATGTTCTCTGTATGAAAAAGTATTAGTGATGCAATATCATCCAAAACGCAAGAAAGCCAATTGACATCAACAAGCTTTGGATGAAATCTTGTATTCATAAGAATACATAGCTATAGACTCGAAAAGCTGCATATTACCATAAAACCACATTACCAGTAAAGTTATTTAAATAATTTGACAAACATTCCTGTTTTCAAATGCATTAAAAAATTTGCTCTATGTATGCACCACAAGGAACTAAGTCGTATGTTTAAAAATTATTAATCACCTTGCTCTCATAGTGTAAATGAGACTTTATCAGACTTTATTTTAACTCATGTTATTGAGACAACAGGTTATATTGTGGTGTTAAACAGGTTGGTATTGGTGGCATTTCTAGTTAACACTTCCATCTTTTTGTCATCACTGGTAGATTAACTTGGTGAGTTCTGGTTCCTTGATTCTCACTTGTATCATGAGTGATATTAATAGTTTCTTTTCAGTATAAATCCCTCTTAAAATTTTTACGTGTCATAAATACGTAGGGCATGCCTGTCTATTGCCCTTCAGTTCTTTTAGCCAATAAGAACTGTTCCAAATGGTAATGCACGTTTCCAGGTCAGTAGTTTACACTGTTTACAGTTTCATGCCCATGTTGCCCTAATACTAGTTACTGCAAAAGATGTATGACAGAAGAGAGGTCTTTGGAGTCTGAGTAGCTTTTTCATGGATTTAGATGTCCGTCTAGCATAGATTTCTAATTGGTAAATATTTCAACCCCTATTCCTATATTTTATGGTTTGATCAGGAATAGCCTGTATAAATGAATGGGAAAAGTGTTTGCTCCAGGCAAAGGCAGACTTGTAGCTGAAAGGGATTTTAGCAAACCCAGCTTTAGCTCCTAGCAGCTTCTTCCAGTTCTTCGTTAGCACTTCATGTT
Organism: Psophia crepitans; assembly: GCA_013399095.1. Classification (NCBI taxonomy): domain Eukaryota; kingdom Metazoa; phylum Chordata; class Aves; order Gruiformes; family Psophiidae; genus Psophia; species Psophia crepitans. The sequence goes on from VWZZ01004514.1 coordinate 1,418,133, forward strand.
GATTCAGGGACTGCGGACTTTTGAACACATTTGACAATCAAATCACATGGGTTCTTTATACTTCTTTTTGCTTTCCTCAGTAAATTAGTTACGGCTCACTAGTTACCTGGGGTCCAAACCACAGGAATGAAGAACAGCTGTAATTCCCAATTCAATGCAAAATACTCACGGGAGGACCAGGGAGACCAGGGGTACCCGGAAATCCTCTATGACCCTTTATTCCATTGCTGCCTCTTTCACCAGTTTCGCCTTTATCACCACGAGGACCTTGAGGACCCTTTAAAAGTAGATTTGCAATAAAAGGAATATATAAAGAAATAAGAAAAATGCCAAAATAAAAGAAAATAATGAATGTATGATATCCCAAAGACTTTAAATGTGACTTACAGCAGGACCTCGAGCACCAGCAGGACCAGCAGAGCCAGGAGGGCCAGGTGGACCCTGTGACACAATAAGAAGATGGCATGGGTCACTTGGAGTTGACTAGACCACCTTTTTATTTCCAGGTCAGCAGTACGCTCAAAGATTTGGAACAAGGGGAAGCCCCACACACGCTATATAATCAGCAAGAATTTTGGCCAGTTCCTTTTTCTACCATGTTTGTCTTACTGAGCATTGTCTTACGTACAATGATACGTACCACGTGCGTTAGACCCCTTCTTCATTTTGTGAGGTGCTCAGTGCTCAAGCTGTGCTGGTGTCAGCGCTTCTCAGAAATAGCTTGAAGACTTCCAAAGTTACTCCCTTAGTTTAAAAAAATAATAGCACTTGTGCTACATGAGCACCAGATGGGTTGGAAATTGAGATAGGGCCTGGTGGGATGATGTGCTTTTTGGCATCCTAAGGAGTACGTGGATTTTGAGCTTAATTTATATACAGTTATCAGCAACATAAACTGTGATGCCTTTCCCCTTGATACTCTTATAAAAGAGGTCCTTAATGCCAAGAAACTATTGCAGTAACAAATGTGTGACTCTTACAAGCTTCCAATTTATTACAGCATGAAATGGACTTTGCACAGGAAAGGTATGTAAATAAGCAGTAAGCTATCTACTTTGGTCTTACCTGAAATCCTCTTTCTCCAGCTTTTCCAGGTGCACCGTTGTTACCTGCAGGTCCAGGATGACCAGGAGGTCCTGGAGGGCCAGGAGAGCCACTTTCACCACGGTCACCCTGCAAAAAGTCACAGTTGATAGGGTAAGAAATGTAATGTTTTACAGAACTAGTGTAAAGAGTATATTCAGTGGAGCATAAGAGATCTAAGGAACAAGTTACACAGCACAGAACTAGCTATGTAAACTGTCATCTCTACATAACGTTTATGTGGCAATCTAAAGCCACTAGTATTTCCTTACTTTTCCTCCTGGGGATCCATCGCGTCCAGGTGAGCCATCTGAGCCAGGGTTACCCTGGGGGGGGGGAAAAGGTGGTACAGTTTGTTCATAAGCGGGATGCTGAATAGACAGCTTGTTTTCCAGTAAGCTTAAATAATGCTCAAAAAAAGAGGAAGTTTTCAAGATGGAAGAGTTCCTGGAGGTAGAGGAGCCCATAAAAGATCTCTCAGACCTGCATTATTTTCTAGGCAGACGGGCAGTGCAGTCTCTTGTTCAGCTCCAAGTGTGACAGAGACCTGGTCCATAGGTAGTAAAAGGTATAGCAGAGACAGTAGGCTACACCACCTTACGTGAGGATGTAATCTGCCCAGGCCCCTGCGCATCAGGCACTTAAGGGAGGCTTTGTGAACCTCAAAGCACATTTAGTCCCTGAGTCTCCTGCTGGTAACTCAGGAGCAGGAAGGCCTCACAGATACACTCACATCTCTGCCAGGCTCTCCAGGCAAGCCTCTTTGTCCCATAGGGCCTTGAGGACCAGGAGCACCACGTTCTCCTGGTACACCGTTGCTGCCTGGTTTACCATCTTCACCCTGAAAACAAAGGGAAAGGATTTCATTGCAGATAACGTACTTATGAGATACTATCATATTATACATCTTTAATTAAATATGCACTGATAATGAAGAAGATCTAATTAAGTGGAGGGCCAGTGTGACTTTGGTGACTGTGAATACTCAAAATAGGAAAGATATTTTCATCGCTGGTAATGTTCATGCAAGGCCATTGAACCCAAGGAAGGTTCCTTATTGTTTTGTCAAAGAGGCAATAACAAACAGGTACACCCCTACTTGTATGCTCAAACCAATAGCCAAAGCAGTTAACAAAAACTGCTGGTCTATCACACTGTTAGCAACAAGATACAAACCAAGCCTCACACCACCTTTTCTGGAGGGAGGTGAAACTATTTTCCTGTTTGGGTCATAATATTTAAGCAAGAAACATATTGACAATTAAGCAAAGATAAACAACTTGCGGTACGCGAAACTATGACACAAGTCTTTCCTCAGGGAGAGCTTATCCTCCTCCTTAAGTGGGTGAAGTTGGGTACGTACTTCTAGATAATCTGATCCAGGACTCGTGGTGAGAGAGATTAAAGACAACCTCACATCCCACAGCTGCTTGGTACCAGGCATTTTAAAGCCTGATCTTATGAATGTAAACAAGATCACCTGTAAATTCTGTCATCTCTGGACTAAAATACAGCACATCCATTATTTTTTGTAACACAGAGCTATTTTAGCAGCTGGATTACAGTAGTTGCATTAGGTCGAGGCTATCGCTGCAATGAATATCACTGCACTCACCTTGGCACCTGCCATACCGGGTGGACCGCTCGGACCACGGAGACCTGGCAAGCCTGTGTTACCCCGTCCGCCAACAATGCCTTGAGGACCTGGATCTCCTGGTAGCCCCTATTTAGGAAGAGGTGAGATCAGTCAATACTGAGGATCATCAACATTCAATAGGTAGATTCTCGTTCTTGACAAACATAATCCCACTCAATTAGTATAATGGTGCCTGGCTGAATGTTTACTTACCCTTTCTCCTCGTGCGCCTGGTGGCCCTTTTTCACCTGGTGAGCCGGGCTCACCTCTTGTTCCAGCAGGTCCTGGACTGCCAGGAGAACCAGAGCTACCAGGGGGTCCAGGAGGCCCATCCTTGCCTGCAGGCCCTGCATTACCAGGGGGACCTGGACTACCCTAGAAAGAATTTTAAGGAGAAGAGTGTGACTGTGTTACCTGAAATAGTAGCACGAGCTTACTGGTGTTGATCTTTTTTTATGAAAGCCAACCAGACTTGATTCATTGCCTGAAGGTGGATTTAGGGTCCAACTTCTATGTACCCAAATCTGATCTGGTTTTATGAAGAGAAGCCCTTCGCCTACTGCTTTAAACCTGATTTTTTTTCCCCTTCCTCCCTAATGTCATCCAGACATATGGTTTGCATAATGCACCTGCCCAGTTTGGATGCCCAGTCCTTGTAGTACATCCAACACAGGAGACACATTCCTCACCCAAGGCTCTGCCACAGAAATTTGAAATAGTTGCAGATCCCACTAATTTCTTGAATCACTCATGCCAGATACCTTTAAGGTGATGTTCTTTAATTAAAATTCTTATCTTAGCCAATCAGTGGAAAGAACTATATTGACTTTAATAGTACCTTAAATAAAATCCTACTTTTTATTTGAATTCAGCAATATTCTAATTTGCATCTGTCTGTAACTATAAGACAGAAAATGAACACCTGTTAATTCAAATACAAAAATTTTCTTACTTTATATCTCAGTTACCATACAACAAATGATAACTTAAAATTGTGAATTTAGAATGGATGAATCCATTGTATTACTTGTATTTTCTTAATTTTTTAAGAATCAAAAAATCAGTATCTCATTCATTTTTACTATGTGAGTCAAATGTAGGTGCATGTTGAACATACAAGGATATTATGAAACAACTTTTCTTTACACACACATATTGTACAAAATATTGGAATTAGTTGATGCATGGGCATACGTCTTTACAATAGGACATTGCAGGCTGGTAGATTAAACTTCAGATGTAGGCCATAGCATAAGAGAGAAAATTTGCCACAAGAATCTTTCCAAACTCCTCTGTTCCAAGATAATTAAATTTTATGCCGTTCCACTCTACAGGCAACTACAAAAATTTCTCAGCAGTGATCTACTAAACGTAGTTTTGAAAATGCATACCAATTCAACGTCCTGAATTGAGGATTTCTTGCATCATAAAAGAGCAAGGGAAAAGACAGGATGTCTGCCACCAACAGAAATACTTAAGGACCTGATCCAGGAGCAGGATTCCACTAACTCTGTTGGGCTTTGGAAAGCAAACCATAATAGAAGAGAGAGTATCACGGCAGTAAGTGAATGCATTGCTATTACACAGGAAATAAGAGGAGAGTAAACTCTCTTTTGCAGATGTTTTTGCTGAAGTCCAAACATCACATTCAGGATGCTTTTACTTATGTGATATTCATGTCAAGGTACATGCAGCTCAATACAGCTTCATACATTAAATATATATCCAAATATATCCACACAGTAAGAATAAAAGAAAAGGGGGATAAGAAAACTTACATTGTTACCAGGGGGACCAGGTAGGCCACGAGCACCAGGGAAACCAGCAGCGCCCTACAAGAGACCAATACTTTGTTCATGTTTTTCCAGTCTTCAGAAAATGACAAATTGACCTTTATACAACACTGACTTTTAGAAGTATATTTTGTTTTAAGTTTTGATTAAAATTTGACTTAAATGTTCTGGAATTGAAGTAGTAGTCAACGTTTTTTTTTCTTTTTTGGCAAGGGAGTGTCCCATACTTTCCTCAAAGATGAATTAATAGGCTCTGAAAAACTTGGCAAAGACAGCATGTAAATCTAATAACTGTTGAGATAAGCCACTTTATAGCTTTGGCTCATTGTGCCAAAAGCTATTTTGGCACCTTTTAATAAAATCAATGTAATCCAGATCACTAAACACCTCAACTTTAATTACTCCTTCTGGAGCATTTTAATTCTTGAACTGCAGATATTAAAGTCACTGAAGGTCTTGTTTTTCATTTACATCCTGTTTGTTGTAACAGATGGAATGACTTATCAATGAGTAAGTCAAAGAGATACTCACAGGGCCTCCAGGAGATCCACGTTCTCCTTTTGTTCCTTGGGGACCAGGTGGACCCTACATGGAAGGAAATAGATAAAGGAAATGATTTGATAAATAGATTGAAATTACTGGAAGTGTGGTTAAGTTTCAGGCAGCTCAAATGCTCATACTTGGGCCTAGCCACCGTGAGACTGAGGGAGAACGAAACCTCTCTCTGTAGCAATAAGGAACAGTAAAAACTTACTGGTGCACCAGGACCACCTTGTGGGCCTGCAGCTCCAGGAGGTCCAGCCTCTCCTCTTTGACCAGGTGGGCCTCTTTCTCCTTTCCCACCAGGTTCTCCATTTTGGCCCTGTAGAAAAATTATATTGCTATGACTCAAAAAATGCAGGTGATATAACTGTGGTGAGAAATCCTGTCCCGATACTCTTGTGAAGGGAATTTAAATAACAAATTAAATGTGAATGCAGTTGAACTCTAATTGGCCTACCAGTACAGGAAGGGAAGGATAAAAACATGTTGCTCTATGTGTGACTGAGTACAGAAAGAGTAGCAAATGAATCACATACATGTAGCAGGTATGTATATTAAAGGGGTTACAGCAAGCCTTTCTGAGATGTGGATGGACTTAGAGAAACTGAAAACTGATCATCATATTCAATTGCTTTTAAGTATTTATACTTACTGGAGCTCCAGGGAAGCCTGCGGGTCCAGGAAGACCTTGTTCTCCTCGTTCACCCTGTAGAAAACAACATGTCAGCAATGGAAGATGTTAGAAAGATATGCTTAACTTTACAAGTTAGAGAACACTCCCGTGAATACTGCTGAAGTTTCTTTGTCTTATCAGCCTTTGGAGGGAAAAAAACAAACCCAAAACAACAGTTGCTCCTGAGCAATGAAAACAACTGTTTGGGAATTATCCAGTAATTATCTACATTGTGACAATCTGATCTCAGTTACACCTGTATAAACCCTGAGCACAATCCATAATGTTCCCCACCTGAGATCCAAATATGCTGTTTATCAATCTAAAATATAAATATAAGAGCATTTTACTTATTAAAGTTTACTTTACTTAACTGTAAGACAAGATGGAAACAACTATTGCTGACACTCTTGCCCTGACCTGTCACCGCAGCCCTCCGACCAGTGTTAAAAGCACTGGTTTTCTAAAGTCCTTAGCTAGCACCTATAAATCCCAAGAGTCAACAGGAGCTGAATGTGCTCAGGTGTTTTGAACTCAAGCCACGTGTGTTCCTGATAGGGTCGGAACAGCACTGATGTCTGTACTAGGCTAGAGGAGCCATGGGAAGTTATACTGGAAGAAAAGTACTGTCACTTACAGGACCACCACGGGAACCCATGGGACCGGGGGCACCTGCTGGACCAGTCTCTCCCTGTAAGGAACAAGAATGATTACTGAGTGTTTTTCTCCTCATGAGACGGCCACCAGTGTGACTTTTTACAGTATCAAACATCATTATGGATGATGCCTTACCTTATCTCCAGGTGGGCCGGCAGGACCAGGAGGACCAATGGGACCTACGTTACCCTAAAAAAGTAGGGAAAAAAATATTTTATATCAAAATATGACAGTGGTAATTCCTCTGTTTTGATGAATAGCATTTATTTTTCAGTGTAAACACGTTGCTAAAGATATTTAAATAGAAGTAAGTCAACAACGCCAGTACTGCACACTACATTTTGGAGTGACACTAATCCAAAATCACCTGAATTCAATAGGTCTCTTTCAATGGTAGACAATAAAACTTAATCCACTGCTCTAGCTTTTTGTACAGATAATTGGTCCATATTTTTTCAGTATATGTTCAACATCTCTGACTAACTTCCTGGCTTTTTTCTTTCTTGAGAATTTAATGCATATCTGATGGTTTGAAATACATTTTTTATTTCCCCCAACTCATACAAGCTGTATTTTTATATTTGTCAGCCCTCATTTGATGTATATATGCTTTTGAGTACTTATTATATATATGTATATATTTCAAGTGTCTATTTTATGTGTATATGCTATATAGATGTATAAATATATCATATAAAATAACCTGTAGAAATATTCTGTGTACTATGATGAGGTCTTTTGTGCTTCATTATAACCAGCGTTTTCCTCACCAGTCAGCTAGATCTAGGAAGCTAGTAACATTTTCTCCGCTTTTGTATTGGTGTTTTCCTCCAAAACATTGTCCCAATTAATTTTAACCTTCTGCTTGCAAAAAATTCTATTATATCTACCCAAGCAGCTCTAATCACAAAAACTAGTATTAAGTCTAATTTAGTTTACAAAACCAGATTTGCACTGCTGGAATGAAATATAATAGGATTACTACTTTACCTCTGCTAGACAGTATTTATTTACTCATGTTCTAAGTTTTGACTACGTGAAGCTAACTGATAAATTGTTGGATGTTTAAAAGATTACTCACTCGCTCTCCTCTTGCACCAGGAAGGCCATCAGCACCTTTGCCACCAGGTTCTCCCTAGTAAGCATAAGATGTAAAAAACATAAGCAAAAAGTAAGCGTAAGACAACCATAAGGCAGGAGGGAAAGAAAAATTAAAACATTACTGGGGAGAGGATTGCATCCTGAGGCTATCTCAAGAACCAGATTTCCTTATGGTGATCATACGAATCTAAAACTGGGGTTGACGTTCTGCCCGGTGTTCAGCATCAGATACTGAATACTTTGATGAAAAATCCCAAACTGATTCAAAATAGAGTTAGAGTTTATGCCAGTTTGCCCATGGTATGAACTATTCTCGTTGTTTTGATGTGCCACTCACCCAAGAGATCTGACAGCAACCAATCTCATGTATATTAAACCAGGTAAAAAATCCTATCTTTTTTAACATATAGGACCCTATATCACACTCCTAAATCAACAATACTGCTACACAGTCAGTACCTCTGAAATGAGGCCAAACATGAAGACATGAACAAACCCATTGCCGTGTTGGGAGCTAACACCGAGTTAGCATAACATTGGCTGAGCATGTGTGTGGGTGTGTATGGGTGCATTACCTTATCTCCTTTCGGTCCAGGACTTCCAGAAGCTCCTCTTTCTCCTGGCATTCCCTGTAAGCCAGGCAGCCCCGTGCCTCCAGGAGCACCAGGGGGTCCAGGAGGACCCTACAGAGTAACAAAAAGTATTTAGAAAAGATTAAAAAGATAATATGAACTGAATGCTGAACACAACAGCAGGAAGCAAGCATTTCTGTGGGTACCTTGGCACCTTCTGAGCCAGCAGGACCTGGCCCACCTCTTGCTCCAGCAGGTCCTGGAGGACCCTGTGCACCACGTTCACCTGGGATGCCATTTTCACCCTGTGGAAAAGAAATGTGTTTTTCTTTGTTGTCAGGTTCATAGTTTGTTAATTCCTTAATGTAATTATAGAACTGTTGGTATATGATTTACCTTAGGGCCGGGGAATCCGGGTCCTCCAATATCACCTTTTGGCCCCTGTTCAGGAGAAGATAAATGCAAGTTACCCATGCACTTTACTTAATACATCTACCCTGTGGGTTGGCACCCTGCCGCTCTTGCCTCTTATCCCTTAAAGCAGCACCCTCTGCTCTGCAGAGTGCTGATAGCTGTCTGAATTTGGAAATGTGATCTAGGAAGAGGTGGGCTTTGTTTTGTTTTGTTTTTTAAAAAATGAAGAATCTATGAAAAGACACTACTACTTACAGGTTCTCCAGGCTTTCCATTCTCTCCAGCTGGTCCTGGTCCCCCAGGCAATCCCTATATGAAGGAACAGTATTATCATCTCTATGACATAGATAAATCATGCATTTTTCTCATCTAGCAATTTTTTTAGGGATTTTTTTTGACATGAAGATGTGTCCCTGACTCATTCCAATCCTTTACAAAGTAGAAGATGCTGATTTGATAGCTAGAAGTTTTATGTGATGTAATCTACTGAGCTAGCCATCTGGTTTGCAGTTACGAAATACTAAGCAATAACTTTTGCCAGGTGGTTGATCTGTCTTACTTCAAAATACGATAGTGTGCACCCTAATGAAAATGTTGAGATGCTGGGGTTTTTTGGTTTGTTTTGGTTTGTTTTTTGTTGTTGGGGGGTTTTTTTTGGTGTTTTTTTTTGGTTGGTTGGTTTTTTGTTTGTTTGGTTTTGGTGTTTTTGTGTGTGTGTGTGTGTTAGTCTATAAAAAAGGATCAGAAACCAATAAACAGTACCTGAAGGCCGGGTGGACCTGATGGTCCTGGTTCTCCTCTCTCCCCAGAAGCACCCTAGAATCAAACAAAAGGGGGGAGGGACACACAGACGGAAAGAGGAATTGTCTGAGAACTTGAGAACTGAGAACATTTCAACATATAAACAAACACCCTCACACTACCTTTAATCTATGCCTCCTTATCATGATCTGACGACAACATTGCACAACCCCAAAGACTAATGTATCTTGGTGTTCTGGTATTTGCTCTTTTCATTCCAACCATCAGATGTAATGCAGCAGGCACATTTAGACTAGATACTAGTGTGAAATGTTAGCTCTGATAAATGTTAAAGAGAGCGATAATATGCCTCCATTTGAAAAGGTGGTAGATTCCCAAGAGCTCAAAATTGACTTTTCATTTTAACTTGCCTGAGGTATACCTAACTCAGGTTTCTCCTAACAAAGTTTTGAGTATTAATTTATTAAAATAATGGCAAAGCAGTGCTCTTTTATTTTTCTTCATAAAAGGAAAATTCCTTATATCACTAAAAATATTTTCTTTCCCCCAAATCCAGAGTCTCTATCTCTAGATGCCAGACCACCTTGGTAATAACTGATAGTTGCCTCTTATGGGACTATCACACTTACAGTAGGTCCAGGAGGACCTGGGAGGCCAACATCACCATTCTTCCCAGCAGGTCCCTATACAAAGACAAAATTAAGCTATGGTTATGCATTGCTATAATCTTTATAAAGGTCACAATATTATTAATAATTAATATTATGTGATTTTTTAAAATTACTCTATAAATAAACAACATGTTCGTGAAACTTACAGGTGTTCCAGGTGGTCCACCAGGTCCTCTTTCTCCATTCTTACCTGGTGCACCCTTACAAAAGAGAAATACCACATTTTAAATATCCGTTCCAGTCAGCAGACAATAACTTAAAACTGCAGCACCAGACAGCCCCATTATGGAGCAACTTAAGAGTTGACTGATGAAGCATAAGTACAGAAGTGGAGAAATCCCACTCACCTCATTGCCCTTAGGACCAGGGAAACCCATTACCCCTGGCTGACCACGGGGGCCTGCGGGTCCTGGTGGCCCAGAACGGCCAGATTCACCCTGACTGCCCTGGGATAAGGAGGGAAAAAAACACATGGCATCTGTTAGGTAAAATAAATGAATACCCATGATTCATTAGCTAGTGCATGAGGGTGACATGGGGGTGGGGATATTATTGATCAAAACTTAGGCGTTCTGTATTTCCACTAAGCTGCTGTATACTCTGTATTTTGAATAGCATTAAATGGTTTACAGCATGTGATTACAATGAGACAGTATATAAAGTGCTCGGGTAATTAAACAAAAAAGAGGCAATTCATCTGGTTGTGATAACAACCCGTTGTGCAGATACTGTGGGATGAGGGTAAGGTCAGTAGGAGGACTAGTATAAAATATTTTCACAATGTACATACCGGGGGGCCAGGTTTCCCATCGCTTCCAGGGCTTCCAGGAATTCCGGGCAAACCCTGCAATTGAATTAAAAAAAAGCCCCGTTATTCTTCAGTTTCAAATGTGTAGTATTAAATTGCAATACAAGAATATAAATATATAAAAATACATGTTAAATTACTTGCTTGATTTTAACCTCTTTAGTACAGATTAAAACTCCTCCCACTTCCCCTCATTGCATTAAGGGGAAAAGTAGGAGAAAGGTAACAAATTTTTTTGTCAGGAATTTATCGCTTTCTCTGAGAGTCATTGGATATAATTGAGGCATTGCACATCAATCAACATGCACAAATTCTTTATTCTTTCATTATTTGAAAAGAAAACTAGTTTCAGGTGGTAAAAATCAAAGAATGAAACTATTCTGACTATTTACCTCTACTTAAAAGCAACACAATTTACAACATATTTCAGTTAACTTGTTTTATATTTTTAAATATTTTTTTGGTTATGTTTTAAATAATTTTCATTTCAAATAAAATCTTGTTTCGCTCCCAGAAGCTCCCAGAATGTTGTTACATTCTGTACATATTACACAATAGGTTATCTATGATTCTGTGATCTCTGAAAATCTTCTTGGTATGTGCTATGAAAATCTGATCAACAGCTTATTTGCTTTAATTGCAAATAAGCAGTAAATAAGTTACATACTTACATATATTGAAACATTTAAATTAACATATAATTTAATTATTTGAATGCTGTTGAAGCCTACTTAAATAATAAATTAAATATAAATGTATTTAAACACATATGTAAATAGACAATATAGAAAATATCCACTGCTAATTCACATTAAAGCCCTATCTCATGACAGGATATGGCGTACTCCGAGAATTGGGGAGCACGTTCAGCTTCACAGAAGCTTCCTCATGTACTAGTGACAGATGTGCTCCCAATGCTCCATGTCTCTGCATGGTTTTCTATTGCACTATGAATATAGCTACTTAAAGGAATTAACAGACATTTTTTCTAATTGGACTCCTCTATTGTATCAGCTCAGATAAGACATCTTTAATAGAGTTTATCTCATTTTCTTGGAGGCATCTTGTCTTACTCTCATTCCAGGAAGACCTGGGCCTCCATCTTGTCCACGCTCTCCTGCAGGTCCACTAGGGCCAGGAGGACCTGGGCTACCACGTTCACCTGCAGGACCCTAAAAAAGAGATTTTGAAATTCAGAGCAAGGAAATCAGCATCATACTGAATCTGAAATTCTCCATTCAAATTAACATGGAGTCCCCAGAAGTTTGGGGTTTTTTTTTTAGAGGAAAACTTATACCTTTTCACCTGGAAGTCCATTGCTACCAGGTAAGCCACGGAAGCCAGGGGAACCCTGCCAAATAAAAGAACAAAATATGAATCATAGACAATATGACTTAGGTAATAGCAACTGTTTTTTTTTGGGGGGGGTTGGTTGTTTTTTTTTCCTAAACTATTTACCATTAGACATATTACTATGAAAATTAATGAAAGAAAGAGATGGAAATAACAGTTCAGTGTTGCAAGAAAGTCTACAGAATTATTTTCTCTTAGGTTATAAACCTCCTATTGAAATCATTGCCTGTCCTTATTTTTAAGCAGCCCTGCATTAATTTATTTTTGAGTTTTCTAAATTCATACCAAAAATAAACCAACACATTGTCTTGAACAACTATTTTCTTCTAATTCAATACTGAAAAGAGCTCTATTGTATTGTTCTAATACTTATACTTACTATCTTCATTGCTTGCAAGAAACCTGAATTATAAAATTTAATTTGCAGCCCCATTTATATATTTAATAGGATTAATTTGTTCATTGTGCATCTTTGATTTCCTCAGCTTCAGCAAATACTGCAATCAGTTAGTAAATTAGGAGTTAGAAATAGATCAGCAGAATTTCCTTTGGCTCAGATGGCAACACAAATCTAAAACTTATAAAGGTGTGGCTATTTATTTTGTTGAATAAATCAATTTGGGAATTCCTTTATGTGAATGCTCTTCAGAAAGTTATCAAATCTAGTAGCCAAAAAGCCCTGTTGGCAATAAATATAACATAGAAGACTTCCTGACAATATCACTGTTACTGGCATTATTGATATTTAAAATCTATTGACAATAAAGGTGTTGACATAAAGACATACCCTGAATGTAGAAGAACTAGCATTAATTTCACTTTCCAGAGCTGAAATTTTGTGATTGTTCATTTTTATTAACTGAGAAGTAATTTTGGAATTTGTATTTTTTTCCCCCTGGGTAGTTCTCATAGTTTATGGTTGCTTTTCAGCACAAATCTTCCCATACAACCTCCAGGTATGTAAGAAAGATCATTGCTTCTTCAGTACCAAAAAAAGAAAGAAATTTATTTCATTCAGACTGATACAGAGCCAACTGCAATTCAGATGAGGAACTAGATAAGAATTCTCTCCAGTTTCATAACCCAGTTTCACATCTGGAATTTGCTGAGAACAGATATGGAGCCATATTTCTTCTCAAAGTATTTTCCACACCAGATTTTGCTGTCTCTCTATTAACTCAGAATGTACCTTTGTGTGTATGGTCATCTACAGCAGCTTACCCTTTCTCCAGGTGTACCAGGTACACCATTCTGTCCGGGTTCACCATTTGCACCTCTTTTGCCTTCCTCACCAGGAGGTCCAGGAGCACCTGGGGTACCATTTTCACCCTGGCAACAACCAAAAAAAGCCCATCAGTGAAGTTAGAAGTCCCCAAAAAAATCCCCTCACTTTTGTATGGGGAATGATTCAGGGTTCAGACTTCCTTGGAAGAAGTCTCTGAACGCATTTCAAAATCACTTACACGCTCGCCTTTTGGGCCTGGATCTCCTTTTGCACCATTCTTACCAGGTTCTCCCTAAATAGAAGAAAATTCCATTAAAATTATGGATTGCAAACAGGGAATTATTCGAAAGCTGCTAGATGTACTAAAATACTAAGAAGCAGACATGATATCTTTCAAATTACTGAGCAAGGTTTACTATTTTACATTCTGCAAAGAAATTAGTATGCACTAGTTGAACCTGGATGTAGAGTGCTCAAGGGTCCTTAAAAACCCAGTAAATGAAAGAAGTGACACAATCTTTAACACCACTGAGTAAAACTTTATGTCTGTTTCTGAGCTATTTAAGACATCATTGAGGCTTTTGCTTGAAGTCCCTGAGTATTTTCTCTGACAACAAATTATGTGTGGGGTTAAGGTTGTCAGGAAAGAGCCTGCTGGGGTAAATGGCAGTATCAGAGTAGGTACAACTCACTAGGTGTAGTGGACTGTGGATTCAGCCCATGGGAATTTAAACAGGTGAAATTAGAGTTTAAACCAACTGATTCTGTCTAATATAACCATTTTAGACAAGCTATTTTTTCTTTTGTGTTTCAGAATGGATAGATAATTTAGAAAAACAGATAAATATTATTAATATATTCATGTATAATTTTTGTATAGAAATATATAAATGTGTGAAAGATAAATATATAAAAATAATTGCCTATTGTTATTATGAAATCATTTATTAGATCATCTCAAATGAATAGGACAAATTAAATGGTTTTTTTAAATGATATCAGAACTACATCCACCATATTTGTACAACCAGTGCAATGAATATTAGGAACTCACCGGCGTGCCTTTTGCTCCAGGGTTTCCACTTGTACCTGGAGGACCAGGAAGACCACGGCCTCCTGGCAGACCAGGAGCACCAGGAATACCAGAAGGTCCCTGTAGAGAATGAACAGCAAATGAGGATGAAGAGAGGATGGCGTTGCTGGACTCTGCCCAGTCCAAACAGCGACCCTCACCAACACAGTGCAAAAGACAGTGATACGAAAAGTACCCACCATTTCACCCTTGCCGCCAGGGCTTCCAGCTCTTCCTGGAGGGCCCTGAAAAATACATACATACATACATATATATCTATATCTCACCAATGCTGCTAACCTAGGACTAAACCAAAAGACGTGTAGGGCTTTGTGAAGAGCAGGTGGCACAACGCTTCTCAATTCCCATGTGGTATTTATGTACCTGAGGTCCAGGTGGCCCAGCATGACCCTGAGGACCAGGTTCTCCTCTCTCTCCAGGACTACCACTAGAACCAGCAGGACCAGGCGGACCAGCTTCACCCTACAGAAGAACAGTAAAAGGAGAAAATTAATGGGTTTTAGTCTTGTCTTCCAGACAATCAGTATTAGCTTCATGGCTTCTTCCTCTACTGTGGCCTCTTTGCGTGATTTGGGAAGAAAGTTACCACCATCATCATCTGAGTGCAAGAGCCAAATCAGCAGGGCAACCCTGGTGCTGAGGCGCAAGGTACCCTGCACTCCAGCCAGCACATGCTGCACAGCTCCTCTAGATGTGGGAAGTTCATCTGCGCCCTTCCCATAATGCAACATAAAGCTTTGGGTCTACCACTTAATGCTGTTTTGGGGTAGGTATTTGTGAAGGTGATGAGGATAGGTTTTTGTCTCATGCTGCATATGAAAACACATCTGTTCTAGAGAACGGACCAAATCCTGTAGTAGTATGTATCTTTAGCTGAATACCTTAAAACCTGGAGAGCCTGGAAATCCTGCAGTTCCAGGGGGACCTGGAGGACCCTTAAAAGTGAAAGAAATACTATTAATGCAAACAGTGAAAGCCATATGGCATTAATCTTAAGTTAAAAACAAGTCTGATTAAGAGATTTTTCTCTAAGGAAACACCTGGCAGAATAGCAAATACAAATCACGATGCAGAAAATGAAGTTTGGCTAGTCCTAAAATATCACACCTACAACTTAGTTACCCTGACTTTTACATGTTCAGCTAAATTTCTGTGTTGTAAATTTAAAAAAGATTAAAGCTATCATTAAACAGATTAAGTCATAAAAGGTGTTCAAAATTTAATCATAATAAAGATGTAGGGGGGGAAAAAAAGCCGATATAGTTGTTACACATACAAGTGGACATGCTCAGGTTTCTAGGCAGATGGGAAAAATTTTTGCCCACCTCAGACAGCTAAACAACGGTAAGACCATTCAAAATGTGATCTGCATAGAGAACAGCAACTCCATCAATCTCTATGTTCTCTGAGAATAATCTGGTTTTGGATTTATGCATTTCCTGACTTACAGTGTTAAAGCTCTCCCATCGCACTGTATGCTTCAAGTATCTTAACCAACACAGTTATGAAATATCATTAAATAAAATGCTCATTCTTAAATTAGTGCATCCCCAGTCTTGGGTTTGCCAGCACTGCAGAACAGCAGCTGGAAGTAGCCAGGCTTGAGCAACACAAATACTTAAAGTCAAACTTCTGTAAGTGTCTTACAGGTGGGCCTGCTGCTCCTGGAGATCCGTCTTTGCCATGGGCACCCTACAGAAAGAAGAGAGGTGTTGGACACAGAGCATTACCCCAGAAACAGAACCCACATGCTTTAATGCCCATGACTCACAGACCATCTTTTTGTGTCCGTACATGCCCACTTAGTTGTCCAAGACCCAAGAATTTCTCAAGTGTGAAATTGTAAAATAATTAACTAAATACTTTGTGAAGGAATATCCAACACTTCACGTGACTTGTACTGTAATGGTGAGACAGCCTGATGCAAAAAATGTATTCTTACTACATTTCCTAAAGAAATAACAGTACAAAGCATTATCTGTGTGGACAGTTCTTAAGGTTAAATAAATAAGATCACAATAAATGTATATTTCAAAGTAATAGTTAATTCTAATTCACATAAAAGACTAAAATTTCACTCCAAAACCCTAACAGTGGTGTGATTTAAATCCTGTTATCTGTCCTGTAGACATGTTAGTCCAGTTCCGCTGCTCAGGTTATACAGAGTTTGCACGAACAAGTTTCTGGTTATTATACTTTAGCTGTACTTTGTTGATTGCTATGAGCTATGAATTCCTTCAGAGCCAAGAATGTACCCCCTCAAAGAGTAATTTTATCTTTTTCCTGCAAGTTACTTCTGAGATTGTGATTTTTCCTTCCTGCCTTCTGCTGCTGCCCTTTGCTTCCAATCCTCTTCCCTATTCCTCTGGCAGAGGAAGCATAAGCTGAGCTTATGCTGAAACATTGAACTCTCCCTCAATGTGCAATGCATTTATTTTTAAAAAAGGAAATAGAGAATAAGATGGAGAACACTGTGAATTAGAAGAGTTATGTCTTTAATTGGGGACTGAAAAGTTTTCACGTACGATTTTACAGATCCTATATAGTTTTCTAATCCTTTGCATTACAACTGTTTTAAGGTAAATCTATGAAGTAGGGAATTCTCAAAATATTGAAACAAAATATGTGCTGCCTCTGGGTAAGAACAACAGCTGCTGTTACTTACAGGGCCACCAGGATTTCCAGGTCTTCCTCTTTCACCAGCTGGACCTCGTGGTCCCTAGAAAACAAGAAAATGAGTTTGTTAAATGGTTTCCAAAATAATATGGCTGAGCAGAGAGACATGCTCTTATTTGCATATCTCAGTATCATTCAATGCATGTGGTGGTGTAATTAAAGTTAAAGGAAAGACGAGTAACTCAGTTAAGCAGAAAGTACCACTGGCACCTCCATTGAAGTACTATAGAATACACATATTTACCGGTTGGCCCGGTGATCCGTTTGCTCCAGGAAGACCAGTTTCACCCTGTTATGAAAAGACAGCAGCAATGACCATGAACTTTGGTGAGAACATTTTTTGTTTATTCAAGAGGAAGAAACACAGAAACAAGCCAACCCATTCTGTTGCCCCTTTCTGCATGGTACTGAGTGTCCTCAGCATGAACTGAGGTCTGTGAGGTCTCAGAAGTCTAAACAAGTGCCAGAAAAAAATACTTAAACAGAAAAAAAAGTCAGGAAGACTCGGTCCTTTAATATTATGCAATAAAGTCAGATGATCCAGGCACGTCCTTTCATTTTGGAATCTCATCTTCGTTATGGTTGGAAAATTGGGACGTGATGTGGTTCAGAAAGTCTAACTCCTTTGGAATGATTCTCATTCTTTTCATGGAGATATTCAATGTGTTTCTTCAATGTTTAATGGATGTTTATAATTGCATAATATGCAAAACATTGCTACATTACAAATAATGGAGGGTATGACTCTACCGATTACAAAGATTGCACTATATTTTTTTACCTTTGGACCAGGAGCACCGCTGTCACCTTTGGCACCATCTTTTCCATCAAAACCCTGTGTGAAAGGAAAACCAATATTCCTTTTGCATTCTGGAAAACTTGATTCCTCTTGGTAAAATATTAAGCTTCAAGATAAACTCATATAAAGGGGCATATTTTTAATAATGAGTGCTATCAGCTATTGGAACATTTTTTTAAATGAAATTCTGAATGCTCCATCTCTCCACAGTCATTAGGTAAGAGTAGATGCTTTTCTGGAAAGCATGCTTCTGCCTAGCATTCGGGATGGAGCTCTACAATTGAGGTAACTAGATAAAATGTACCAGTCTTTGTTACAGAAGGTCACATTACACTGTCCAGAAATTGGCCTTTAATTCTATGATTCAGTCTCTTTAGCTGGGAATTGATGACTGAAAGAGCACAATAGCGCAACACCATAATTTGAGTAATAGACTCATCTGGACTCAATACGCTCAATACTTACTCGTTGACCTTTCATCCCAGGCATCCCAGGCATTCCAGGGTGTCCCTTGTGACCCTAAACACACAAATATAGAAAGATTAATAAATCCCATACTTACTGTATGAAGGATACAAGTCAGTGTTCATTGTGTGTCATGTTCACCTGACTAACTTAAAAATGGATAACAAAATCTTTGATTAGAAGACCATTGTTATTGGAGGCTTTTCCATACCGGTAGTCCAGGGATTCCACGGTCTCCATTTCTGCCTGGTCTTCCTGGTTCTCCCTATTGAAAGAAAGTAAACTTTTTTGACTGCTTTGCTATTGCTTCTGCTACTGGCAAAGAACCAGCCCTAGTAGATCAAGGCAAGTTGGAATAAGCAGGTGAAACTTCCACCAAAGGAAATGGGGAAAATTATAGCAGGGTGATGGTTCACTTTATGACTGTCTTCTGAAAAACAGTTGCCAGAATTTATAAAATCAATTTTTTTTTCCACAAGATTTTGTGTAATATCTAATTTACTTCAAGCCAACTTTATGAAGATCTAACCACAGAAAACTTATTTTTTATGGTGAAACACTCAAAAAGGACAAAAACTTTAGCTGCTTGTCTTGCTGTGTGTTATAGAATCATAGAATCATTAAGGTTGGAAGAGACCTCAAGGATCATCCAGTCCAACTGTCGTCCCCCCACCACCTATTAACCACTAAACCATGTCCTTCAGTACCACATCTAACCTTTCCTTAAACACCCGCGGGGACGGTGACTCCACCACCTCCCTGGGCAACCCATTCCAATGCCCGACCACCATTTCCGAGAAGAAATTTCTCCTGATCTCCAACCTGAACCTTCCCTGGCGCAACTTGCAGCCGTTCCCCCTTGTCTTGTTGCTCGTTATCTGCGAGAAGAGGCCGGCCCCCAACTCGCCACAACCTCCTTTCAGGTAGTTGTAGAGAGCAATAAGGTCTCCCCTGAGCCTCCTATTCAGGGCTCCCAGCTGTGACATAAAAGATGGTTTTAACAGCCTTAACTCTCAAAGCAGGATTTGAAGGGAGCAGAAAACTAGCACTACAGTCTGCTTTTCTTTATAGCAGCTGATTTATTTTGCACCAGATCAAAATTGCATATTTCATGCTTTGGGTTTTGTGGGGGTTTTGGGTTTTTTTGTGTTTTTTTTTTTTTTTTTGTTTGGGGTTTTTTTGTGTGTGTGAATCAAATTGCCATCTGAAATGTAAATTGAAATTTTTTTTGGAATGGACACCTAATGTAAGCCAAATCTAGTTTCTTACAGTCATGTTGTCAAATTGAGAAATAGGGAGCTGTTAAAAATTCTTAAATGTGATGGTATCAATGTGCTCTGTTGCCTTACCATTTAATGAACTTGCTTTCTTCCTATTTATTAATGACTGGATGAATAATATTGAACTTACATCTTTTCCTGGTGGACCAACTGGGCCTATCATTCCAACAGGACCTGGAGGTCCCTGTAGAAGAATAATTAATATTAACTATAATAATAAAAATATTAAGTCTCTTTCAAATTAAAAATGCATTGGGTGTCATAAAGTACTTGTACATTTTACATGCATGATAGTAAACAGACAGAAGTATAAAATTTCAATCCACTCCATTCATGCTTGCAAGATCATGCCTTTAACATACATAGTGATAGGTAATGTATACATACAGGAGGGCCAGGTTGTCCTGGTTCACCAGGGGAACCCTGGTATCCAGCAGAGCCCTACAATGAAGCAAAGACCTAGTTAAGATGTGAACAATTACAGGCATCATTCCATGGTGCTACTATATTTTATAACAATCTCATAACTGTAAGGAGAATGGTAGTCAGACTGTCACTAAGTGACCAAAGGTGAAATTAGCAGAACGAAACAGAATATGCCGCCACGAAAACAGATTGCTCCTCAAATTGCTACTCTAATAGGAGATGTACGTCAAAAACTTAGACCCTTTGTGTGTTTGTTGAATGTATATTAGGATTCCCACTTTCCTTTATTGCCTGTTAAAGTTTTGTATGGATAAACATTTGGGAATGTTAACAGAAGATAATAGGCAGTGGCATGTCGTAAGACAACCTTCGTTGACACCCCACAGAATTGCAGAAAGCGCAGAGGAACACATGGACAGGTTCAGCACAGTATATAGCACTCAGCCATTGAATGCATAGATGGTACAATCCAATTAATAGAAAATTACATTGATCCATAAAATTCTTGAGCACAGTATCTAGATTTATCGGTTATTTATGACAGAGAAAAGAAGCTCATATAAAAGAATATGAGATGATTATGAAAAGATTCATCTTACTTACAGGGGGACCTGCATGACCAGGTGGGCCAGGGGGGCCACTGGGGCCAGGGGGTCCTGGAAAGCCACTCTATAGTGTAGATTAAAAAATAGTAATTTTATTAATATAATATAGCTATAAAGCTTAATATAGTCCTAATAGTCACCAATAACTATGAAATAAATTTTTACATATTAGTACAGAGAAAAATCCACGGTGACATGCACTTGGTGCAGTAAATAAGCAGCAGCAGTATATTTACACATTGCTAAACACATTGTCTAGCACCTACAGCCCCTTCAGAAAAGGGATCATGGGGTTTCTCTTTTCCTTTGAGTCACTATTCCCTTATCTAGACCCCCAGAGGGATGCTCACAGCTCACCTTTTCAGCTACCTAAGCTGGAAGAACAGTTAACTGGAACTCTAAATTTATTAAACAGAATCAATGAGCTTTGGCTTTTCTGCCATGTAACTGAGCTTTATTAGGTTAACCCTACATCTTCAGGCGTGGAGCCTAAGTGTACTATTAAACTTGCCTGCTAGTCTATTGATGTCAGGTTTTGCTTTCTAAAACTGATTTTAAAATTTCTCACCTGTATTGGAGTGCTATATTACATATACAACCCACTAGAAGAACTTTGTATGATAAACTCTGTTTATGACCCTAGACTTATTAGGACTTACAGGTACACTGAATTAAGGCCCTATTTTTGTTATTGTCAGTAGGGCAAGCATTTTCACCAGTGAAATCTTTTCCAAACTTTAACAGTACTAAGCTATGAGCAATAAACGATATCTGGACTAACCAGAGGACTGAGAGGCTGAAAACTCAGTATACATATGGTTTAACTCAAATCAGTAATACTGTTTATTATTTTAATGGGTAAAAAGGAAGCAAAATATTACTAAGGAAACATTCAATTTGGGAAGAGTGCTAATATTTCTACTTCCTGTAGCAACAACCACAAAAGCATTTGATGCTGCAAAACAGAAAACATTTGAAAATTAGCACAGTGGTTCACTGCAGTTATATGTGGCTCTTGAAAAAAAGCTTTTCTTAAATTAAACTCTTCATGGGTTCGATAAAGCCAAAACAATTAAAGTAGATGAATTACATGAAAAACACCATGTACTGCAGTACTGGCAGTATATTCCATAGCTAATACTGCACATAATGTGTTCATGGGATATTGTCATGCTGTGTCAGAATAGGTCATGTATTACAGATGTTACATGAACCTAATTTTCATAATACAAGATTAATAGTATTGCTATACTATACTAGAATACGTAGTATAGTATACTACTATACTACAAATATACTATATTAATATTATTTCACAGATTGTCTCTTGTCTAAAAAAATTGTAATCATTGTAATATTTGCTGATTTTTAGGACAGGGAGTACACCAAGCAGCAGAGGTGTTAGTGTCTGGGTAAATCAGGTTGCCTCCAATGTGTGAGTACAAAGAGCAGTCCCTTGGTGTTAACTCTGGAGTCAACATGAATTGGAGCCATCAATTCACCAACTGCAATCAGTTGATTAGACATATGGCTATAAACAAACAAGACATTATTTTTTTCAAGGTGCACACTAAGGAGATAAACTGAGAGTTAGGTGTGACATTTGCTTGCTGCCAGCATCTCCAGACTGTGAACAAATGAGCATATTTTAATTAGAGTATGTGCACTGGTGGAAAGAGACAAAGACGATATGTAGACATTATGCAAGCAAATGAAGACAAACTGTGATGTGAAGTACAAAATCAGTCTACAAGCAGTGGAAAGCCATTGGGGAAGACAGTAATGGAGAGATGTGTGACTGTGGAAATACCAGGCATGGTAACCACCCATGGACAAATGCTGGTACTATAGCCGGCATTTTTCATTTTTTATTTTATTGCTCTTCCAAATGATTTCAGTTTGGATATTTATTTAAATTGGAACTTTGTTCAAAATTGATAAATTAAAATTATAAATTAATAAATAATTTAATCAATGTAATGTTAGTAATAAACATTACTTAGTTCTAGTGAGTTTAGTCCCATCTGCCTGTAACTCCTCCGTTACTGGCTCTGCAGTCATGTATTGCATGACGCAATATAAAAGAGCATATGACGGGAAAGTATACAGACAATTCTAGCTGAAGGCATTCTATGGTGCCCAATTAAATTGTTATTTTTTCAACCCAAGTCCAGGAATCAGAGCACAAGAAACCACTAAGCACCTCAGAGAGAGATGTCAAAATAGAGGGAAGTAACCATGTTTGTTAACTGAAAGGTATCTTGGTTATCTGCCTGGTTCAGCACATCCCATATGAAGACACCAAGTAGCAAAATGTAGGTGATATGTGGGCAAAAACTGTGAGGAGCTGAAAATGAACAAAAGAATAAACAAATACAAAAATGAATGTTGAAGGAGACCAATGCATGGATGATCATATTAGCAAATGAACAAGGTAGAAATAAACAGAAGAAAACACAGGTGAGAAAATAATGAACTGTATTTTAGGAAAAAAGGCTGTCATGATTAGTAAAATCTATTTCACAAGGTGCTCTGATGGAATCCTGAGAAACAACACATTTGCTTGGAACTGCCTTGATATGTTTCAACGTGTGATACCCAAACCTTGTTATGCAGCATTGGACTGAAAACAATGATTATGCTTAATAAACCAGCAATTCACCATTCAATTCAAATAATAGCAATTCACCACTTCCACTATATAGCGGATTGCCTGAATCAAGAACACTCCATGTCATCGGTGGTAAGTATCTCTAAATTCTAGTGCCTAAAAGGAAAATCACAAGGTGCAATGCTTAAGTTTATTTTATATATGAAGCATAACTCTTTCAGACAATCCATGCTTTATCTCACTAAAAAAAATAAAACTGTGAAAAGCTTAGGCCAGGTCTAGCAGGCAAATACAGCATCCTTAGTACACAGTCTGAATAGCTGTGGGTAAAAATATGATAATTGCAAAAAGAAAAAGTTAAAAGCTTTTGACTGCTGCTGAGATGAGAAAAAGATTACAAGAGGGGTTTACTCACTTGTTATCAGGCGAATTTGGGTTGTGGGAAAGTAACCAAGTATGGAGTATCATACTGAGTAAAGACAATGTTGCTGAATGGATCAAGGAAGATTACAGACAGTGGGAGAGGTAAAAACGTGGTGTAAGGGGGGGGAGCAATTAGTAGAATACCGAAGTAAATAAATGAGGAGAGTATGCAAGGGAGAAAGAGATAGATGTTTAGGTGGTATAAGAAAGTGAATCAGAGTGAGATTAGGAAAAAGAAGGAAAGGAAGAAAGAAAGAGAAAATGCAAAACCCCCAGATAATCTATAGTTACTTTCTAGAATGATACTGCCAAGCAAACTGCTGTCTTACATTGCATTCCACTTGCAGACAACAATTAAATTAAAACTTATGTTGTTAAATTAAAGTCAGGATACATACACATCCAAGGTACAATCTACGAGCAGAAAACTGGCTCTTTAAAAAAAAAAAAAAAAGGACAGAAGCAAGGCTGTATCATCTTACAATGGGCTGTGGGTAACCGATACCAACTGAACCGGCCTTCACATCATAGGAGTCATACTGTGGAGAAAAACTCTGTAAAAGAAATAGAGAAAAACAGAAAGAAAAGAAAAAAAAAAAAAAGGTGATTGCTACAAATCAAATACATCTTTTCTTACAGTAGTATGGAAAATGTATGGAAATAACTAATTTTTATCTGTTGAGTTGTACTTTTTTGACATGCAGCTGCCGTACATTTAAAGCATCTCTAAGGTGATGGCAGCTTGGCTTCAGCTGAATCAAGAAATTACCATTCTCTCTCCTCTTATACTTATTTGACTCTTTTTAAGCTTTCCCCCTCATTTTCTTTATCAGTCTCTTTTGTTGAACTTAGTTGTCACTCAAGGAAGATGATGAAATATTTTCTGTTGCACTAAAGAATGCAACAGTTTATTATTATTTTCCTAATTTCTTTTACCTGTGACTAATGAATGTCTCATTTCAGAATGTTTTGTAGCAAAAATCTCTTACCCATGTATAAGTCTGTCCTTCCCTAAATTACAAATTATTTTTTTTATCTTATGTGTGAGAACTCACACATGTCAGAAAACTGAGTTTTACACCTTTTTCCTAATGCCATTTTCCATCTTTCCTGTTCTCCCTTCCTATTCGCTATGTCACTCCAAATAATTCAAATAGAATTATCACTTTTGAGCCCAAGCAGCCAAGGCTCAATGCTTTTGACAATTTATCTTGAAACAAATGAAAGTTCAGTGCAAGGCATGGAGGGAAAACATGACCTGTGGGCCTTTCTGAGAGCAGATGGCATCTCTGACACACCCATTTACATAAAATGCTGTTTAAAAAAAACAAAACAAAACTATAAATTCTACATTCAGTTTTTCAAGGAATTCCCATGTAAGCCTCTTAATTGGCATATGCAGATTTTATTATGCAGATGTTAGCAAACTTAGTTGAATAATATGGCATTAATGCAGTTTATGCATTAATGGCACATAGGTGGTTGAGCAGGAAAGGTTGGATACATGCATGTCTGATAACCCAAACCACTGTGGACCCAGCTCCTTTGCTGACCAGGTACAAGATGACTCCTGTGCCACTGGTATCAACCCTTCTCAACAGCATTCAACAGCACATCTTTGGTAGTGTTGGAGTGGGTGACTAATTTAGCTGACCATCCTCTCCTGGGTGTGCATCTGCCAACCCAAACCCAGTAGATCTCTTGGTATATTATTGTGATGTCTGTTGAGACTGGTTAACCTATCCAGGGGTACCTCTCCCAGAAGCTCAGTCTTTCAGATGCAATCCCTTTCAGAATTAAATAAAACCAAGACATCTTTCCTCAGGTTTTGGCTTACCTGGGAGTGGGAAGCATACATGGAAGCTATAAACAGCGGCTAAGTTCAAAAGTAGCAACTGTTTTCATAGAATCATAGAATATCCCGAGTTGGAAGGGACCCCTAAGGATCATGGAGTCCAACCCCTGGCTCCACACAGGACCAGCCCAATCAGAGCAGATGACTGAGAGCATTGTCCAGAACTCAGCCAAGCTCAGTGCAGTGATCACTTCCCTGGGGAGCCTGTTTCAGTGCCCGACCACCTTCTGAGTGAAGAACCTTTTCCTGATACCCAACCTATATGCTGTAACATACAATTTTTAACAGTTTTTTGCTAAAACAATCCCAAGGCTTGCGCACTTGCATAGGTGACAATGTCATCTCTTAACAAAGCACTAGCTGTGGCTCAGCTCCCTTAAATTCAGCTGCACAGAAACTTAGATTAAAATTAGCGCTCTTGCTGAGTCTGCCCGACTATTCAGAAGAGAATTCAAGATTCAGTGGGTCAGAAATAAAGAGGGAGAATGACAAATAGCACTTCCCTGCAAGCAGGGGATCTGTGTTTTGGTTTAGTCTCCTGGGAGTGTTTCTTTATTAAGCATGCATTGGATAAAATACAGGAAAGTAAGAGAGTTCTCTAATCATTAAAAGCTTGAGGGGACATAATTCCTCCTGAACACTTTCTGTCTCATCAGAGTATTTCTGAGTTATGTAAGTCCTTCAGTAGATTTGGCCCCAAAAGTGTTAAAAATCAAGATAAGGCAGAGTTTTAATTGCACTTGAGCCAAATTTTGTGGACAAACTCCCAAGACAACAACAAAAACCTGTCTACCACTCAGCTGTGTTTTTCAAAGGCACAAATGAGAGATGTCATTGAAAGCAAAGCATGAATGCATGGAGGGTGTAAGGGAGAGGTGCCTTCATCATTGCTTTGTATGCTTATGAGCAACAAGGTAGAAGCTGAAAATAATTATGACTTACGCCTCCGCTTATACTGGGACATGACTGGCAGATCCCAGGCGAGCCAGGGGCTCCAGGACTCCCCGGCTGTCCCGGAGGGCCAGGGGCACCATTTCTGCCTGGAATCCCAGGAGAACCCTGCAAAGACACAGAGCAGATACAGACATCAGCACTTGCCTCCAGGTGCAAGGGCATTGCAAAACAAATCCTTCCATTCATAACAAAGTCTGTGTGATTGTGGTGGGAAGCTTTCTCTATTAAACATAACTAAGATCACAACTGAACATTCAGGAAAGACATAGACAGTACACAAAATTCACACATGCAAACAGTTCTTAGTTGTTGGAGCCTTATTGTGGCTGATATGTTGATATTTGATCACACTAGAAATAGGACAATTACTAAATCTAAAATTACTACTGCTAGTGGAGTCCATAGATCTTTTTTTCCCTTCTCGGAAAAAATACAACAAAAAATAACACATGTAATACACTTTGGACTAAACTCTCTCTCTCTGTTTTTCCAGTTTAAATTTTTGAGAGTTTTGTAGAAGCTAAAGGGGTACTTCAAAATAACTACATGGCACAGTCCTGCAGACAGTGCAGACACCAGTGAAAGCTGGGTATCTCAGCAGCTTGGATGGGATTTATAGTACTGTAGGAATTGGCTCTTGATTTTGTTAGTTTCACTTGGACAAAAAAAAAAAAAAAAGAAAAAAAAAAGAAAAGCTGCACTTACAGGGTCTCCTTTGGGGCCTGGGATGCCTGGTCCAGGAGGCTAGAAAAAAAGTAATTAAATTAAGAAAGAAAATCAAAATAAAACTGAAAACTGAATATACATATATATATAAACAAGAGGAAAACACATTTAAATATTGGATTATAGTTTTATCAAATGAATTCCATTTATTCTTATGCAGTACATTTAAAAGCTGTGGGGGTTTTGGTCAGTCTTTATCTGCATTTTCACCATTCATCCATAAAGCTGCCTTTCCTGTAGGCAAAAACATGACACTAATGAAGTGCTTTGCCATTGAGTACAATGAGGACAGAAGTCCACTGTGGAAAGCTGTAAGGGACGGTTTTCTTGTATCTGTCTCAGTCCAGCATGTTAAGTGTGACAGTGCAGCTAATTTTAATTTCTCTGATCTATTCCTCCAATTTATTTATTTTTCAATTAATAATTCAGTTACCTGTTACTATTTGGATTCTCAGTTCACAATTCAGAACAATTTTTATGTATTCAGCTGCAAGAGGTAGCAAAGAATATTCAGCTGAATCTATCTTGGATCTTTCATGGTGGCATTTCCCTATACACCATCCAAGGTCAGCAGAACAGCTTCCAGAGGGCTGACCAAACTCATATATACCAAAGACAGAGGCTAGAGAAAGTAGTCCGCATCAGTCCTTTATCTGGAACCACAGAACTGATGAAAGAGTCTCTAACCTCAACAAGAAAGGGGCTGTGCTTAAATTTCTGGCACACTTGTATGTACAACTTGTCTACACCTCTAAAACTGTTCAAAGCAGCAGCTCAGGTTAATCCTGGAAGCAGTACAGTTGCACTAGAATGGTGCAAAGAACATCAGGTGACATATTTGTATATGACATTTCATGTTTAAGCAGATACATTACAGTGCTGCAGAAATACAGCTTTCTGCCTTTCTCTTCCATATACACATCTCTCTCACTCTCTTATCTTCTGAATAAGAATCTTCAATGTGCTTATGGAAATCTAAGTAATTTTACAGAATCTCATGGATCTTAAGCAAGGATGAAATGTTCAGATAATCTTGGAGCTCAGAATGGCTGGCTCACTCACTGAAGCAGTTTAGGCAGGGACTTGGCATGCAATAACATTCTTGATTTTCCTGAGGTTAAGTGGCTGCAACTCGTTTAGATAGCGTTGGTGTCTATAAACGAGATGATGACAAATCAGGGATATAGGGCTTGAATCACCTCTCCTTTACAAGGCATTAAGTCAGTAATAACTCCGCAAAAAGAAATTTACTTTGTGATGATGTAGAATTGAGTTGATAAAAAATGAAGACTTGCAGTATGCTGTAAAAATTTTCTAATTTTCTTTAACTTTGTGTTAGCATTAGTTTAATGAATATAGATTGAGCATGCAGTCAACAAATAAGCTATTTACATTATTCCTGTTCTTCTCCATAAAACGAAAAATGTAACGGCTAATCGTTGCCCTCTGTCCCTTTTTTCTATTTATCTGTGCCCGTTGTCTATGTAAGTCTATACAAAACTGAGTTGAAGGTTTCCATGCTTTCAGCTGCATAGATCAAAGGACTAGCAAGTATTTTATCTGATCTGATACCAATTCTCTGACAGAAAATGGAAGTATTCTCAAATTAAACAAAAAAGATAAAACTCTGTGAAAGTTCAAGTTGTTTTTTTTCTATTTAATTGGGCAAAATTTGCCCACCTAAGTATTTGCCTAAAGGCAGAAAGTGACAAGTTTAGCATTTAAAAGAAAAGTGTTTAAGAGCATCTAAAAGAAAATTAATTGAGGGTGACATGGATCAAGAAGGTGGCAATCCAAAGTAACAACATTGAGGACAAACTTACTCTTGTAGGTTGTGGTGTTGTTTGTGGACAAACCGGACAGCACTCTCCAAAGGGAATCTCTGGATTGGGACAATCCAGTTCCTGATCATCACAGATGATGTCATCGCAGAGAACAGATCCCGAGTCACACACACAGATTTGGCATGGCTCTGGTTTCCAAACGTCCCTGTCAGCATAAACCTGCCCAAGATGGGTACATCCTACAACTGGAAAGAAAGACAAAATAGTTTTAAATATTATTTCAAAGGTGTTTTCCAAATCAATGATGAATAATGTGAAAGCTGTTGGATAGTCTGTTTTGTTTTCTCCTCTAGTATAGTTTATGCATGTGAAGTAAAAGGCTAAATACTTCTCTTCAGACACTGGGAGGATCTGTTACATTAATCGCAGAGTCTGCTCTGAATCTGTAAATAGACATCAATGAAAACCTCCTGGAGCTGATCCAAAGCCCAATTAAATCAGTGATAATCTTCCATCTCGAGTAATTTTAGTGTCATACTGAGTTATTGTGTAATTAGCAATTGAATTCTCTGCTACAGCTAAAAAGGAAATGTGCCAACTCTCTCCAACAAGTGTATCATTTGCCTCCATGTGCCAACGTGAGCACTTACACATGGATGTGGAATAAGCCATCTGTCAAACACAAACTCTTGTCACTAGCACCTTGCATTAATAGCTAGCACCAACTGTTTTCAAAGTGTTTTTTGAAAGTCAACATATGCAATAAATCTAAAAGAATGTTCACATTAATTGCCTAAACGGTTTGCAATTAATGTGTCATCTGGCCTGCTATCATCTGTATTTTCAGAAAAAACATTGTTCATCTGCATTATTCACAGCTTTGTGAATTCCTTCCAACAGCTATTCTATTGATCCAATTTGTTGTAGATAATGAATTTGAAGAGACTGATGAAAACCAGCTTCAAACATTACATTTTGGGTTTGTATTTTCTTAGAGAAACATAATCCAGGAAGCCCAGTCATTTAAGAAACCAGTATGAAAACAACACTACAAACTCCTTGTAACTTTTGCAGAAGTTATTAGAAATCTCAGATTGCAAATGTAAGTATCAGTGAATATCTTGAATAATGAAATAGGATTTTTTCCATGAATAATGCAAAATAATTCAGTTTACAAACACAAAACTATGGAGAAAGAGCAATTTGTATACCTGCATCGTCTTTAAAACTTTAATACCACAGTAAGTTACCTACTACACACTACCCATCAAAAACAACAACAAAAAAATGCCAGAAGATGAAATTCAAAGCTCTGACAGTAAAATTACCACTGGCTCCAGACATAAAATTTTGAATATCATCAGATTGTTCTAATGGTCATAATTATGTAGTACGAGACAAATTTATAGTGCAGTCAATTCCTATAGGTTATGCAGTCCCTTTTTCTTTTCTCATATGCAGCACCTTTCATCTGTTTTTTTTCCCTTTTCCACTAGCACATTAGCACACTGGTCTCTTTTTTTTTCTCTTTATATTCTTTGTTTTTCTTTCTCTCTGTATTTGTGGGGGATCTGCTTCCACACCCATACCCATGCTCTTTGGCATGGTACATTTCCTCTCTTATTATGCTTCTCCTAATTCAGCCCTTTTTTCTCTATTCAGTTTCATCTTTCCCATAACACATAACTTCCCTTTTCATCTTCCCTGAATCCTCTTGTCTCTTCTACCTGAACAGCTCACCACCTTTACTGCCATGTACTCACCTGAGCTTAGTTTTTCAGACTCTGCTCTCTTCCCAGTGTGTCACTCAGCTGCTTTTCCTCAGCCATATTAACCTGATTTTTTCCTCTATGTCACCCATGAAATTCATCACCTCCTTGTACAAGCTCTGTAAGGGTGATGGGGAATACAACTAAGATCTACTGGCTCACTGAGGGGAGAACCAGAGTGGGGATCCCGGAGCTGGGCACTGCATGGGACAGGAGATATCTTTTCCCAATTTGAACCCCACTACAGGCTTTCCACGTACACCAACTTATGTTATTCCTGCACTTCCATTATAAAAGAAGCAAACAGGAAAATGTTGACTTGTCAAGGCTGACACTACTTACGGTCAAGACTTGGTTTTGACTAGCTTGATTGGAACAACAACAAGATGCAAGAACCTTCAAATATCCTTTTCAGACATTTTCAAGCCAGTGGTTTTTTTCTGTCCCTGATACCAGGCTGGGAGCCAGTATTCTACCTTCCTTTGACAACACAAAAAAAATCTTAAAATCTGAAACATTCCAGTGGCATACGAAAATAAAATCCCCCCTCAGCCATTTTCTATCATTTAGAAATTCACTTTTTCCTTTTCTCTTCACTTCTCCACCTTTTGGCCTCACCAGAAACTTCAGATCCTGCACAAGAGGTGGAGAAGAACTGCTTATTTCCAGGACAGCATCTTCCTCACACGCACCATGACAGGGTCACAGCATCAGATGCTGCTTCAAAGGATAGTGCCTAACAGCCACTACCTCTGAAGATTATAGACATTCCTTCTTTGTCTGCCAAGCTAGATTTAGTTTCTAAAAATGAGAAGCCCAGTGTTACAAATGAAATAATATCATTCTATGATTCCACGATTCTAAATCTTTTTTATAGCCTTCCTAATGAAAAATCCTCAATTATGAGGTGGCAAAGCTGAACAGCTCTGTGTATAAGTGGTTCACTATATACAGGATGACCTCGAAAGCAACATACTGTGGGAGGCAGAATACCATCAGAGCCACTGGGGACATTAGAGCATGTTATCCGTCTAAAAGGAGCTGGTTGGATACGCCCTAGAGAGCATGGGTGGGCACAGATTCACTTCACATTCAGCTGTCACTCCACTTAAGCACTTCCCAGCTCCACAGGTTAAAATGTCCTTCTCATGTACAAACATAACAAGGAAGAGAAGAGATTATTTTTCTTCAGTTTTGGGCAAAACATAGTTTATACATAATTGCTAAATAAAAATGATACAGATCTAAAAGAACTTAACACTGTTACTGTGTGCACACGTAATATACAGTTCGATGAATTGCATACACATATAAAAACATCCCCACATCTGTACCCAGAACATGTTTAATTATTTTAATATTCAGATTTTCAGCTCTCAGTATCACTCTCTTACCCTTTCAAAACCACCCTTTTTTTTTTAAACTATGTGTTTAAGACAGGAAATTCATATCCAAGAATTTGCATTTTCATAGGTCCATTTTTTCTTCATAGAATCATAGAATCATTAAGGTTGGAAGAGACCTCAAGGATCATCCAGTCCAACCGTCCCCCCACCACCTATTAACCACTAAACCATGTCCTTCAGTACCACATCCAACCTTTCCTTAAACACCCTCAGGGATGGTGACTCCACCACCTCTCTGGGCAACCCGTTCCAGTGCCCGACCACCCTTTCCGAGAAGAAATTTCTCCTCATCTCCAACCTGAACCTTCCCTGGCGCAACTTGCAGCTGTTACCCCTAGTCCTGTCACTAGTTATCTGCAAGAAGAGGCCGACCCCCAACTCGCCACAACTCCCTTTCAGGTAGTTGTAGAGGGCAATAAGGTCTCCCCTGAGCCTCCTCTTCTCCAGACTAAACAGTCCCAGTTCCTTCAGCCGCTCCTCATAAGACCTGTGCTCCAGCCCCTTCACCAGTTTCCTTGCCCTTCTCTGGACACACTCCAGGGCCTCGATGTCTTTCTTGTGGTGAGGGGCCCAAAACTGGACACAGTACTCGAGGTGCGGCCTCACCAGGGCTGAGTACAGGGGAACAATTTATTTGTTTTGTTGTTTTGCTTCTTCCAGAGATGTGATCCTGCTGCCTTACAGTGAAGAGGACAGTTCAAACAGGGAGCAGAAAAGGGCCATCTTTCCCTTATTTTTGCACTGATTAGAAAAGACTCTGTTTTCAAGACAGCTGCTATTTTCTGAAGCAGAGGCTTTTCTCAATGACCAATTTTTCAGATAGAGAATACTCACCTTTCCGTATTTTAGCCAAGAATATAATGGAAATTTAAAATGTGTCACAAAATGACTAACATAATTTTACAGTAACAATAAAGCAGATTTCTCTGCATTTTTATAAGGCTGTCATTCAGTTATTCTACAGTAGATGGCATCGTTTAACAGAAAGAAAAGAGACAAAAAAAATCTGGATATAATGACATTCATATTTGCTTCTAACTTTCTGGACATTGTTAAATGAATTAAGAAA
This sequence comes from Psophia crepitans, assembly GCA_013399095.1. Lineage (NCBI taxonomy): Eukaryota > Metazoa > Chordata > Aves > Gruiformes > Psophiidae > Psophia > Psophia crepitans. Next base: position 1,451,365 of record VWZZ01004514.1, read on the forward strand.
TAAGCTAGGAGAGCTGCAATGAAAATCATTGCAGCCTTTGGCAGAACAAAAGTATTAAATAGGTTTCCAAAGGAAACTTACATCTGGGAAGACTTAGTCTGTTCAAGACACCCTCTCTGTGCTCAGATGTAGATCTGTGTGTCAGCATGTTATGACATAATGCATTTTGCATTGCTCATTAAGATTAACTGTTAGCTCCAAAATCCTTTGGAAAGCTGATTTGTGCTAAAGCACTGGCAAGGAACCTATAGGAATAGTAACATTATAAAAAACCTGACTTGCCTACTTGTAGACTTGTGGTAAAACTCTCACATACTTGCCTTAAGCAGCTTTTCTTATTGATTCCTAAATGTACATATTAGCCTAAGATTTAAAGAAATATTAGAACTCAACAGTATTCGCCTATGGCAATACAAAATCTTATTCTTCTTCCCAAAATCCTAAATACGGTGGCTAAATAGCATTTCAGCTCTACGCCAGTTATTGCAATTGTTTGTTGGAAGCTGTGTCAATCTCTGATTCATTGTACAAAACATTAAGGTTTAATATTTGAAAGCCTGAATAACTTTGCATTTATGCTGTTTACTGAGCATTCACATGTTTAAAGATTTTGCTGTGAGTAGCATTTCCCTGGGCCGAAAAGAGAAAAGAACAGAACACAATCTTTGTCATATGCTGGTTTTGAATTATTTCCCATTTCCTAAGCAGACTAGCAGCTGTATGTAAGCAGACCAATACGGAAAGCTGACAGGAAAATCACCATTTAGTCTCAAAGGACCTGTAAGTGTGGTACATAAAAGTACCCATATGTATACAGGGGAAAACAAACATGGTCGTTGTATGGCTAAAGGATGACAGACATCGTAAGGGACATAATCCCAGTTTCAGTGAGGTGAATGGGAATTTGTTATCGAGTGCTACGACATTAGAAGCTGATCTGTTTTGTAGTTGCTTTTGGCTTTGCATTTGTGCAAGCACTGTGATCATGACTTAACCACATTTATATGGCAAAAGGAAAAAATCTCCTAATAGTATCCTCAAAAACCACAGGCTTTTCCACTTTGGACAAAGCAAATGTCCAGCTATTGCATGAGTAGCAGAGTCACATATCCCATTTGCAGAGATGTGACTAAACGGTTAGAAATTAAACAACATCTTGAACTTGTCTGGGTCTGCCTCAGAAAGGGCAATAGTCCACACAGAGGTGACTCATAATCCCCCAGCAGCCACTTGACGATGGTTTGGGAAGCAAGACTGAGGAGCTTAGATCTCTGACAATCTGTTCACAAACACAAGTCGTTATTTAAAGTGAATCTGGTAAAGGTTAAAGCACTGAGAGGAAGGAGGACTTGCCTCTAACTTTACTAGATCTGAAGTCTGCTGAAGCTAAGAAGGGTCTTTCTGTTGTTTTTATGGATTTTAACTGTATAAACCCTGCGCTTCCTTACTTTGACCTGGTTTTGGTCATTTGCTTTATAGGATGGCTACTTCAAAAAGTGTCCTTACATTTCTTCTACAGTAAACACATCTATTTATTGCATATTCCAGCACTGGTTCATGCATTATTTAACCAAAGAACAAAGTAGAAAGGAGACATATTGTTCATTTTCAATGGAAATGCTGTAATTCTCCCCTACACTGGAGCAGACAGAGGAATCCATCCCAGTGTCTGCAGCATCACTGCTTTCCATTTACTGAGCAGAAAAGAATCCCAGGGCATCTACCTCAAAGCAAATGGTTTGGGCTCCCTGTCGGGTATTACGATGATGTTTATAAAAAAATCAAACATACTCGTTCCATCCTGCGATCAGTAATGGAAACAAACGGACTCTCATAATGAACTAATTGGCTTGCTGCGCCAGAATTGTCTGGTTTGTCTACATGTTCCCCTGTCAGATAAGTGCTGAGTAGCTGAAAAGTCTGACATAGTGTCTGTTTCATAGGACTCAGGAAAAGAGGTATAAATATAAAAAAGGAAATGGTTTAACAAGATTTTTTTTTCAACTGCAAGGCTTACAGACATTCTCTCAGCTGGAATTGTCTTAAAACAACCAGCTAATTAATTGCTTCCTTTTCACATGGTGCATGAGGACATAAGGGCCAATTGGGGTGTACCTACCTATTATGGCATTTTCACATTCAATGGTACCAATGTAATATTTTAAGGCTTGTTCACCATGGGATTGGAGGCATCAGGAGTGAAACCTCAACTGATAAAATGCTTAAATGCAGGCTGTGAAAAATCAGAGCAGGTCCATCTTTAAAATCCTTTCCTGCTCCATGTCTCGTAGGAAGAAGAACTTCTATCAGGTGTAATGAAAAAGGAGTATGAATGAATGGTTCACAGATTCCCCAAGTTTCACACCAAAAAGGACAACTACATCTGGTGCTTTCAGACTGAAACTGAAGCTTTCTTACTTCTAGGGATGCTCATCTGCCAAAAAAGCTGGCATTGGAACAGTTCTGCCACTGTGTCAGTCCCAGACATTTCCTCTTTACTCAGATGCAGAGCAAGAAAGCGAAAGCATCATAAAAGAATGTTGGTTAATAATAATACTGTACTTGTCTGTCAGAGATATTGTGGAAAGGAAACATGCACTGTTTCACTGGCAACATATAGAAGAGACTGGATTTTCAGGCAAAGGATCATTATGTCACACAGCCAAACTGTCCTTGCTCTGAGACCCACCCAATCTGTCTTTTAGATTACAAAATGGAAAAAAACAACCCAAGCCTGCACTGGCACAAACAAGTATTTGCATTTTAAACAAACCATTGCTTGTTTCCTTCATTCATCTTTATGAGCTCCAAATGATGCAACCTTCCTGTAGATTTTCAAAATTTTAGAAACAGCAGTAATAAAAAATATCCTTATAGCACGTATGCTACCAAGTAAAACACAAAATGCCTCTATTTTCCTTGCAGATTATTGCCTTTTGCCTAGTTTTTCAAAGTGTGATTTATGTTAAGAACTCTAAAGAACAATAGCTCTTCTCAAAGGTAATATGGTCTAAAGTGGCTGAATCTGTCATGTTGTTCTGTCTCAACATTTATGTTTCACAAATCGCTCTGTTCAGGCATGTATGTTGACATCCTTGAATGACCATCTTCATGCAACTTCTAAAGGTCACCCTGCCAAGTAAGTGTTGCTTTGAAATAGGGACCAGCGATATCCCATCAGCAATATTGTTACACAACAGCCCCAGTGACTTCAGCTGGTGTCTGGCATGAAAAACAATGGCAGAAGAGCTTTCTCGTTTCAAAACTGCTAATAGGAAAATAAAGTACAAGGAGAGTTTTTTGTTTGTTTAGTTGGTGGGGGTTGTTTTTGGCAGAACTGTCATTCCAAACGGAATTATATGAGGGGCAGGATAGAGCAGTAAAACTATCACCTTACTGCTTTTTTCAGATTGCCCAGAGAGTTGTTATACTTGTTTCTGTACCTATAAGAGTAATTTTGAGAAAAACATTTGACGGATACAAGAGGTGGTTATACTCCTTTTGTTGCTAGCTATTCCTCAACAGCATGATGGCCTAAATTGTTTTTGTGAGGAAGATGTACCTGAATGACCACCTGGTGTTATTCTGGGATTTTCTCTCCAAAATCTTCTCTCCACAGGCTGACTCTGTAACTTAGACAATTATATTTATACTTTTGTCTTTTTTAGTAGAGATATATCTCTTTTGCTATAATCTGCAGAATGTCTACCATTCATTCCTGATTAAGGGTAAACACTGCCTGATCAGAACCTCTCTTGATTCTACTGGGCTTTGGATCAGACCTAAACAACATCAACTTCTAATTATTCCGGTGGAACTGATGGTCTTCAGTGCCTGAAAGATCAAACCTTTTAATAAGGGTAACTATTTGCATTAGAGCTGGACACACAGCAAGACAGAATTTAATCTCAATTCAGTGCATTCAATGCCTTTTAGAGGGACCACTGCATAATTTTTCAGTCACTCTTCCAATTATTGGTAAAACGCCTATGAGATTTTTCCATCCCCTCTCTTCTTACATGACAATATTTTTTGGCACATCATCTTCTGTGTCATATGGTGTCACTCTAAAAATAAGTAGTGGGCTGCAATCACTTTATTTGTGGTTATTTAGCTGTAGTGCTGGCATAAATTCTCACTACTATGCAGTAATCTGATTTTAATGTGCTGCTTGTCTTTAGAGTGAATGATGCCAAATGGCAGAAGGATGTGTCTTAAACTCAGCAGAAAATAACATAAATTCAAAGTCTCATGTGATTACTGATGACTTTATAGATTTATTAGTTTCTTGAAACATACATCCTGGCCACTCCTTGGGCAGTCAATGAAGACTTCTACAGTCAGAGTCCAAGTGTGAAGATAATTTTAATTTTGAACACTTCCATTTTTTTTCCATAAGCTGGCCTAACGTATTGCTAAAGAAAAGCAATAGCTTCATGCTCAAAATTACTAGGATCAATTAAGTGGAAAAATTTACCAAAATCCAGCACAATATTTTGTCACAACTTTAAGAAGATAAAAAAAAAATTAACACCAAGGTATATCTCAAAGACATACTTCTGTGTTCCTGATTTTAGCTAGGACCAGGAATAGTTTATAACATTGAAGTGTTCTTTGCCACATTTCTTGCCGTAAGTCTGTCCTGGCAAGAATAAAGAAAAACTGGAAAAGTCATGATGTACAAGCAGGTTTCCCAGACTGTACAACCAGTCTGACAGATCCAAAGCATCATGAAAGTAAAATTCAGCTTCTGAGCTGCTAAGTGAGAGAGAACCATTGGAAACTGACAGCTTGCTCTACATAGCACCTCCTGTAAAACACTGAACCATAACTACTTAATTCAGGATACTTTAAGCTTCTTTCAAGATAAAAACCCAAAGGCTGCACAGGGGAAAAAATGCATGATTTTTGGTTTTCATTGTCTAACTGTATAATTAAAACAATTTAAAGTTTCAACTGGGACATGACCCTCTCTCTCTCCTTAGCTCAGTGAGACAGCTAACAATTTTATACAATGCTGTTTCTGTGGTTTGCCTTGGAAGAAATCAGCTTGATTCAATGCTTCTCTCCTGAGACTGAAACAGATGGGAAATGTTACAATGCAGTATAGTACATATGGTAATATAATTTATGTTTTCAGATATGTTGGACAAAGTCAGCCCCAATATAACTCCATAGCCATAGTGAATTTACATTAGAGATGAGTAAAGCAGCAGGGGGTCAAATTCAACACTAATGTAATTCCCTGCCCAAGTCTATTGATTTCCCTGTAATTTCAGAAGTTGGAAGTAACTGAAGGGTTTGGTTCTTGTATTTCATATTCCAGTGACGGATTAAAGAACTCTTGTGTATTGTCTAAAGAAGAGAATTATATCTTTGGCTGCAAATAAATTAAAGGTATTTGTAATTCAGACGGTTGTGAGGGATTTTGAATGCATAGAGCATCATTAACCTAGCTTCATCTGCAAAACAGTTTGCATTCATTCACTCCTTTTTCAGTTTGTACTAATCGACCCCACATCCATTTTGGACAGTTTATTGGATACAGATGGCAGCATTTGAAATTCTTCTTAATCTGCCTCATAGAGGATATTAAATGGCTATTTGTATACTGGATACAACGTTCTTATTGTCAACTTCCTAAGGCTACTGAAGTGAGTATTGTGAGGGTTTTCTCAGGCTACCAAAGACAACTTTCTTAACTTTGGGGCCACTTTCAAGTGTCAAGGTCTATGCCTACTTTTTAAGCACGAAGACCTAACAAATTCCCTCGTCAAGTGAAAATCCACACTTTTGGTGCAGTGAAGAGCCTGCAAGCACAGAAATGACTTTTTTAGTATCAGAGGTCAGAAGCACTGCTACTGAAGTGGCTGCCTGAAGCCTGGCACACATTTCGCTCTCCCTGCTTTGTGCAGCAACAACGCCTACTGGTACAGGCTGACAATAAACAGCACCACGTAGCAGAGGATGGTAGAACATCTTCACACAGCCAGACCCACCAAAGTTTATCTACCAGAGTCCTTAAAAGGTATGAGTGGAAGAGCCTGAGCCAGAGAACAACTGATAAATGAAGAGGCTCTGTACATCTTTTTGATTCTTTACTGAAAGAAGTTTACAACACTCTTTCTCTCTTCATTTGCTCTAACACGAAAAGAATCAGTTGGACTTGAACGTCTCTCTTCTTCCCCCTCCCACCCCCCATATTTATGCTACTCTGTTCATACAAAAAAGAGAGATCTACAAAGAGGACCACCCTGCCAACGACTAAGCCACCAACAGGCTTAGAAAGAATCTTCAAAATGTCTGAGCAGATTTCAATTACTCTTTTCAAAGATTTGCAATTCCCACTACACAGCCTATTGTTTGCTTTCACTAGGACATTCTTCTCTTAAACAGCTGGCAAAGAATGACTACTGCTCTGTAGGGAAAGAAGCAAACACCATACAGTAGATTTAAAGCCAAAACCAGAAAAAAATGTATTTTTTTTTAAAAGAGCCTCTTGTGAACACAGAAGCGTTTTCCAAGACAACATAAACTCTATTTTTGCTGCTTATAGCTGAAGAAAAGCATGGGGAATGTAGTTCATTCTCCTTTGATGCTCAGCATGGCTATTACACTGAACATCAAAGGAACCATGAGTGATGCTTCCCATATTTTCCATTAGCTGTGTTTGGGTGAGCAATTGTTTCTCTTGCCTGTTTGAAAAAAGGAGCTGCAGTTTTACCCTTGCCTCTTTTCCTAAAAGAAAATGGAAAGAAGTAAGAGAGAAGGAGAAGAAGAAGCAGCAGCAGCACAAAGGGAAAGAACAGAAGTAAAGAGAAGTTGCAGCAGACAACCTGCACTGACTGGTCACTGGGAGTGAATTGGGGGGAATTTCAGTGGGAACTAATTACGTCCAGAAGTTTTCCAGCAACTGCCAGTGTCAAATTGCTCTGGGAAGTAGTTTCCAGACACAGATCATCCTTTCATATCTACTCCCTCAAATGTGCACAGGATGTTCATCTAATTCTGCTGCCCTTTGCAGTGCTGAGGCTAGGAATAAAGCGGTGCCTGAAGCCACCAGACCAGCTCACAAAAGTTTTGCACATGGAAGAAAACCTTTGACTGCTTGGCAGGAGAGCAGAGGTGCCTGTGCAACCCTCCAGGGTGGGATGCACAGTGACTGAAAGAGAAAACCAGCAGCAGAAAGCAATGGTTCTCCTGTGGCTGTGGAGCACTTTGTGTTATGCTGAAGGCTGTTCTGGTAACAGGCTCAGCTAAAGTCTTAAATCTACAAGTCACATACCCTGTTTCTTGGAGTGATCTGGGTACCCCTTTAGCTGTAAGAAAAGGCCTAGGCTTTCAAAATAACAAAACACATTCAGTCTTAGAATATATATCTTTCCACTATCAGCAAATTCTTCCTGTCCAATGTCCTGTGCATGCCTTCTCCTCCCTGGCAGACATTTCTTCATGGAGTATCTGTGAATCAAAGCATGTCAAAAACATGCAGACATTGTTAAAGGAGGTATTGTCTTCATTCTCGTTCTGATAGTTCATGTTTAAATGAAGGGTTTGACATAAATGAGGGAAAATGTCCGTAGTCTCTTAGCTAATCTGAAAGGAATCTCTTCTGCTGTAGTTTCACTAAACAAAGCCAGAAGTCCCAGAGCTGAAGTTTATCCAAACTAAAGCCAACAAATGATTGTTTTTGGAGGGGGTTATATCATGTTTTCCATTGTCATTTTGACATGAAACAGGCAGAGGCTTCAACTTTGCAAACTCAAGAGAAAAGAAGATTGGCTCTGAATTGAAAATAAATAAATAAAAGCAGCTTTTGGAGGTAGGTTAGGGTTTTTCAAAACAAAATGGTGAGTACCTTTTCTATGAAATACAAGATGAGAAAAAAAAAAGACTGCTTGAAAATATAAATGCAAAATATAATTTACTATGCCTCATTGTGAAAGATGTATTGCTCTACAATCACCAAAGCAACTCATTCCTCCTTGCACCTTTCTGGTGCTTAAGAGAGGATAAGCACACCTCTCTCTCTCTGTTATGCTTACAGAAGAGACTTTCTGAGTCCTGTAATATGTAATTTTCTACTGCCTGTGGATCAGTTTATCAGCCACAGCCAGGAGCAACGTAAGGGCAAATCTTTGAAATTGTTATACAGTCTCAAAGCGATGTCAGAAACATTAATGGCATGGTCCCTACACGTAGATATGGGAACGTAATTTCCCTGAAACACAAAGTGCCTGACTGCGCAGAATGGAGAAATTCTGTGAGAATTCCCTATGGATTTTTCCAGGGACAAAGCAACTCTTGTCAGTAAAGCCATGGAGAAGACAAAGTAAAGCCTCACAAACAATATGCATTGAAAGATTCAACGGAAGAAAGAAAATCCATAGAGGAGTAGCTGTCCTGCAGCAATAACTAAGCCAGAGCACTGGCTCCCATATCTAGTAGCAGTATGGCCATGGGAAGTCAACTGCAGTGAGTCACCATGCAGCGTCTCTGTAACAAAGATAACATCACTGTGAGGCAGCACAGCCCCAAGCAGCCTTCTCTCCAGGAGGAATCCACTGGATCCCCTGGGCTTGAGATGGGTGGCATGCTGAGGGCCAGGGGCTGCAGCATTCTTCTGCACCCAGCCATACTCATTTCAGCAGCTGGACCTGAAGGTACAGAAGCAAAATAACGTTTCTTGCATCATTCCTGGAGAAGGAATCACATCTGTGCCCAGTTCTCCTTCTGTACAGGATATGTTATCATCGATGTGTCAAAGGAGGGGTGGACTGGTAAAGTATTGCAGCAGGTACAATGATGACACTAAAATTTTTGTTCCATTTTGGGTTGAAGGTTATTCATCATCTGCCAAAAACCAAAATTAGAACATCTCAAAACTGTAGACACACAGGTGGTAAGTACTGAACTCTAAAACGCGTTAAAGTTGTGGAATCTACAATTTATGAAGCTACCACAAGGAGAATGAGCTAACAGTTGTCATGTTGAATCAGAAAACATTTTATTATACCCTTTTCAAGTTTGAGCTTTAATTTTTTGGGTGTTGCCAATAATAAATTGAATTTGGCTCCATTACATGAAATTTCTGCAGTGATGTGGGAATCTAATCCGGTTACTTCAAGACCAAAAAACCCATTTTGTTAACAACGTATCTTTACGATTGCCAACAGTTTTTCTTTTCTTAGCTGAGATCTTTTGCCTAGTTTCTTAAACAATCGTGACTAAAGAACAGCATAATCTGGAATATTAATGGACATAACCATTGCACTAATTTCACTTCCATGAGTTTTGATGAATTATTACTTCAAACAAATTAAAACCTGTAACTGTGGCTTGTGCTCTTCTCCAGATTACTAACCTACCATAAAAACAAAGAGAAATATAGTTTTCATGCTGTCTATGAGCCTGGGAAAGCCTGCTTTGTTATTATTTCCCCCTACTGGTAGACTGAACCTTTCAACTCTGAAGAGATTGCTTTTAATCCAAAATGCTAATGACAGCCTGCATCGTTTCCGTTACTGACCTACAGCATACTTTCCCAATTATGAAGCCAGATATGTCCCATTTTCTACAAATTATTTCTGATTTGGTTCTGGTTTGAACAACATTAGCACATAACTGAGACAATGACTAATAGATCTACATCAGAGTGGTTTATCAGCTAGTCTGTGAAACACAAAAGTGATAGTAATTTGTTTCTTTCTTTCTCTAGATTAATTAAAACTAACACCAAGGTGTTGTCTAAGGCTGGCATCAGCTAAAATTTTGCAAGTGACACCTGACTGCTTATTTCAAACCTCAAAACTTTGGCTGAAGCTGGAAGAGGAAATAGGATCTGCTAGTAATCTGCAGCATTAAGAAGTGAGCAAATGTAACAACTCTGACTGAGGCATCAATAGTAATATTCATGCCAGAGACAACACCCTTCTACCTCTGCCGCTTCCCCTTGTAATAAAGCAGTGGATGTTTCCAACTCCACCTCCTCTTGTAAAAAAATCAGTGTATGTAGATTTGGTCTCAAATCAAAAACAAATCTGGAAAATAATGAAAGGGATATGTAATGGTCTCATTTTCCTAAGGCTAATGTCTTCCAGGGCTGTGTGATCTAAAATGCGTTTATGAAATTCGTCATATTTCCAAGACCATATATATATATATATATATATATATATAATGTTTAGAGGGGGTGGATTCCCCAGGCTTTCATTTAGCATGATTTTTCCAGACCAGAAAGGAATGTTTCAATTTTCCTAAGCATAACCTTGCCTGCTGCGTGCTTGGTAAAAAACAGTTAGGAAAAATGGAAGAGCAGTGGACCCCTGATCCTTCATACCTTCACATGGTCCAGGTTACTTATGATGGTGTAATTATCTGTTGGCACATGGAAACATGCATTAGCTGCTTTTGCATTCAAAACTCTGGAGGGGGACTTTTCTGTGTTGCCAAAACCTTTGAAGAAAGATAGTTCTGACTGTCATTAGCATTACCCTTAAACTAGCTAACAAAGAACGCATATGTGAAACGTTGCATATAGGTAAATGCTAAAAATGTCAGTTTGTCAGTCTTGGAAATATACTGCATCTGTGCAGTACCCATCTACTTCATTACCTATCTAATCCTTTCCAATAACTAAAAGAAGAAAGCAAAATGGCTAAATCAAGCTGCTTACAAGTTTTTCTAACATATCATACTCCTTTTCTGGGGGATCAGAAGTGGGTGCTCAGCATGAAGAATTCTTTGCATGCTGCCTCCTGAAACCTAAATGTAATGGTTACATTTCATTTTCAAACTGTGATTTGTGACTGAAAGTAACATGAAAGGTCAATAAGTCTTCTCAGAGATAATTTGGGATTTGGTCATCACCTCAGAAATGAGCTTCCTGACCAAACATGCAATACTTACATTACAAGGAAAACACTAAATTACATGAGAGCAAAAAATTATTTGGAATAATAATGAAGGGTTTCTGGTTCTGCTCTCACGCTGCTTTTAGAGCAGTAGAGTTTTCCTGATTACTTCAGCTAATTTCCTCAAGGACTATTGGGTGTACATATGAGAAGTGTCACACTCCAGGTGACTGAGATGTCCCTTACCCATCTCAGATGCAGATGAGACCGACACAAATCCATCTGAGCTCCCTTTAGGCACTGATGTAAGCAGGGCTATGCACGTGCTTCCATTTTAGTGAGTGGAACATGCCAAACACCTCCAGTTTGTCTAGCTAAAATTTCTGCTGTCTTCTGGAAACAGCAGTCTAGATTGACTTTACAAACTCAAGATAAATGATATGCACGTAGGCCATAAGGCTAGTGAATGCTTGCTCAAATTGTGCTGGCTGGGTAGAGGATGGATTTCTTTTCTAAAGCAGCATTTGAAGTTCTTACACTTTTTGGTAGTTTAATATCCAGAATGTAAATGTGCCTTCAAATGGTGGAATGGAACATACATTTCTGGAAGCTGAATCATCTGTCATGTCTGAAACACCAGTTTCATGTCATGTCAGCCACCTGGAGGCATTTTATCTTGAACATGGTCAGGGCTTGCAAATGTCTTAACAAAGATCAGAAAACCTGAATTGTGTTTAGGTAGTTTCATTTGCAGGCTAAAAGCAGCCTAGTGGGTTACCAGGACATACAGCTTTTGTTCATGGAAGTGACAGAAAATTTCTTGTTCCACAGTATCTAGATCCAAGCTTTTGAAGAAGTTCAGCCCGAGGCTGTGCTCAAATCTCCATTCCTAGCTATTACAGCAAGACAAAGAAACACATAGCCCAGAGGTACATCTGACTATCCTAAACTTAGTGTATACTGAGTAGTTTCCTTAATGCCTTGCCAAGTCTTGCCTCCTGGCAGGTTTTCCCAAGGAAAATTTTATATTGACTTACATTTGATACTAACCATATAAACATTTTTCTTGACAAGAGAGCGCATTTTAGCATGTCTGGAAATTCTCTTTTGAATCATGGAAAATTTGGCTTCCCGGTCCATCACTGCCCTGCACATGAAATTAGTGATGCTAATAATCAGCTCCTTCAATTATTATTTTCTGTGAGAAAAGCATATTCACATGTGTGGAAAGGAACATTCCAAAGAGAGGACTGAATTTGGTATTTTAAGGGATAGCTAGTGTTTTATCAGTCTCTCTGTGTAACCTCAGCCCTGTAAGTAGTATGGAAGTTAGCCCAGTAACGAAATGTTACTACACCATGAAACAGGAATGTGGCAGAGAAATGAGAATACTCCCTCACACTTCATTTGTATATTGTTCTTCTATACAAAATTTACCATTTCTTGAGTCAAATATGTGTTGCACCTCAGAAATGTCCAGGGATATGACCAGAGTGAGAGGAAAGAGACCTGGCACTCAGGGGTGATTTGTTCATTGAGAGAAATAAAATTGATGTTCCTTCTTTTATATTGGATGGTCTTTTAGTCCTTATCTCTCTGAAGATATATATGTCAAGTATACATAACGTATATTAAATAGATGCAATATGTATATTATTTGCTGCTGTAAGCAGAGAAAACTAACAGTGCATGTTTACTCAAATTTTGCATTTTCTTCACTGAGGATTACTGAAGAGACAGTTTATATACTGGAAAAGCAGAAATAGAAAAGCATCAGTTCAAAGTATATTATGTTTATTCTCTATACAACATCTTTATATGCATTGCTTGCGTTTTTGTAAGATGCTTTACATGGCTTAGCCTGTGTCTGTGCTTGGTGAGGGAGGCTTGCATTTGGGCATGCTGCTCTTGCAGATGATGTTACCTGATTTGCTCATGCACAGAGCCCTGAGCTCCAACTGCTCCACTGCCAACAGCCTGCTGGTGGACTCACAGTCACCCCCTCGGCAGAGGTGCCTTTCCAGGTATACTGAGGCAGATAGATTTGCCATTAAATGGCTGAGGTAATAATTTTTCTGCTGTGTATCATAGACTAGAGTAGGGTGTGGTTTTAAAGGCTTTTGGCTTTCCTTTACTGTACTATAGTTTATTTGGCTGCTTCTTATCAAGTTATTTGTAAAGTTATTCATTGCCTCCATGCAGAAATAAATACATTGCAGATCTTTTATGTTTACAAGAAAGAAAAATGTTTCATCTTAAGGAAGGTCTGGTTGACAATGTCTGGCAAGCAGGAACAGAGCACATCCAAAAAAGGTCAGCTGTACTTGTGGAATGTCATCTGTTTAACTTAAACACTCATACCACACTTATCTTTAGACTAAGTTGAATTATTGTATACAAAGTAATTTCCCCCCCCCCCTCAAATTCCATGTTCATTTGGGTTTTGGTATTCTCGCTTGTAAATGTGCGCACACATACTCACATTGACTCCCTGATACCATCAGCTGCTAATCAGTCTCCTGAGGGACTGAAACAGCCTGCAGATGCACAATTCAAACTATTTCAGCTGAGGGAATTAATTTACCCTCCTGCTTTATGTCAAGGTAAAAATCCCTTAAGCTGACATATTTTCATATATTGCTCTTAAAACCTGTTTCATCAAAACCGGTTAGAATTTCAAGGCTGTTTTCCACATGCAAACTGTTTAAACAAACCCCCACACAGCCAGTGGAAAATACACAATTACAAAAAGAGAACTCCAAATAAAAAAGCTGGAAGCAAAGACTTACTGCTTGTGACAAATAACTTCCCGGCAGCACAGAGCTAACAGTTAAAATGTTATTCCAAGAGTTAAAAGAAATAGCTTAAAAAACTCTCTGATGTCTGTAATAGGAAAAGAAGTAAGAACAAGAACAAATGCAGCTAAGGCAGACAGAACTGTACGGTCCTTCTAGCCACAGAAGAAAGCAAAGCGAAGAGAGAGCTTTGGGATGCTAATGCAAACTCCTGCAGCTTTCAGCTTCACCATTAAACATCCGATTCTGCTGAATTAGTGAAGGAGAAGTGTTCTGGTGCAATTTGTGAATACACGTTTCTTAAAAAGCTATTAAAATCATTGGTGAAAATAAAAACAAAATAAAAACAGAAGAAAAAAATCATAAGAAGCTTGAATTACTCACCATCTTGTTGTGCCAAAATAACTGAGGGTTGAAACACGGCAAGAATGAGCAAAGTTACTTTTTGCACAAAGCTCATCATGTCTAAATATTAGACATGAGACTCTCTGTGCAAAAATAAAAATGGGGGGGGAAGAAAAATCTATTCAAAATAGCAACATCGGTTGTTCCCTGCCCTTCCAGCACCGGGCCATGTACAGAACTCAGCCACAAGCATTCCCCAGCTTTGGCCTTAAATAGGAAAAAAATTGGCTTACTTTACTTTTCCACCCCCTTTACTGAAACATGAGAAGAAGACCCATCCCCTAACAGTAAATGAATGATTAATATTTCTCTTGGCTTTAAAGAAGAATAAAGTCAACTAAACAAGATACACAGCACATCTGGAACTTTTGTGTGCGTACGAAATGCACACTGAAATAGTGTGTACTGTATGTGAGATATACGCATGTGAAAAAAGAAGTCCTGTGATAAAGCCTCTGTGTTAAAGCATTTTTTCATGTTAATTAGGAGTCAATGGGTACAGCCCCTTCTTAATGCTCCCTAACAAAGATAAAAGGTAAGTACCTGATGTGGCCACACAAAGTGAAAGAATCCCAGAAGTGAAGGAGCAAACGTGAATATTTCTGCTGATGATCAATCAGAGTTAATGACAGGGAAGTCTGAAAATTGCAGTCCTTCTGTTTCAGTGCTTTTCTCACCATCTCTGCCTCACACCGTGATTTTGTGTGACCTGAGGAGAAAGCAAACATTAAAATAGATTACAAAGAACATGAGATCCCAAATCAGAAGCACCAATCTCCCAAACTAACATTTTCCAAATAGTTCAGTTTGATGCTGTCATTACAACGCTTGAAAGGAATGCAGAACAAGTACCACCTTTCTCTTTACTCTTTGCTCCTCAAACAAGAAGACATAGCAGACAAGAGAAGAAAAAAAAAAAGGGAAAAAGAGGCTACTAATTCTTCTAACCCTACTTCTTTCTTTATTCCATGCAAAACTTTACTGAAAATAGAATGAGAACACACAAACTTATTTTCCAAATAAGATGGCTTAAGCTGGTTTTGTTATGAATATAGTTTTGCTGGGAATGTAGCTTTAAGTACAAGTTTGGGAGACTCCAAACTGAATGCAGAAAGCTGTCACTGTGTGCATCTCTCCTAAAACAATGACCAAACTATCTGCTACTCTCAGTCGATTAATTTGATTCAGGTCATTAACTGCAGGAGTACTCATTCATTTGTTCCTAAGTCTTGCTGAGATTCCAGTGACCCAGGTAATCATCCTGTCTATCAATAATTCATTAATGTCATGAACTGTCATCCCCCCAAAAAGGGACCCATATCTGTGTATGCATAACAAAATAAGAGCGGCTTGAGGTTATCTTTTAATCTGATAGGTACTGGATCTCATTTCAAAACCTATTTATCTGAAATACATTTGCAGTTCAACTGGAAGGTGCTCTATTGCTGGGCTCACCTGAGGTGGAAGAGGTTGAAGCAACAACGAAGAGATCGTAAATAATTTGATGTTACTCTCAAAGTACCCCGAGGGTCTCTTCTGTGTCTTATACACTCATAAGTTATAAATGCTTAATATATTTCAAAGGAATTACAAACCACTTTTTTCATTAATTAAATACTCCCCAATTTTTGATGTTGTTTGTGTTGGGACGGCAGTATTATTTCATGCAGTTTTGGGTTTTCATATCTAGTATCATCAGTTAACAAGTTAGGTTATCTGGTTTATAAACTTCAAGTAGCTACAATCAATAAACAGATAACCACCTCCCATTGAGCTAAGACAAAATGTTTTTTTACTGTGACTGTTTTCTGCATTAATGCCTACATGTTCATCACAGTAATTGTTTAATTTACATGAATCTTAATGAATGTTACATTGTAAGTGTTCACATTTAAATAGCCAAGGGGAAAAAAAAAAGAGAAAGATTTTATCACAGTCTTTGACTTAAAGCCACTTTCATATTGAATTCTACACATTTTTCAGCCCATTTGACCACAATAAACATTTCTCTATATTTAAGTTTATCCTTTCAAAACAAAGGAACATCCTTGGTGAATCCCTTATTTTCACTAATGCTTCCCTTCAATTTTTTATGAATCCTAAGGTTTCTGTATAGAAACATAACCAATAGCACATAATGGTGACATCCCATAAAAACCCAAATAACCTGCAGACCTTATTTTCTTTGGGTTCTGCAGTAAATAGAATAGAATAGAATCATTAAGGTTGGAAGTGACCTCAAGGATCATCTAGTCCAACCATCCCCCCACCACCTATTACCCACTAAACCACGTCCCTAAGTACCATATCTAACCTTTCCTTAAACACCCTCAGGGATGGTGACTCCACCACCTCCCTGGGCAGCCCGTTCCAATGCCTGACCACTCTTTGCTGTGGTTCAGCAAATAATGCATGGCAATGCTCATTTGTTCTGAAATTTCTCATTACTGCTACCTTCACATAAATGTGGTTGTAGAATTGATTTTATAATTCTAGTGTAATACCACGAGGCAACTGCCATTTATCGTCATGAGTCAATTCTTTTTGACTGGGCATTCACCATTTTGTTTTGTTTTACTTACCTGTCCCGACCAGCCTGTGGCACAACTTTTCTTGAACATCAGTGGACATTTTATTATTAAAGCTTTACTTTTCACATCCACTGCACAGAAACAGGCCTCCTAGAAACCCAGCTGTCTTGATATTTTAATCCGGTAGGCAGTTTAGGAGTATTTCGTAAGTAACTCTTGGTTAACACTCATCCAGGGATGTAATGACTTGGCATCTGGTCTAAACTGGAAGAAGGTACTCCTATCAGAATCAGAGCATTTTTGCATGGAGGGACCTGGAATAATTACTTGTGAAAGTTATTGAACATATTTGCACTTTACTGCAGATACCATGAAAGATGCGTAGACCAAAACTACTGACTAATCTCTACGAAAGACAACTGGACTATTCGTGCTGCTCTCACAATTTGGGATTCCTTGTGTATGTTTGAGTCTTGTGGTTAGTGACATTCTGCCTCAGAATGACAAGTAAGAGACATGCTCTCACATATTTATTACATGACCTCAGGTCCACCTTCCCAAAAGGTCAGTCCATAAGCAAATGATCTGAGTGTTATTTTAGAGGTTCCTGAAGTTCTGACCTGTAGACAGGCAAATTGACAAATTTCAGTCTTTATCATTGTAATTACCCCTATGTCAGAAACAAGATATTTATTTTTTTTTGTTATTTACTTTACTGATAGTAAAGAACCTTGGAATTTAAAAAGGAATGTATAGTTTCACAGAAATAAACAAGTGCAAACAATGACCAAAAGCACAGGGAGGGGGGTGGAGGGGAGGAAATCTGCATTTAGGTAAGTGTAAAGAAACTTTTTTTCCAAATTGTACTCAGTGAACCAACACACCCTGCATCTATGGCAGTTTTCTCTTTTTTAAAACATTTGACTTACAAGAAAAGCTGAATCTAGAGCCACGAAACAAAAAACCCACACCTTGCACTTCTTTAACCACTCCTGTTTATGAGGTAGAAGTAATGTAAATTACGACTGATGTCTTAACGTATGATTACAAGAATTAAGGTGGCCAAGTCAGTGAAATTTTTTCATTCTTCTCCCATCCTTCCATTTTCCCTGAAATAATTTCCTAAGACAATGGTAAATCAGCTTTTGAGACACAGCCTCTTGTTCACATGAGCTGTTTTCAGCTTCACACAGCTCCAATGGTTTTCACAAATGAAAATTCTCTTTTTTTGCAAAAGTCCTGTGCAGATTAAATGAAATCCTTCATCTGAGTCATGCTGGGAACTAACTGTGTTACAGCACAGCTGTGAAGGCTCTTAAGGCAGAGCCAACATTATGACTGCATATGGGTGAAGCAGACAGCACCCACAGCATTTTCTCTTTGCAGCAGGAGAGACACAAGCCAAACTAGTTTAATGACCTTTGGGTGTACCGAATGCTGGGGAATTCAAAATCTACAGCCAGGGCGTGGTTTTTCTGTACTGAACACGCATCTACTTTTGTCGCCAATGATGGACTCTGTTAATTTAGAACATTGGCCCAATGCCTTTGTGAGGATGCTCCTTCTTTTTACCGAGGTGTCAGAATTATTTTGCAAGGAATCCTTTTATTTTGTCTCTAATTCAGACTTCCACTGTACCTTCACTTCTTAAAGAAATACCACAGTCCTATCCACCTAAGGAAGTACCTGATGAAACAGCTACAAGACTGTGGCATGAGAGTGTTTTGTAAAGGCTTTTGTGCTCTACAACTTGCAGTTGCTGGACATGAAAAATGGTAGAAAATAATTACAAATTTTAGAATAAACTTGGTTGTTCATTGGTGTCTATGTTCAGTTTTACATAATCACAAAAAAAAAAATCTTGCTTTGCTATATCTCTAAGTAACAAATCCTGTTAAATACATCAGAGGACCAGTCTGAGAAGAAATTATCATAAAAAGTAGGTTATCCTTTCTACCATGGGGTTTGTGTAGAAAGTGGGGGTGCATCATGCAAATCAAACAGTCTCTCTGTTGACTCTGCTTAGATACTGGTTGCTGTCTCTGTTGTCTCTGCCCAAATCGCCATTGCTCCAGACAGTACATGTAGTTCCCAGAAGGGCTCAAGTGTACTGTACTTCATCTGTTGGTTCATACAGGACCTCAGCATAGAAAGGTTCCAGGTTTTAGGCTTCAGCACTAACAATCCCGCACATTTTATGAACGCTTTTTTTTGGCGTGTCTTTTTTATTTAAAAGAACAATAACTGTAAGATACAGCCAAGATGTTTTTTAAATTGTTGTTTCACATTTTTCTGTTTGCTGATTTATTGTTTTTCTAATGAGGGAATAAATATTCTTGTTTGAGTTTACTGAAGAATAACAAAAGGCCATCCGTACTCATATGACTCATCCTTTAGAAAAAACAGAAAACAGAAGAATGCAGGATTAAATGTTTTAACTCTTTATCTATTCAGTATTAACATGATTGGAAGCAAAATAAATTATCAAGGCTAAACAACTGAATTTTGGAAAAAAACCCCCACCCTATTATAAATGAAGGCCACTGGAGATGTGCAAATAGGTCAGAGAACATGACAATATGAGATTCTTTCACTAAAAATGAAATTGCAGTCTAGGGGGGGGGGTGGGGGGGAAAAGAAATACCAATCTTTAGGACTCGTGTCAGACCAGTTTTCAGTGGCTGATGGTATGAGGCAGGTATGACGTTCTCTTCTGGACAAGTGCTCCTTTTGTCCCAAAGAGCAAACTGATTTCCTAGAACAGAGAAACAGCGTCCAGCTGCTTTTCTGGAAGGAGGGGAAGTGTACCACGCTGGGGCCAGCCCTGCTGCTGCTCGCGCCAGTAGGTGGGTGGCCTCGGAGGCTGACTGGAAGGATTCTTCAACATCTATTTTATGGGATTTCTTCTGTGACCTCTTGTCACATTCTTCTCTCTGCTGTTAACTGTAGTATATTGTTATAGAGCCCATCATACATCTGCTATTGGAAAGTGGCGGCACTTACGAATTAATCTGTCCAATGTCGTGCAGAGAACAACAACTCGGGACCTTAGTTTACGTATATGGGTTGATTTGTTCTGCTGTTCAAAGATAGTTTTAAAAGTACCTTTCCTTTCAAGATGAATCCTGTCCTAAGAACATTAAATTGCCACCTGGTACTTGAGAGCTTCAAAGTCTGTACTAATAACATCAGGTATAATGGCAGATAAAGAAGATATATTAAAAAAGTAACTATAAATAGGTATATAGGTATACTACTGATCTGAACTCATTTTATGGCTAAGCTCTATACGGGCTTGGAAGTTCTGTTCTAATATTACGGAATATTATTTGTTTTAATATTTTATTAGGGGAAAACCCTAGTGCAAACGTATCAACTGTATGTCAGTAAGAAATGTTTGGGCTATCACAGGCAAGCCTGGGAAAGTTTTGTTAGATATTCTGAGTAAAAAGATATCACAAAACCACCCCAAAGTAGTAACAATTAAGTTGTGGTGGACTCTGGTGACCAAGTTAAATAGTTAGGAAGAATCTTGTGGAAAACAGAATGAAAATACCATACATTCATTCTTTTTAAGCTTCACAAACTCTGTGGCACAAAGAATGGCAATAATATAATTATTTTTATATATTTACTTGAAACACTTATGCTAATGAATTGGATTTAAACTATTCTGTGAATCAAAAATTTGTCGTTCCTCATTTGAGATCCATTTATTCTTTGTTTCCTAAAGATGAAAGATGTTTTCTATTCCCTTTTGTAACAATTGTGTCCCATGGAAAAGTGGAAATAAATGAAGTGGAAATATAATATTTATATTAAAAAACCCACAATTTTTTAAACAAACAGCTTTGAGGTGTGAAATCTTTTTACTCCTTAACATAAGAATGTATTCTTCTCAGCAGATGATTTTCTAAACACAAGGAGAATTCAAAAAAGTGTTTACTCCAATTAATTAAATCCATATTTGAAGGCATTAAACATCCTTTTTTCAAATGGCAGGACACTGAATAGCCTGGTATGAATATATTGAAAAACAAGGCTGCAAGGGTAGTACTGTGATTATAGAAGAGTACCACAGTCATGATTTTGAGAGCAAAGAATTAAGAATATGCCTTTAAAAGAAAATACAAATAACCCCATGTTCCCAGCCCCAGCTGAATTCCCTGTCCTCAAAGGGATATTCCACTAAACTCTTGCTAGAGATCAGTCAAGCTTCAGGACCCACACTATCAAAGAAACCTTGCATGCAGAAAATTAAAAGCAGCAGCAGTGGAAAGAATCTCTCAGTGAATGCCACTATATCTGATTAGTATTTATTTTAAGATGAGAGATCTGGTATGGGTCATTCTCTCCTGATGGTAGCAGTACGTTGTTTCTTGGCAGTGTTCAGCCAATTCAGTAGACATTGTAGGAGAGAAGGAGGGTCTCGACTGCAAAGGGATCCCCGAGTGGGAACTGAGTCTTCAAATCCCCACTCTCCCAGGCAACTCTGCATCACATGGAAAGAGTGCCAATCCTCAGCCACCCACCCCACACCTCCCCCACTGGCTTCTGCTTGTTCCCAAGGCCAGCAGACACGTACACAGGACTGAAAATCTGACCTGCTGTTATGGAAATCTCTGGTTCTTTGCACAACAGAGAATTAAGCCTGTTTCCATTCCCAGAGCTTCTGGTGCTGTTTTTGATTTAGAAATTGCACTTCCTAATTTATAAAGGTCTTGAGGTCAGTGTTGTTTTTGTACTATCTTTCCCATAAGCTGCCTTACTGTGCCTCTTTATGTTTTGCCATTGTGAACAAAACCACTGTATACCATTATTTTTCCAGCTCCCAAGATATCGCCCACGACCATTTTAACTACTCAGAAAGCAGAGGAAAGCTTTTCCCTTGCAAGAGTAATGAAATCTCAAAATGACTAATTGCTTTACATATACCATCTCTGGATCTCCAAGAACTTTATCAAGTGTCATCTTTGCATTAAGTAAATGGGAAACTACAACATAAAGAGAGAGAATATTTTCTAAAAATACAAAATAAAAATGTACGTATAATCCTGGTCCTGTTCCAGTGGCATATTTAATGAATTACAGGTTATGGAGGTTGTCATGTACCTCAAATTTGGTCCTCACCAGTCAAATGACACTCACCATTATTCCTCAGAAACATAACCGGCATTCTCGTCAAACTCCTGGTACCTTTGGAACCAGAGCTGTGCCATCAGTGAGTGGAACACTAAATCCGTTTGAAGCTTTATGCTGCTGATTAGTCATCTACCAACGTCCAGATAGTGCAGATCACCAGATTCAGACCTTCTATGCTTTTGGCTGTACTTCTGAAGAAAAAAAAAAAAAAACCCCACAACAAAAAAAAAGACATTTCTTAAGTACAGGCACAGTGCAGAACAAACTTCTGAGGAAATTCATTAACATTCTTATAATCATAGAATCACAGAATGGTTTGGGTTGGAAGTGACCTCAAAGATCATCTAGTTCCAAACCCCCTTGCCATGGGCAGGGACAGCCTCCACTAGACCAGCAACTGATTTCTAAATTTTAACTTGAAACAGATTTCTAATGAAGATGAACAGAAAGCATTGGAAATTTTGACACTGGTTTTGGTCATATTCTTTTTTGCTAACCTATGAATAAAACATCCTGCAGGTGAAAAAACAGCATATGTTTAAATCAAACATCTGTATGCAAGTGAGGAAGATGAGGGTAATGGGGTCTTGTCTATTTTTTTTTAACCTTTTCAAAGCTAGAATGAAATTCCTTTTCAGAGATTTTCTTAAAACTTTATTGAAACACTGCTTTCAAATAAATGACAGGAAAATCCACCTTTGGAAAGCTGCAAAGCTGTCAGCAGCAATAATTTAATATTCATGAGGTATTTCTAATGTGGTACTTGTACAAGTACACAAGTAGTGTGGATTGCAATTTCTGCTAGGCGAAGAATAAAAAACAATTCAAACTAAGAATTCAAAGAATTTGACCTTGAATAACCTCTAATATTATCAACCTAACAATATGCACTGGTTTTCCTTTGGACCTAGTGCATTGGCTATTTTGGAGTAGGACAAGCAAGTCAGTTTTAATCTATTTGTGCAGAGCTAATAATCCCTCAAAAGGGAAAAATAGCTATTAGTCCTTCCCAGAAACACTGCATCTGGTTCGTTCTGGAACTGATATTGAAGTCTGATAATCTGATAGGTTTCAAGCTGAAAAGAAATATTGAAGATTCTTTTTAGAAGAAAAAAAAAAAAGAAGTACAAAACACACAGATGCTCATTATGCAAGTGTTAGAGTAGATATGAACTGCATTTATAGACACATCAAGGTCTTTTTAATGAACTGAACAGTGGAAAGAAAGCATAAACAAGAAAGAGTCTTGCTCTATTTTCTTTTTCTGCAGAAGAGTCAGGCAAAAATGGCACATGAAAAAAATAACATTCTCTCACTGTAGAGTTATTCATACCACTTCAGGAACGGCTGTAGACGAAAATGAGAAGAGACTCTGGCAATTTTTAAATGTGGTATATTCTTTTCAATAAGCCGAAGAATGCATAAGGCAGACCCCTGAATACATCAAACACAGTATAAACGTGACAGCCCTATCGTCTCAATACAAAGAGACTATGTTCCTTACTGTTGACTTCCCAAAAGTTGCACTTACGTATCTAGGCTGGCTTGATCTCCTTGGCCATCCAGGTTCAAACCCATGCAAAGTGTGCTTGACAGGCACAAAAAACAGATTTAAAAAAAAATTAAAAAATCAATCTGTTTCAAGAGACCATCTACTATGAGGTAGAAATAGGACCTGTATACATATTACCCTATTTCCAACAGGACTAATCTGTGGCCACCTCTAAAAGATAAAGCTCCCAAAAACATTTGGATGATGTATGTACCTGCCATGTTCACTCACTACAATTTAGTTTTTGGAGCTTCTGATCTGATTCTCACTCTAATTACACATCATTTGATAAACAAAGACCATGACCAACATC
This sequence comes from Psophia crepitans, assembly GCA_013399095.1. NCBI lineage: Eukaryota > Metazoa > Chordata > Aves > Gruiformes > Psophiidae > Psophia > Psophia crepitans. Next base: position 1,474,956 of record VWZZ01004514.1, read on the forward strand.
TGGAGTCAAGTTGGACAAAAAGAAAAACCCCAACAATGAGGTTTAAGATGAGCTATTCAGACTGGTGATAGCTGAAGAGCCTGCTCTCTAAACCCCTCACCCCCTTATCCCTGGAGAGCTATAAAGCAATCCCACAGTCAGCCAACAAGGCACAATCCAGATACTCTGCATCAACAGGTCACTACTTGGCTGACCCTGCAGTCTCTCAGCTATCTTGAGGGAATCAAGAGCTAGAAGCTGCTCTTTCTTTTACCATTTTAGAGTTTCACAGTCAACACACTAATGATTTTTTTTTTTTAACTGCATAATACAGTAAGAAATAAAGGACATCTAAACTGATGCTTCCTTGTGTGCTACTATTTCACTGCAAGTACAGTTGTGGCATGAACAGAAAAGTTTGCCCCAAAGAGCTTACAATATTACTTCTTTGCATTTCTTTCTAACAATTAGGTCAAATTAAAATTAACAGCTCAAGTTTCATGGTTTTAGTGTTAATTTCAGATATGAGAAATATCTGTGTTTTCAAGAACACCTTGTAAATTTTAAGCCATAATTATTGTAAAATAGTCTTCATGCACGTGAGATTGTAAAATAAGTATTGCGAAACACTCCTCTCAAGTGATGTGTTCACACATTAACACCAATATTTTTTAACATTTTCATGAGTAATCTTTATCTTTAGACAGCTCTATTTCCATGAAAACATCTTTGTCTGCAATGAGTTACCATTTAACCTCTGTTGAGTTAACTGGGCAGTTCTGCCTTTTTCTTCTCCCATCAAACACAACTAAAGATCACCATAAAAACGATCATCTATCAAAACAGATAACTGTAAAAATGTACACAAAGCTAGCTATTGAAGGAGCAAATTAGCAAGGTGTGTAGCACAGGTCTTGCTGGAGTGACAAGGGAAAGGATACGGGGACTGTGAGACACTTAGATTTTGGTAGGAACCAGACCAGACAGTTATGCAGGCAAAGGCTGACATTTGAATCATAGAATCATAGCATCAGATAATAATTTTGGTTGGAAAAGACCTTTCAGATCATCAAGCCCAACAGTTAACCTAGCTCTGCCAAATCCACCATTAAACCATGTTCTCAGCACCACATTTTCACATGTTTTGAATACCTCTAGGGATGGTGAGTCAACCACTTCCCTGGGCAGGCTGTTCGGGTGCTTGACAACCCTTTCAGTGAAGAAATTGTTCCTAATATCCAACCTAAACCTCCCCTGGTGTAACTTGAGGCCGTTTCCTCTTGTCCTATCACTTGTTACTTGGGAAAAGAGACCAACACCCACCTGGCTACAACCTCCATTTCAGGTACTTCTGGAGAGTGACAAGGTTTCCCCTCAGCCTCCTGTTCTCCAGAGTATTTGAGCCACAGACTCTGTGAATGGAAGAAAACTACAACTTCAGACGACTGTAGGGCAGAGCAGAAAAGCCAGCCACCCTGGAGCCTTTTTGCTCTGTGAGTGGAGAGGAATGATGGGAGCATGCAGGAGGGCAGGAGCAGCTCTGCTGTGGTGTTCTGTCTCCAAACTCATAGGGCAAAAGCAGGAACAAGAGAGCTGAACATTTCCTTTATCCCACTACAATTTCCACCCATCGAATTGAGCTGTAGTCGGACATTTCAACAAATTAATAAATTAAATGTATGACATCTGAAGAGAATATAAGGACTGTCCCATTTGTGCTCCAGAACACACTCTGAGATGAGATAACCCTACAACAAAACACTTCATGGACCTTTAACCTTTGCAATTTACTGCACCCGGAAGTTTAGGGATATATAAGTTTTTATTCACAAAATTTGTAAAAGCTTAAAAGACCTTGGAAATCAGATATATTTTTTAATTCCTTTGTTTTCTAATGAAAAAAAGTTAAATATTTTACTATCAGACAACTTATATTCTTAATGAACAGGACAACAGCAGTTCTATTACTCTGCAGTCTTGGGGGCTTATTTACATATTTTTATGGTTTTAGAATATTTTCTTGGATCAGATCTTTTTTCTTAATTGTCTTTGACTGATCTACCTGACTCCCAAAATTCCTTTCCTGAAAACATTAACTCTCACCCTGTTTATCCTAATGCACAAAGCAACTTTTTTTTTTTAAATGCAGTTTCTTTACTGTGTATCTGTCCTTTTCATTTTTAAAAAATTTTTTATATGTAATATACTTTAAACCAATAGGATTTTATATAGTATCTTTTATTATAAACTGGCCTCACTTTTCAAGGCTTTTTGGTCTGTTTTGTAAGATGACTGCCTCAGAAAGCATATTTGGATGTCCAAGTTATTTTCACAGTTGTGAGTTACCCATGCCCCAATTCTCTGTGTACTTTGGGAAGTACAGGGCCTGGACAGAGTCACAGCTACTCAGCTGAGATTTTTGAAAGCAAGAGAACCTCCGCCTAAATGACCAGTCTGTTACTTTGGGCATTGCTGCAGCAGAAGCAGAGAGGTATTGATCTGTCTGGTAACCTTTCTACAATCCACTCATATAAGCAAATTTCCAGCATGTCTAGGAATAACATCACCTTATAGTGAATCTTTTTTTTTTTAGCATATGATCTTCTCGAAGGACACATGTTTATTTAAAAGCTGATTTAATGGTTTTGGAAAATTTATGGCCAATGTCTTGACTGAAAAACTGCCTGGCGATTTCTTTTATGGGGCATGTATTTTTTGCAACATTTCTTTATAAATTCATCAAAAGCAGAAATAATACATGTAAACTCAGGGATTGTTCTAACTCACCTGTATAAACTGGTATTTTTGATGCTGCACACATATGCAGTAATGTGGAGAAATTTTTATGATATACAATAGGTGGACATTAGTTTATCTGAAAACCTTAAATTAATATGTTCATTGATTAGTTACTGAGTGTCAAGCTATAAACAGGGTGAAACTGGGTTAGGAATTTGATCAGGGTTGAATGTCTTTGAATTCTCAACCTTGAAAATCCCTTGGAACACACAAAACTGAGCAGTAATTATGTAGAGGAGCGTTTGCAAAAACGGTTGCACATTTCTCTGGAACGTTTGGATTGCAGTTCCTTTATCCTGGCCCCTTTTCCGTTTTGGGCTGAGTTTTTACACCTCTTCCCTGTTCACTATCCTGTTTTATTTCTGTCTTCGATGTTCCTATTTTATATTTTCTATTCAGATAACTGATATTTTTAAAGAAAATATCACTAATGCTCCATTTCCTGCAATATTTTCAATAAAAATATCCATGGTATTTTCTAATTAGAAAATTTCAGACTATGGTTGACTGAGTTTTCTGAGCCAGTTAAAAAAAAAACCAGATAACTAGATATCTACATTGCATCTGCAAAATTAGGTTCTGCCTGTGCTGGCATATATAAAATTATTATTTTGTTTACTATGCTTAAAAAAATACTTTTTTTTTCCTAGAAAACACCCATAGTAGTATCTGGACATGAAGTTAGTCATAACTCCTGAGTTTTCAGTTTCATACTTCATCATTTTGGTCTTTCCTAATACTATAATCTTCAACTGTCCAAGCATCTTCTTTCCTACAACACATTTCACTATTTCCCTCTACAGTATTAATTATCAAATGCCCTTTTAGTACCCTTATGCAGCTCATTAAAAACCACTCTCCAGGCTTTTTTCCTACTTTCTGTGAAATGAAGCAAAAGGGCAATGTTTAAACACAACTTTTTCAATGTGTCTACAAAAGTTCCCACTAACACTTCTATTTTTTGTGGAAGTCTTAAAATCAGAGAACCACAAAAGTTTTACAAAAGTAATAGAAAAGGTCTTACAAAAGTTAAGACATTTCTCTTAAAGCATTTTTTTTCTTTTTTCTCAAACAAGTGAAAAATATTTGCTTCTTGGCCTCCATATTAAATAATACACATTTTGTTTTTTTACACAGCACCTCCTATACTTTCTGAATTCACATCTACTGAAGTATCATCAAAGCCTCTGTATAGTTAACTAAACTGTAGACGTCATCAAAGAAAACAATGCAAATATAAAGTCCATGAAAATTGATACACATGGAAAGTTTGCTGTAAATTATGTTGGAAAGCTGTGCGTAGAGAAAAAATTTTGAATCTTCAGTGTTCTGTTTATCTGATACTGGAGCTTCAGTGTTTACATCAGTCTGTGTTTACAATGGGTTTGTGGACATTAGATTAGATAGCAATAAGATCTGTAAAAGCCTGGGAAAAAATGAACAGTTGACTTCTTATTTCTAGAAAACACTTAAACTGTCAGTAACTTTCAATACTGTAATGACTACTAAATGTATGCTATAAATAAGGCGAGGCAAACATCTTTCAGCTGCCAAATAAAATTTTTTAGGTATACGGTATTCTTTTTAAGGCACCTCCATCCAGAAGAGCTTCCACCCCTTTCTCCAGGGCCTGAAAAAAAGTGGACTAGAATTTGCAGTTTGATGTCCTAGATTTATGTCCTACCTTAAATATAAAAAAATCAGACTTTGTATTATTATAACTAATTATTAGAAGATCAAAGTTCAAAATTACTTTCTAAATTCAGTGGAAGGATTAGAATTAAGGTCTCCTGCTTTCTGGGTAAATGTCCTTCAAGGCGAACAAGGTATTTTGAAGTAAGTACCTCTCGTTTCCTGTTGTCCAGTCTGTTTCACTTGCTTTCATTGAGACCAAGCAATCAAAGAAACCTAGAAATTAGTGTTGGGAAACATTGTGAGCAATTGAATTAAAAATGTAACTATTTGTAGAACTACTGTGTTTATGTTGCAAAGCATTCTTCTGCATACAAAGTATATTTAGCATACACACCTTTTGACATTTAGTATCTTTTCTAACCGAGCGTAGAAACTGTTCAGTTCTGTAACCGTGCTTGACATAATTATGGATTTATGCTGGGGCTTTTTTTTTTTCTCCAAGGCTTTTGCAATAGCTAAAGAGAACTGAAATAAAAGATACAAAGTGTTAATAGTACACAGTATGTGTCCACACGTTAGGCAACTGATTCAGTGGATAAAGAACAAAACTGAGACGAAAGCAATTTCTGAGGTCTTCTATCATAACTGAGTCTCGAAATAAGAAAAAATTGCTCAGAATCCCCAAACACACTGATCTGTCATTTAGAGAACTAACTTAATATTTTCTCCATTTTTTAATAGATCAGTTGCAGTTTGTTTGCAAACTCCCTAAAATAAATGGGAAAGATGAAAGAGCAGATCCTGGATATCTGTGCAGATATTAACATAGCAAAGCATTTGCATTTCTTCTACAACTTCTTCAGCATAGCAGCAGAAATTTGGATCTGCTATGTATATCCAACTAGGAAAAGACATTAATCTTTGATTATCCAGAAACCTTACACCCAAAAGAATTCTAAGAAGCAAACTACCATTTTTATGATGGCACTGATAGATTTTCTGAGGATCCTTAAATACCTTGTACCTTGCTACATTGATGAAAGGTTTACCGGAGCCCCAGAGATTGCTTTTGAGGACCAAACCTCATTAAGATTCCACTGACAGGAAAACAGTAATTGTAAATTAGTCACCATCCAAAAAGCATCGGCACTTGTGCCGGAAAAGAGCGCTGAGTCAGGATTGAGATAGTGTGGAAGATTGCCTATAGGAGCCTCATCACGACATTGTTATGACTTCTTGAAGACAAGAAAAGCTCTGGTCTGGACTATGTCAATAAAGGCAAAACTCTGCTAAAATAAAGAGAGACAAAAAGCGCATTTCTGAACAGTTTAAATTGCAAATTTTACCCTTTATCTTGTTCTACCACCTAGAGAGTGAACTATCAAAGTTCTGGTGCAAATGAATTAGATGAATAATAGAAGAATAAGCTTTAATTATTACTTTTTTGTGTGTGTTCAAGTTTCAATGTAATTTTAAGCAAAAAAATACCAGCTATGGTCTCAGTCTGAAAAGAGAACACGCAAAATCTCCCAGTCTTTATATTGGCTAAGGTGAACAAGACATGCAGAATCTGCAAATGAAAGGCCTTTCTCCATTGAATTTTTGTCTAAACTGATAAATCCTCCTTCTCTTTGTACATGGCACAAAATGCTCATAGCCAAAGAATTAAAGAGTGCTCTGTAATACACAATCATGCACTGGCAGATGGGTAAACTAGATGACCTAATAAGACCTTTCCACTTCTAGTCTCCAAGAAAATGTGAATATACTCGAGAGAGCAGTCTTTTTATTAAAATGCCAACTGAAGATGAGCTTGTTTGGAAAATCTTAAGCTTTTCTAAAGAAGAGGAATTATTCTCCATGCAGGCTGATGAACCGTTGACACAGCATTTGAAGGCATCCAGACCAATAGGCAATGTCTACAGGCAGGTCAAACCAGAGCTGTTTTGACTACAGCATTTAGCAAACTCAACAAATATAGCCCCACTATATGCCAGGGATGGAACAACAGAGAACAGCATGACACATAAACTTTTTCAGTTTTCAGTAATGTAGGTAACATGTTGTAACTGTTCACCTCATATTTGACACAAATGCAATGTTCTCCTTCACTTTACTAATTTTATTAGAAACTTATACTTGTAGCACACTGTTATATGTGAAGACCAGTCAAAATAATCCTTTGCTAAACTACTTGCCAAATTCTATGAAAATGTTTCTTTCTGCACCTCTTCTTTGTACAATACTAACAAGATGAAAATGAAAAAGTATCAGAAGACCTTAAAGGGATTTGTGGACTAAGATTTGGAGCATAACATCAAATTAAACTATGTGGTTACATTTAGCTTAATTGATTTACTGAAGCTCTTGAGCCAACCGTGTTATTCCAACTGACATCTCCACTCAGGGTGGCTACTAGTGCTGTTCTCATGGCCTGGGTTAGAATTCACTGATTTAATAATTTCAGGATCTATTACATGGTAGATGCAAGTCTATTTTTTGCATGGTACATAGTTTGCTCCTCAAAAAAAATGTGCCTTCCTGGGAAATTGGCTAACGTTTACTTTGGATTATTTTGCAAATAAGCGATGTGACAAACTTTGTTAAATTATTTTGAAATTTTCTTGGATAAAATTCCTTTAATCTTTGTGTATGCCCTGATTTCCAAGGAGTCCCAACTGCTGTCACATGCGGACATGAGCTGGTTAATAGTTAAGGAAGGCTCTGCCCAGCACATATCTCTGAAGTGGAAACACAGGACTTGAGTGAAAGCAATGGAAGCCTGATGGACATGAGCAGGCCACAGAAAAATAAGAACAGTGTTACCATACTTTTAGGCAAGAATAATCTAATTCAGTCAGACTTTGTGCCACAAATATTTGTTTCTCTGAAAACATTCTACCTGATTCCTACCTGGACAGTATGGCTGCTGAGGAAATAGTGCAACAGTTTTTGTTCTGAACATCCCAGGTTTTACTAAAATGAGATGCTTAAAAACTGCTTGTATCATGTATGTTTCACTGACAATGCATCCACTTTTTACTGTCTAGTACTTGAAATATGAACTGAATGTAATGGTACTCCAAAGTACAACAGTCAGAAGTCTGATCTTTCCTCAAAGACTGGGCATAATATTAGAATATCCTAGAACTCATTCTGTACATGATTTGGCTAAAAAAGAGTGAATATATTACGAGACATCACCATTTCCAGTTCCTACTTGATACTTTTTTAAAACAATACTGTAAACCAAAAGTTTGATAGCATTTTTCACATGTAAGCTTTACGACATTCAGTTACAACGCCATATGCTGCTGGCAAGAACAATAATCTTCACCAGAGACAATGAATGGGTTCTTTTTTTTCTTTTTTTTTTTTTAACAGATGCTAACACAAAACTGCTTTTTTTTTTTTTTTTAATTCCTGTGCCATCATTGGACCCTGTGGAACAGATTGTGGATTGGAAGATGTCTACATAAAGCCAGTCTTTTCAGATGGGACCATTCTGCAGCTGTGAACAGCTACAGATGATGGTAATACACACTGTGGGAGTGTCCTCTATACAGACTGAGAGGTGGATTTTCAATACTGAATACCACAAAGCAGCTGCTGCTGCTTGGTTTGGCAAGAAACACATTTACTAACTTAAAAGATTTCTAAGAGATGTTGACTCAGAAATCAAGACTCAAAGTTTCAAAGTAATAGCACTACATTACAAACTCATATACCCTACAAATACAAACAGTTAAATTAAGGCTGTTCTTGATGAATTTAAAGCAACATGATGTGGTCTTAAAGGATTGTAGTTCTTAGACCACATGTTTTCTAAGGGGATGTGAGATGCTACCTAAGGGAAAATATATTTCCTGACAGCGTGGGTAGCATTGGATTTTATATCGGACCTTTTGTAAAGCTCTGTGTGGTAGAAGCCAGTAAAAAACATACAGCTCAACACTGCTAGATAGCACTGTTCCTTGAATTGGTGTTGCTTTCTTTGTTAGAAACAACAATGGCCAAAGAATAAGTTTTTAGTAACCGTGTTTTACACCAGAGACAATCTCAATATTCTTACTTAGGATGTAAGAGTTGCTTTTAAAGATTCAGTGTGCAAAGTATTTTCATATTCACACTTCATAGTCCAGGAATCAGGAATTAGAAGTAAATAAACACTGTTACACATTATTACATGTGTACTTTTGTATCAAATCTCCATAATGGGGTAAAAAGATGTGAACTAATCCAATGGATGATACTACAAAGCATTACATTGAGTATCAGTATAACAGAAAACGAAAGGAGATGCCTTGTCTGACTTAGGATTCCTGACACCATGCAGCATTACAGTAAGCGTGTGTAGGTTGGAAGTAGATTTAAGCAACTCTAAACCAGAAGTGACAGTAAAATGACAACATGACAATGGGAGAAGAGAATACGTAATCAACAGGGAATGTCACACTATGCAAAATCCATTCCTTTAAAAAAAAACAGCTGTTGTCACAACTGTATTAACTAGGCATAAGGCCTATGTCAATCTATCAAAAGAAATGGACCTAATTTTAGTACACAGGCATGACATAAAGAACAAAATAGCCAATTCAGGGTCTCTCCTCAGGCAGATTAGATGAAAGTTTTAAAGCAAAATGTACCAATTTATTGACTAGGACTCCTAACTAACTTAGAAAACTAAGGGTATGAGATCTAAGAGTGGCTGACTAGTAGCTGAACTACTTTTTGGAGCAGGATTACTCTACCACAAAAATTGCTGGGGTTTAACGCTTCCTAGTTTCAACTGCACGTCATTTAACCTAAGACTTGGTTAGAAACAAAGAAAACAAAGTAAATCATCATTAGCTCTTTACTCTTGTACAGAATGAAGAAGGGACTATTCAGTAAATTAAAAGAACTGGCTGAAAATCTTTTCTGAATTACAGCCTTTGGAATGAATTAAAATAACATACTGTGCATATTTATGTGGTTTGTGTCTCGCACACTCTGTCTCCATAGCAAATTTCATCTGCTGTTGGCTTCTATGCAGTCAAACTTTCTTCATGTTCTAAGCTGACGACACAAAGTTGTTATTAAAAATGAGCCTTCTCTTTTCTCTAAGAGAAAGAGCTTCAATTTTATACTGTTTATTCCTTTAATTGTGAAAATCAATACTACATGTTATTCCTACGTGAGCACGCTGACAGCAGAAACAGCAACCTTTTTAATGCCCTGGTCTTGTTCTTGTCACCATTAACTGCGATGTACATGAAGCCCTACAAAACCTATGAACTCAGTTTTATTTCTGCCATCATAGATAAAAGGTTACGACATTATATACTAATGTATCCTCTATGGTATATAAATAATTTCCTTTATTCCTTCCCCATTTCACTCCCAGTATTCCCTGAAATAATCTATCACAAGACTTTGATTTCAATTTTAAGAACTCACTAGTGAGAGGGACTACTTCACAGTGCTTCAGGCATCCAAAATCCTTTTTCTTATAACTATTGATTATTTAGTTATATTTCCAAGTAGGTGCCCAATGAGGTTATTAACACTTGTAAATTTAAATGAGTTGTAAATACTAGAAGCCTGGATTTACAAGAGAAATAATCTGATTCATAAATGTTTCTAGCCATTTAAGACCAACACTCCAACCCTTCTGACAGGCACTGCGGTTGAACCAAAAAAACAACCCCTGCCAGTATCAGTTGCCCCTATACAGAAGAAGAAATACACACACACGCACAAATAATCAGTTCATTTAGTAAGGGATTACAAAGAGCTAGGGTCATCATGAGAACAGGAGTAAGAGGCAGAATCAGAGGTAATCACCTGTCCCTGTGTGAGCTGCAAGATATGTGTACTCCAGGCAAGCATGTTATCACCTGACTGCTCCAATGCTGGTATAAGGGGGCCAGTAGCCTGGAATTAGAGGATAGGGAAGCCAAGCAGCTGGGATCCCTATCTAGGGAAGAGGGCATTGACAAGGTGATTGGGAAAAACCCCACAATACTTAGAACAAGCACATTATTTTCCCCATACTGGATCAGACTAAAGGTCCTTTTAGCCCCATATTCTAGTTTGAGCAGTGAGCAACAGCAGTTCCCTTGGGAAGAGTGTTAGAGAAAGGCAACTACAAAGTGATACTCTCCCAGGGTAAAATTGCTTCTAGCGATTTACAGCTAAGGTATTTCCTAAGCCACAAGTGGTGTTTTGTGTTTAATAGCTTCCAAATGTGATATTCTTTCCCCCCCTCCAGCCCCGCCCCCTGAGTCTTCCAAGAGTATTCTGCTATACAAACAGCATTCAGAGCATCCCATGGACTTGGCAATTTGAACTACGTTATGTGAAGAAATAATCCTTTTGTGTAGTTTGATACTGCCAGTTGCTAGTTTCATTTGATGCCCTCTAGCTCAAGGCAGCACAGAATCATTCCTTATTTCTCTCTCCCATTCTCATTATTTTATAAAGCACCACAAAAGCTTCCTCGAACCATTTTGCCTTTCAGGCTGAGGAGTGTTGGTCAAATCACTGTTCTCTAGACAACACGTGATCTCAAAACCTCCCCCTGGTAATTAGGAGACAAAGGTATGAAATTTCTCTGTGCTCAAGCAACGGGACCTGGAAAGAACCAGAAATTTTCCCTTTCCTTTTCTTCCACAGAAGAGTTAATCTTGTCATGTGTACAGTCACCGTTTGGTGGGCAGCACATCGATCATCAAGCCAGGAATGAGATTTACTCTCTAACTTTCAAAATAAAGTTTGAACCTGTCTGAAACAATAGTGAGGGCTAGGTCAGAAGTGGGCAGAGAAGTGCCAGAATATTTCATGTAAACTGTACTTGATTATTTTTTTTTTCATTTGTCTCAGTTGCTTTTTGTGATTTTTTTTTAATCTTCAAAATGATGATGTAAGATTGCAGAAACATAAAGGTCTCATGACTATTTGAAAACTTTATGTTGCATGAAGGTTAAAAACCTTTAAAAACCAGAGTGAGCAGGGTGGTACTCTGGACAATAATCAGTAGAAAGTCCAGAATATTTTCTTTTGGAAAAATTAGCTGGTTTTTTTTTTTATGGTTGTTGGAAATAATTGGGCTGAAAAGGAATCATTGGACACTCATCACAAGATACCAAAACATAAACAATAATTTTCTGAAAAGAAGACCTAAGAAGATACATTTAATTGTTGCCTACTGTGTATTTCAACACCATATAACCAATTCTTTCACTCTCTTCTTTCAAATTACTTCCCAACTTTTCATTTGTTGCTCAACATTTAAACTTAAGGCCAGTCATGAGCTAAAGCTTCAGCAAACTTCATTCATACTGAATGACACAGCTGGTGTATCACCCCTTCCATCTGTGCACTGCCTCAGCGATACTTCATCCTTTCATAAAAAGTGCTGTGTTCATAAAGGAATATGGACATTTCAGATCCAAGCCATATCTGTTTCAACTCAATCCTCCATTTCAGGCTCTGCTGCATATGCTGGTTGTTTTCTGAGAAGTTTAAACACCAAAACGATACTTAATGCCAAAAATAATGGCCAATTCTAAGGAAGCAGGGAATCACCACAAACTGCAAAACCATGATTTGTTACAAACTAGTCAGCCAGCCTCACCTTGGTTGAGCTATATTTTTCCACATTTGGCAAATTAGAAAGAATATACAGGAAGAACAAGGATTTCAAAATGCTGAATAAATAATCAGGCTCGGATATCTGTTGGTATTTATTTATGATTTGTTTAATTATAATTTGAAACACTAATAGGTGCATAGAATTGCTTGTTCTTCAAAGGTTATAAAATGTTCATAGTTGTATAAATGAGTTAGTGCTCCTGCATTTTTTACTGAGATTGCCTACGTTAAATACAATAGGAAACTATGCTTTTTGTTCTCAAAACTGAAAAATAAGACAGAAAATTTATTATGGCTGAGACTAGGAAAACATGCTATGGGAGTCTAATGGATTACTGAAGACTTGAACCTTGCCTTCCGAAATTGGAAATAAAAGATTATGATACTATAAAAATGATATGGGAAAGAAAATATACAGAAGTCTCACACAGGAAAGACATCATAACACCAACCTTCCAGTTTCATGTGCCTTAAACATAGGGAGTTTATTTGCAGGAACAAAAATTATGTTCAAAATTACTGTCTATTATATGAAAACTAAATGCCCACCACCACAGAATACTGTGGCAGCCTTAATTCCTACTTTTTTGAGACACACTTACTCTGTGGCTGCAAGGAAGTTTAGTCTTATAGGCTTAAGCCTTAGCTGCAATGTAGGTAAATAGGAGCAGCGAGATTTTTGAAGCTTGTAATGCTAAAATAATTTTTTTTAAATTAAACTACCTCTTTATTCTTTAATGTGCTTTTGGCATTTAACTTTAGAAAGAAGCACAAAAAATGTGCTGGCTTAAATGTATTTTAATTTTTTCTGTGTTGTCTTTCAAGAGAAGCCTTTTACTTACATTCACCTTGAATTCAATTTCTCAGGTGTTGCTTCTGGTTTTGCTTCTCTTCTCTGTCTGGAGATTAATATATCAGGAAAGCTGCACAAATCTTGTTTGATGTCTTGTTTAGCTTTCCTACATTTCCTCCTAATTCTGTAAATGCAAGAAAGGTATTATGGTTAAACAAGATCCTAGTTCAGCAAAGCTTTTTCGCTTTAATATTAGATAATGGAAAAATCCCGCTTAGGACAACAACATTTCACTAAAGTGCTCTGCATAGTCTAAAGCCCTACCTTCTGGATTTTCACCTAACCTTTACAGGCTAAATCTAACATAATCTATTAGGGTAAACTTAATACTCTAAATTAAATACTCTGAATCATTATTAGGATCTGAACAGTGCAAGGAAAAACCATGTAAGGAAGGAATGGGATTAAAACATTGGCTTTGTGATATGCTTTCACTAAATATTTTGTTGTATGTATCAGTCACAAAACCTGCAAGAAGAAATACAGTAGCCTACAGAAATATTCTGGGTTTTTTTCTGTGCAAATAGCAATGGTACTGGCCTACAACAGAAGTTATCAAGAAAGTTATCCCTTTGAGCTCACGCAGATATTGTTCACTATCTACAATACAGTTAGCAGTAAAATACAAGCGTGTAAACTTACCAGTAATATATGTCCTTTCACATTATTATTACTTATTGTGTATTCTGACAACAAGAGACTAAAAAGGGGACTAGGATAAAGGATTGCGACAGCTATCAGTATGGTAATTCATAAATGCACAGCAGAGAGCGTGCTCTAAGGGTTGTGCGGATTTTCCCCTGGTGTAAAGAGAATTTGTGGCAAAGAAGAAATTAAATGCTATGGATTTCTGAATGGCAAATGAACACCTGAAGGAAAAAGCTTGCATACAGTAGACGAAATGTTTTACCTCTCTGCTTAATTCAAGTTTTTTGGAAGTATATTTTGTGAAGGCAGAGATGCTATTAGCAGACACCAAAAGGAATGAATGGAAAGGTCAGTCATGTGCAGAAGCAATAGTTTCTTCTGCAAACCTCCTGTTTTGGAGGACTCATTACTTCGCTCTCTCCAATCCCAGTCTTTTAAATCAAGATATGTCAGCTGCATGGCTGCCTTCCATACATTCTGGCTCCATAGGAATAGCAGTTGACTTGCCAGAGACGTGAGCTGAAGTGTGGGAAGGTTTGTGTCCTATAAAACAATTCAGCTATGCCAGACAAAAGTAATAGCCAAAATCAGTGGAGGCTGTATTTTTTAAAGTGAATAAAGCAATGAAACACCTATTGGAGAGGCTAAGTCCCCTTTATAGCCTTGTTCATACAAAACTGCAAGATGGTGATATGGGAAGCTCCAGCCACAACAGTGGTGCTCCAAGTGATATTGAACTACTATCCTTATTTCCTATAGTGATACTCCTTGCATGATTTTTATGCAGTACTGACAACAGCTAAAATTAATCAACACAAAAAACATTTTAATTATGAACTGAAAACTCTGCAGTATCATTAGTCTTCTATGGTTTATTATAGGCTAAAGTGGAAAGGCTAGAACTGTCATAGTGAACTTGCATTGTCTTTCAATGTGCCTTCACTGTAGTATCTCAAAGTATGTATATGTGTGTACACACACAAAGTGTATATGTGTGTAATTCTTCCAAACTTCTGTGTTAGAGGTGTGCTAATGAAGAACCAGGTTTTAAATGGCATACCTTTATTAACACAAAACATCAGGCAGAACAAGAGGCATAGATGCCAGAGCCCCTTCCTCTTGGTTACATGCTTTGTTCCTAGCCAACTCTATATTAAAAAATGAAACTACTTAAGATGTTGTCTGTGAATATACACACAAATGTTACAAAATACATCTAGGGCGATCAGTTTTTTCTCATATAGATATTAATACAGACAAAAAGCTATCCAACCGTATTTCTGAACAAAATGACTGGTGGCTGTTATAGCTATTCCTGAAACCAAGAGATAATGAGTGGGAAACTCTACCAGTGAAAAGTCAAGACAAAATAAAACAAAATAATGAGTATAGAAGAAACAAAAATGTATTTAAACTAGTCACAGGGAGACTTCAGAAAACCTTTCAGGTAACTGCTGTTAACAATGTGGCTTGTTTTTTTTTCTTTCTGCCTATATGAAACTCACGCTAGAAACCTTGCTCTGCAATTTGCACTGCAAATCAATTTTGTCTTTGCAGCCTTGGAAAATATAAAGTATATATACATATATGGATTCTTAAAGCATTTGAAGGGCAATGTTTATGTACCTCCAAAACAACTTCACAATCTCAGAATTTTTACAGGATACTAGAAGGAGATTTATAAATAAAAATAATTTCCTTCTGAAAAACAGGCAATTCTTTCTACTCTTTACTAACTACATCAGTTTTCTCAGCTAGAACTCTGTCAAGATTCTTTTTGGATGAAGTTTACCAAGAGAATTCCCTTCTGAAGTTGATAACTAGGGTGTGAACCTGACAGATACATTAGACATTTTAGAGAAATTTATGTATTCAGTATCTTTTAGGTTTGCCCCATCAAAAGCTAGTCTAAACTAGCTTAGTTTCCTGAGAGAAAACACTTTCAGAAGATCATTCTGAACGCAGGGAAGAAAAATTATTTTAGGGAGTGCAAGGATCGAAATGAAAAAAATAGAAGCAAAGATAGAGCAAAGGAAAAGAGACAAGGAAGTCTGAATTATTCAGAGAACTTCTCTTTTTTCATCTAAAGCCTTCAGAGAGTAAATTCAGTTTTCTACATTAGTAATCAATGGGACATCTGTTACTTTTTGGCTAGGAGTATAAACAGTTAGTACAGGAGAAAGCAAGTAGACACAATATAAGGAAACAGAATTAAAAATATTTACAAAATATGTACCTAAATTTGGAATAACAACATTGTGGAATAAACTAATAAAACACATTTCTTCTGTATTTCATAACTGATGAATGGATTACAACAAAGTATGCACAGAAGATACCTTAAATATTCATAAACTGGCATAAAGAACTTAATCATGAAAAGAATTTTCTCATGAAAATAATTTTCTCATTAAAGTACAAAAATTGTAGCATTGTTTTGAGTTACACAATAATCAACTGTCCCTCAGAACACTGCTAGAAGTTCAATTTCACCTTTTAGTCTGTGTCTCCTCATGCCCAGGGAGGTGGCGGAGTCACCATCCCTGCGGGTGTTTAAGGAAAGGTTAGATGTGGTACTGAAGGACATGGTTTAGTGGGTGATAGGTGGTGGGGGGACGGTTGGAGTACAGGTTTGTTATGTGGCAAGAAAAAGGAGATCATAATAGGATGAAAAACGCTATTTCTATTCATGCCCTTGACTAAGTTATGGAGCTAACTTCCCAGTAATAAAAGATGAACACAGTACCCTGAGCCTGACTGCCAGCATTTCTGAGTGGCTTGAATTGACTCACGGTCTACTATAGAAGTATGTAACGGCAGCAAGCATCCAAGGTCTGTCTCACTCTACAAAGAAACGGAATACCTGAACAGCTTCCCTAACTTGAGTAGAGCCAAGCTGCTGCCCAAAAATCCTTACTTCTGCAAGGGTTTCCACTGACATCATTGGACTGTGTAGGTAATCGTCCATGCAAACAGATTTATCTCCAGGTTGTGGGCCAGAGTTTGCGTCTGCTGGGTTGTCTGGTTTGCTCTATTCATCTGGGAGTCTTTTCAGTTTTGGATATTAAGCTTTGCTGCTCAGGTCCCAGAAATTTTCCCTTCTCATTCCTCTCTCCAACTAACTGCTGAATTCTTGGGATGGAAAATGACAAGGAGAACAAGACTTTCTGAAAGCTGTACTTTCTCAATCAAGACTTTGGCCCTACCCTGGGCCCACTGAAATGCTGTTACATGCATAATGGAAGACAAATACATGGACACAGAGAACTAAATTCAGATTGAAACTTTAAAAAAAACGTCAGAGAGAGATGATAAAGACTACAAAGACTTTCAATAGCTAGGCTTCACCACCTCTGTTAAAAGGCAGCCCTGAAAGAAATTCTAGTCCTATTATTCCTTCCTGTGTTTTCAGCAAAGCAGTAAATCAGAACCTGTTACTTGGAAAGTTCATTATAGAAGTCCAGGTTATTTGATGACATTTACAGAGATTTGGCTCATACTTAGATTATATACTGTATTTTAAGTACTTAAGAAAAAGAGATTCATGCCATGATACATGATAATTCTAAGCAGTATTAACAGAAAAAGGTATTGTAAAACAAGAATTAGTTACGATTTTCATAAATTTGAAAAATAGTCTCCTAAAAGACAAAATAATGCATAAAAAAAACCTTTATATTTCATTTATGCTTAAAAAACCTCCACAACCAATAAACTCATTAAAAGCCAGTCTTTGGGCATGCTTACTTATATTATTTGCAGAGTGTCCTAATGAGAGAAAAGAGAATAGAAATGCTTGCATTTGAAGATTTGACCAGTTTTACATTCCTGAGCATTTTCCATCTGAACCTTGATTTAGGATTTCAGAGGGTAGGATGCTTGCAAAGTATTTTCTTTGAGTACTTCATTTCTACTCTTGTGGAATATCACCACAGAGCGTTTCTGGTTTCTCATTATGACACTGATCATTTTAAGCAGGAAATTAGTGAGCAGTAAAACTAATGGTACACTTCCATTATGGCTGTATTTCTAGAGGGACAGTGAAAAGACACTAGGAGATAAGAACGTGGTACTGAGCACGACTTCTGCTGTGGTGCATTTCTTGAACAAGTACCTGGGTCAATCCAAATACTTGCCTGGAAGCTATGACACTTTTAGCATTCATTGATACCATGACTGATTCTTCACAATCTCTCAAGTATTATGCTGTGTAGACCACTTCAAAGCAGGAAGGGCTACTGTGCAAGAGCTGAAGTTCACCTCTTGGAGACAGAACAAACAGCACTTACATGTCTTCTTGCTTGGACCACATCCACAGCATGACTTTGAATGAGGTTCATGCTCCCTATGACCGTACTGCCAAGGGCTGCCAAAGTAATGCACCCTGGACCTGGTAGTGCTTTCCTTCTGGCATAGACCATAGGGCTTGCTCTTCTGCAAGTGCTGCTGTTTCTGTCTCACTCCATTTGTCCCAAGAGTTATAGAGGCTCAGCCTGCCAGACTACAACTCTGTGCTGTAAAAGTGTGTTTTTTACATTTAGGTTGCTTGGTCAAATGTGTCTGTCATTCTCCAATCACAATAACTGTTAAAGGTTGAAAAACCAGAGGATGGAGCTGATGGTTATACTTGGCTGATGTAAGAGCTTTCCTATACCTCTGCAATGGTAATTTTTAATAGCAAAAAAGCAATAAAAGATGCAGTGACTGAGAAATCACACGCAGAGGTGGACTGGATTCACACCGGTGTTATATTTCAGTTCCTTCTCATATAAATTTGAGAATGCTTAGCTCTGTGATTCAGCTCATGGTGAAGGGGAGGAGAACCACAACTTTCAGTTGACAACGCAGTAGTTCAGATGAGATGAAAACTAGGGTTTAATCTCTTCTCTTTTGCAGTAAAAAGGCTTACTGCAAATTGAAGTGGTGCTAAGCATGAAGGTTTCATGGAGGCTGAAATTAATGCTCGCATCTGTTTGTTTCCCCTTTGTTCACACTTACATGGAAGTGCAAAACTGCCTCAGAACATCAGATCTGACAGAACTATGTTGTCATGAGGCAACATATCAAAGCAGTAGCTGTAGCTTCAGCCTGGTTTCCCCTAATGTTTTACTTCTGATGTAAATGGAGGGTGGCGGTGGTGACTCAAAGCATAGTAATATGAAATCTTAAGAGAAATGTGTGATATTTGTTTGGGATATTCTCAGAGAAATGAATGTTTTTCAAGTGATGAAACCTCAGACTTTTTTTTTTTCTTCCTAAATGTCTATTTTCACTCAAATATTTCAAAACTATTGCTTTGTCTTTGCTCATCTTCCATCTTGCTTTAGAGGAATTTCATAGGGCCTGCCTAGAGCAAACATAAGTCAAGAATACGCATTTCAAAGTGTTACTGTCATACCAAGGGAGACTGGCTACTGCAAAAAAGTACAGTTGTTAGTGTGTATTAAAACCTCCCCAACAGATTCTCAAAGAAAAATTGGCTTTCAATGGATATAAACTCTGAGTACTTAGGACATAAATGGAGTGGAGAGGTTTTGCAGAGAGATCTAGAAAAATTAGAGAACTGAGCAATCACCAACTGCATGAAGTTTAACAAGAACAAGTGGCAGATTCTGCACCTGGGAAAGGGCAACCCTGGCTGTACATACAGACTGGGGGGATGAGACTGGAGACCACCGAGGCTGAAGGGGACTGAAAGGGGTCTCAGTCAACAGCAAGTTGAACATGAGCCAACAGTGTGCCCAGGCTGCCAGGAAGGCCAACCTTGTCCTGGGCTGCATCAAGCATGGCATTGCCAGCTGGTCTTGGAAAGTGACTGTCCCACTCTTCATTGCGCTGATGCGGCCTCGCCTCGAGTACTGGGTGCAGTTTTGGGTGCCACAGTACAAAAAGGACATAAAACTATTGGAGAGCATCCAAAGAAGGGCAACAAAGATGGTGAAGGGTCTAGAGGGGAAGGCGTATGAAGAGAGGCTGAAGACCCTTGGTTTGTTCAGCCTGGAGAAGAGGAGACTGAGGGGAGATCTCATGGTGGCCTACAGCTTCCTCACGAGGGGGAACAAAGGGGCGGGCGCTGATCTCCTCCCTCTGGTGACCAGCGACAGAACCCGAGGGAACAGCATGGAGCTGCCACATGGGAGGTTTAGGCTGGATATCAGGAAAACGTTCTTCACCGAAAGGGTGGTCAGGCACTGGAACAGGCTCCCCAGGGAAGTGGGCACCACAACAAGCCTGGCTGAGTTCAAGCAGCATCTGGACAACTCTCTCAGTCATCTGCTCTGCTTGGGCTGGTCCTGTGTGGAGCCAGGGATTGGACTCCATGATCCTCAAGGGTCCCTTCCAACTCAGGATATTCTGTGATTCTGTGAAATTCCTATTGGTTTCAGTCAACTCTGGACATCTAAGACTGAAGTACTGAAGAGATGTGAATCAAAGTCCTTTTATTCCTTTCTCAACAAGTTACCAAGAAAAGATACGGTAAACCAGAACAGATGCATATTACCCATTCAAGGGCTAGAAAGAATGACTTGTAGGGCACATCTGGGAAGCAAAACAAGAGACAGGAGTTTGATCACAGTGTCCAAATACACCTTTATATATGCCAAAAATTACCGAGACAAATAATTTAACTGTAATCATCATCTTGTGTAAATAGAGAAAAAGAAGAAATGAAGAAAAGTACAGAGAGGAGGGAATGAAACTAAATATACTTATACAGTTGTCTAAACTAAGTGCTAGTTATACCTGGTTTATGTCCGAAATTATAAAGCCTTCTGTAATATTGAAGTACACTTAAAACCTGGATTTCTTTCAGGTACAAATCGATGAAATATTTAAATGTAACAAATAGGAAATTAGTTTGATTTATTAAAAGTTTGCAGAACATGAGAACGAACCTTTGTCTCCTAGATGGTAGCTTTAAACATACACCAGACAGGCCTCAATTCAAGGGGAATAAGGAACAAAATAACCTAAACAGATTTAAAGTATTATTATTTCCAGGAATAAATATATTAATTTTATTTTGTGCCTCTGAATAGATTTTTTCCAACTTAAAATATAAAAATGTGAGGTTTTTTCTCACTACTTGATTACCTAACAGTGGATTTAGAGAATAAAATACTCAGGCAAAAAAATAAAATAGCAGAAAGATGCTTCGCTTCAGGGAAATGAGTTGATTCTGTAACTCAGATCAAATAGCATAAAAAGCTACAAAGGATCCAGGCAGACACTTTTCTCACTGCTGGGTAAAAAAAAATCTCAGAGGAATTGTTTATATCTTGCAGTGGGAAACCAGGTCGTGGGCATGTTGAATCTTGTTTTTACATAATTTTTACTTGAGCTACTCATGAAAGATTTCATTCCTTTTCATTAGAGTCCATTGACACCACTGAGGCCAAAACTAGACTACAGACATAGTGTGCAAACAAAATCCATCTAAGAGCCTAAAAAGCTGAAGCAAACAAAGTATGATAATTGAGTTTGGATCGCAATATTGTTTACAAAAAGGATTACTTGCCCGTATATATAGACTGCATCAGTATTTCTTTTAAAGCAAACAATTTTTCTGAAAACCAAATTCCCTCACAAAGCTCTATCTCTATATTAAGACTGATATTGCCTATTGTCTTTTCAAATGCCTGACAGGTGGACCATGACAAAATTTTTAGCGCTTTTATTTTAAATAATGACTTACATAACTGCAGATGTCATTGCAGTGACTTAAGGTTCCTTCTTTAACTGTTATATATATCATACTACCTTTTCAGATCTGATTACATCCAAAAAACACCATTTTATGCTAATGGACAATAGCGTCTCAGCAAAGATGCCCTCCTACTTGCCCAAATAGCAAAGCTGTAGAAATTGCGGTAGGAGGAAACTAAGAACCTCTGGCGTACAGTGGTGCCGATGAAAGCACTGAAAGCACTAAAAAGGCCTAAAGCAACCCAAGGTGTAAGTTTCTCCCTGGGAAAATAAAAACGTAAGTCCTTTCAGGCTGTTAAGGGAACGGAAATCGCATCTGCAATGGCCTACCTAACACTTACAGCAGAGCTTTCCTTAGAGCTTTTAAAGTAAACCTGTATGAACAGAAGTCAAAAGTGGTCCCTGGCAATATGTACGTGTACTCTTGCACATATCTTCCATATAGCAGTAGGCAGCTCTTTTGGCCTTGTTTAAATTACAACAACTACTAAAACTGGAAAGTTATCAACTTCTGAAGAATACTTTATATATGCTCCTAGAGTGTGTACTGCTTTGGGGTTGCTTTGCGTTTAGTTGTTTAGCTGTCTAGTTCTTGAATCAAAATCAAGTCTGGGTAGAAAATAGGCTCCAAGTTATTCAGATAAAGGCAGTTCTGGACATGCATGGGAGCAATGCTCTGGCTGCACAACAAATGGTAGTGTCTGAACAGAAGGTGTCTAGGTGATAGCTGACACTGTTTTTTACCCTTTTTTTTNTTTTTTAAAGTAGAGTTTTGATCTTAGAAGTCACAGTTTACCTCGGTCTTTCTTGGGGTGCTAAGCATTACTTAAGGTGAGACATGTTCTGATGCATATGACCCTAAGCCACCAGCACATTCAATCAAGCCATGGCTTGAGAAAAGTATAACAGGAAAAGCAGCAGCAATTTGAATTTCTGGCACCATTTCTATTTTGCTGATGTGGTGAAACTTTGGCCTCCTCTAGTCCTGCCAGCCAGCAGAAGTCAGTAGCCAAAAGCCTTTCATCCTCCTCCTGGCAGCAGTAGGCTAGGTACTGTGCAACTGTTCCTAATGAATAAGTATTTCCTTCCTATTTCATACATAACTCATTTTTTAATCGGAGCACTGGAAAACTAATTGCATCACCATCTGTTAGAGAGTCATACAGGTTTTCTACATTTCTGCATGCTTTTTCAAATGTCTTCTGAAGTCTGTCTACAGTTAAAAACTAGTATTAGGTATATAAGCATAGGTAATACACAAAGAGGCAAAACAGTCTACATTTATTAAATGACTTTAGAGAAATTCTGATGCACTATTATCGTGACTCTGAAACAACTCTTGGGCATACCCTAAGTAGCTTATGCAACTGGACAGAGTAAAGTCCAGTGTCATGCTTAAGGTTTGCTCCTATCCAGAGCTGACCTCGCAGTGAAATTGAAAGCAGACGACTATCTCTTAGAACAGCCCTCCTATAAGTTATAGAAACTCTAACCAGGAGTTGCTTGTTCAGGAAGCTAAAGTGTTTATTTAAAGTTGCATGCACAAACATGAAAAATTCAGACCATAATAGGATACCCTATTTTATATCCTGCTTTGCTAATCAGTTATCTATCTTGGATGAAAATAAGTGCTGATTTACTTGCTGAACTTAGCTTAAGACATTCCAGACTGAAGCTAATACCACAACTAATATAAAATATGAAAGGCAAACTAAACAGACTTAAAACAACAGTGCTCAAGATGTTGCATTTGCTTCTCAAAATTAGTCACGCAGAAAGTGGTATTCTCAAACCATGTTTTTACTACTGCTAGCCAAATCAACAATTTGCATTATTTCTAGAGTTCAGCATGTGAAGCAGAGCACACAGATGTATGCCTGTCAGCTTTTCCAGTGCAACACACAAATATTTTCCTTCCACAGAGAACTAGGTCCTTGACTCAGTGTCTTAGTAAGCAGACGTTATTCATTATAACACAACACAGCTGTAATTCAGATTTCATTTACATTACTTTCTTTCAATGAGTCAAGCTGCACATTCAGATGAACAGAATACCATGTGCCTAATACGTTTTATGGAAAAGAACAGAAAATTACTCATGCTTTCTAAGGGGTTCAAAGGGTTACAGAGATGGCTTTCTCAGCATACCTAACCTAACTGCAGTTCATTTAACATTTAAAGATACTTATAATGATGTTTATATATATGTCTAACACTATTGTGACATATAGATTATAGAGATTTAAGTGTGTTACCCCACACAGTCTTTACTATCACTATGCAAACAGTCAAGGCTATTTCCTTTCTCTTGCCTAAAGAACATGGAATATACTGGGTGGGGAATTATTTTGGTTTTGCTTCTTTTGCCAAAGTCTTATAATAATAATAATGGAGAAAGTGAAAACAACAGCAGAAGTAGTAGTGAAATAAATATAAAAGCTAAATCAATCTTTGCCTATTAGGTAAAATTCCCTGTGTCCAGCATAAGCCTGGGGACAGGTTTGCTAATGCTTTTAGTACCTCCTGTTTCCTCTACAGCATAATGTGTTGATATCACATAGTGGGTTTATTCAAAGCCATAGCTAAAAAGTATCTTAAAAATGAGGCTTCAGCTCTATTAAAGTCAAAGTAAACACTACACCCCGTGTTATTATTTGGTTCTAATTCAGCCCGTATTTAATCAAAGTTGCATTGGAAGTAAAAGAAAACTTTACTTAAAGTTGGAAAATCTGAATCAATTAATGAGGATTCCCCTGATTTGATTTGTGCCTAACATGACATCAGTACATAACACTAAGTAACACAGGTCAATCTTAACTTTTAGTGATTTTATAAGGTTTCTGTGCTTCCACTTGCAAGTATCAGAGGATCAGCATTACAATAATAAAATACATAAAAGGAACAGGCATTTGAAAATGATGCTCTAAAAACAGTTCTGAGAAGGTTGACTACAGAACCCAACACCAATCTTAAAATGTGCACAACAGGAAGCACACGTTTTCTGAGAGCCACAGCTGCTCCAGAAGACACAGAAAGAGTCACAGCTTCTATTGACATTACTTAATCCTCCTAGAGGCTCAAGATACTACGTATTATCTGTAACACAGCAACCATCAGTCAAGACAGGGAATTGGGGGCAGCCTTACCTTGCTGCAGCTCCAAAAGCATGCTACATCTGCTTCATCTCCCACCACTACTGAAGCTGGCAGGTCTGGCTTTAACCTGCTCCCAAAGCATACTCCTGCCCTCCAGCACAGTCATGGCAAAACTCTCTGTGAGATGGGTACAGTACCATGGCAAACTTCCCTATGATTCAAGACAAAATGAAATCTTTATTCTATTTCATGCAATACATGTTCATGCAACTTTAAAAGGGGATGGAGGCCCAGAACAGGTTGCAAGGTGAGCTCTACAAACACCTTACTGTACTGGCCTGAAGCATGAAAAAAGGGGGACTTTGGCCAGGCGAGGGCAAGTCACTGTCAACTTTTCCACAGTACACAGACATCTCTCAAGACTCAGTAGATATAGTATAGCAGCTATGTGCAGGCTATAATAGTCTCTACTCCTGGTTTGGTAGACATCTATTAGAAAATGGAACCCTGAGGTCAATCTGTTCCACCTAAGCATCAAAGAACTTTCATTTAAACCAAGGGGCATAAAGCTACATGTTTTAATTTCCTTATGCCAAAGACAGTGGCTGCAAGCTAAGAGATTTGAGAGATGCTTCAAATTTGTTCCTGAAATGTGAAAACTTGCCACAGGTTATCACCTTCAACTGCATACAACTGTGAGCAATCCATACAAAGCAACAGATGTTCCTTCAGCTGTTCCAGGTGAGGGAAAGACAGGATTTAACCAAGTATTCATTACACCTGGAGGCTGAAGATCATGTGGATCATTTCAGGTATAGCACTTCCCACAAATGTGAAGGCTCAGTATTATTCTCAGGAGGGAGGATTTAATTTAAACCTTAAAAAAAAAAAAAAAAAGAAAAAAGAAAAGGCAATGAAGAAGGGCCATAAATGGGAAGACCAGCATAAATCACACCCAAAGTCTTTGCAAAAGATGCGCTATGCTTTGAAATGATTAGAAAGAGTATTTAAGAGTTATGTTTTCACAGACTAAGTCGGAACTTGTAAACATTCAAGGTTATTTTCAGGGAAAAGTTTTGGTGTGACGCTACTCTCTTTGGTCTTTCCTAGCGCATACTTTGTAATGTAAGCCTAGGACCCAGCCTTATGGATTGACAGGCAGATATTAAGCACGCTATTACCTTTTAGGATTTAGACTTACATGACCCAGTAGACAGGACTTTTTCCTCCTCTGTATCTCAGGACTGTTTATCTTTTCTCAGGCAGCTTCTGCAAACATGAAATTGCGATGGCAGAAGTTGTTCGAAACTTAAATTGTGTTTACTTTTCATTGTACAACTAATCAGTCTATGGATTAGTCACAAACTGTAGGGCTCTTCTATCACTCCAGAAATTCTGCATGTTGAGGAAGCTCTTTGGAGGTTTTTTAATTATAAAATTAAACAAGCTTAAGATTTCTCAATTTTCATCCACCAAAATAATTTGTGTTAAGTGGTAACCATCTGCTTTTTTGTGTAATGAAACCTTTACATTTCATTCTTGAAGATATATTGTCCTCCTATTGTAACTCTTGCAGAAATGGTACATTTGGCCAACGGGTCACAGCTAAACACTATATCCAAGATAAGAAAAGACGGGAAAGTACAGGTTTCAGTCAAAAAATGAAACTGCTGTACTGGATCAGAGCTCCAACTATTTTGACTTCCATCTACCACAGTAGCTGGTATCCCTTGCTTCCAAGAAAAGAATAAAACATTCTTGCAGAGCAGCTACAGAATAACAAACCATAAAATTAATCTTTCCTCCTGATCTGTCATTGCCAAAGGTTTCTTTACATACAACTGTATGTAATTCCTTCCAAACCTTGTTCCTTTTTGTGCTGTACTGTAAATATTTTGATATCGTAATTTACTTCTGAGACTATCAGTTAAAATCTGTGAAAAGTTTATGATTCTTCAGTAAGTATTTTTATTGAAATTTAAAGTAGACTATTTTGGGAAGCAAATAAATATTTAAATTCAGCATCTTGGAAATTGTCTATGGCAAAATGCTCTTAGTGGCACTTCCTGCACGCTATGCATATCAAGTTGAACAGCATGGATGTGGATGCTCTTAAGTTCCATTTCAAGCATTGACTGTTACTACATTAAGCAAAGCAATTCATTCACTAGAAAGAGCCTAGTTTTAGTACTTTGTATGTAATCATCATTTATTTGTGTTTCTAGAATGCTTAGAGCATGCATTCAACATTAAAAAAAACTAAAAAAAATGTTTTTGTTTTTGTAAATCTATCAGACAATTCGCTATAATAATGCAATATTAAACAACTCACTAAAATTCCCAGGTCTCCTCCTTTGAAGTGCTTCTCTTCTATTACAACAAGCAAACACATTGGGTTTAATTACACTCTATCCACCCCAGCTATAATTCCACTGCCTTCAGTGGGGACTCCAGAGAGGAATCTGTCCTGCCTCTTGCACTCAAAGATGTTAGGCTCTGTGATGTCATTTTTCCCCATTGTATGTAAGACTTCTTGTTCTGTAACAGGCAAAGATACTGTTGCAATACTCTTTTAGATGAAATTTACATACCAAAGGAAAGGATGAAAAAGAAATAAAAATTAATTAGTAGCAGAGTACAGCAGTGCATATCTACCTTTGTATGTAATAGCACCACACACACTGACTGAACTGTTTTGCTTTTGGAGTTAATGATCCAAAGGAAGGTACAGAGGCTATCAGAATTATACACCTGCACCTTTCAAACAGATTCCTGACCTAAAAGTTGTACCATAAAATATGTCATAGAAATTTTGGGTCCAAGGACTCACATAGCAGGCAGGTGAGGAGGAGAGAAAGGGTAGAAAATGAGAAGTGGAAATTATTAGAAGCAAAAAATCTGTAATATTCACTCACAGAACTGCAGACCTCGAAGGAAAACCACCATGAGTTCCAGATACTCATCTTGGGTCTGATCTGAATTTGACTCACAGGTACCCTGCTACTTAAAATTGTTGAAAGCTACAGAAATGTACGCACAGACATATATTCCTAAAGCTGCACAGTACGTGGAGAACTTGATGTTTTTGCAGATTGCATTTCAAACCATTGCTACTTTAAAGTAAAAAATAGTAATTAAATTCCTGATGGGTTTTCCTTAATTCAAAAAGAAATCTGAATAACCTGAAGTAGTTAGAGATAGGTATTAAGCAAAGAGGGTGACTCACTGCAACGGTATAATGGTCAGCTGCAGTCATTTTGAAGCTCAGAAGCTCTTAGTGATAGGAATCTGAATGCTACTTAGTTTTTCTTTAAACATAAACAGATAGGATAAAATATAACATGTTTAGTTTTACTGTTGTGAAATCACTGATTCTTCCTTTAAAGATCTTTTTCTACAGCATCATGTTTCTTTCCCTGTTCACGTTGTGGCCTTTTTTTGACTGGGTCATTTTTGTTTTGTTGTTGGTTGTTTGTTTTTTTTCCCCATCAAGTCAGCTCTTTTCTCATTAATATTAAAATTCTATAAACATCCTCTCTCCTGATATTCTAACCTGGGCTCTACTTATTAACACCAGTTTTTGACAAACTGTGTTTAGGCTAAAATGGAATTGTAAGGAAAGAGTCTGGAGTAGAGAAGTGGAGAAAACATGTAGAAGCCCACCAGAAATTGTGAGTCCCAGTGACTGGTTGTCCATTCTATGCTTTTATTACAGTATCCTGAACAGCAGTCAGTATGCATCACATAGTGACCTGTAGAGGAACGGGCTCCATTCCTCCTCCTCCTCTAATGATCCTTATGGATACTACATCCAAGATGCCTCTCTTCCCTTATTTCCCACTGTTTAACGTTCACATTGTCTTCTGAATCTCTCTAAACAGTCCTTCATAGAAAACTCTTCTGCTCTCCTTGCTAAAAATGTATGCAAAAACTTTCAGCTGCATCTTGGTGTTTTGCTCATTTCCCTAAACTTCAGACTGAAACAACTCATGGCATGTACTACACAAGTGTGAACAGCACTTAACTGGACTGCCAGAAAGCTTCTAATCTAAGTGGTTTTGGATTCACTAGTAAAAAGAAAAAAAAACCACAACCAGACAAAAACCAAAACCCTCATAATATTTTGGTGATTACTGCTTCCTTTTTTCTTTCGTGGACTTGTTCTGTTAGAATCCAGAGAATACCTATTTATCCACATATTCGTTGTGAACTACGATTGCAGCTACAGTATTTGCACTATGTATAGCCTTTATTTAAATCATCTAGGAGATCATGAGACCTTTCAGCTCTAAAAGGAAAGCAGATGAATTCTGAATAGTGTTTCTGCTTTGCTATATGAAACGGAAATTGTTTTTCTCAAGAATTCTAGGAAATTGTTTTAGTAATTAAATCAGAAAAAATTGCAGAGTTTTAAAATTAATTTTATTAAGCATTCTTAATAGTCTCCACATCTAACTAACAAATAACGGAGACACTGACAAGAGTTTTTGAAAGCTAATTTTATCTAATCATTGCAAAACGTGACTTGCAGAGTTGAACTGAAACATAAATACAATCAATCACCCACACTGGTTCAATAGGCTAACTGACCTCAAGGGAGTACAATATGCTCTAAAAATTGGCCTTTTAGGAAAAAGGAAGCCTCCTAATCTTACGAGAAGATGAATTAGATTTCAAAAAAACCCAAATTGATAGTGAACATTTCCTCTTCTAAGAAGGCAGATATTCTCCTTTACACAGGTTTGTTTCTTGGTGAAAAAGTTTGAATATGGTCTTATTAATAAATTATGGTCCCACAGAAGCACTAGATTTGATGTAAAAGAAAGTAAAACAGGGTCCCCAGGGAAAGATTAATGTTTATGTGCAGAAGAGTTGCGTGTCTGGTACCGTGACATTCCTTATCAGGATGAGACTTTACTAAATTAACGCTTCATTCTCATCTGGCATTTTTATTCCCTTCCATATCCCTTCCTCCCTGACTTTGTCTTTTAGAAACTATAGGTACATTTCACATTGTAAGACCATATTAGGACATCAAAAAATGGTAGGATTTAAACATAACTATTCTATATAACTATGCCCTCAAAATAATTCCAAATATTTCTAATTTTACATTTGTAAAATAAAACCATTGTTCATTGTATTATTTTTTCGTGGAGGAACCTTTCAAGTCAAGTACATTTTTATGATTAACATGAATTAATGGAATACTCGTGCTCTCTAAAACCAGTTGTGGAACAGCCCCTAGCACAAAAAAAGAACTAGAATGCATGATTGCATTAACTAAGAATTCCCATTTAGCCTTATTTTGCTCTGCCTGTTTTAGGACTTAACTATTTTTATAGCTGTTTAAAAATAAACACTGTTTGTTTTCTATAATAGAGAGAAATAAAGAAACTCAGAATAAAATAAAAATAATGAAAACATCTAGACAGATCAGATTTAAATGTGTAACACTGGCATACCAACATCTGTACATTTGAATTATCTTTTCCAAATTCCAATTGGTGTGCTGGAGAAGTATATCAACCTACCATCTTATACATAATTACTCAGAGCAATGGCAGTCATACCAGGTGGGATAAAAATAAACAAATGTCTATTACATCTTTCACACTATGGATTTGTATTTATATAGAATGATGGTTGCTTCTTGTAGATATTTATGATTCATGCTGTGCAACAGACAGCTGGGATTTAATTTTTCTTTTCTTTCACTTTCTAAGCATTGCTGCTTGCATTCTCATAAGCTTTTGTGATTAGAGAGTAGGATCAGTCTCCATTTTTCCTCAAGTACTTTGCTTTCTTTGTCTGCATGTGCATGGCTCTTTTGGCCCACTCTTTCCATTCAAGGCTATTACAAATCATTTAGACTCTACATTGCTATATTGTAGTTTGCTGATGAAAAACGTAATGCTCTGTCATTGTTACTATAATTTTCTTTTATTAGTTATGTGATTTTTTTTTTCCCAGCTATTTGCAACTGTGAGCATGGAAAGATTGCTGTATATCCAAATGCCTGCAGATGGAAAGACACGACCATCTGAGGGGATGAAGCCCTGAATTCCAAAGACACATACCACAACAAATAAAATGGAGACCGTGATTTTAAACATCTCATTTTCTTTAGTTCATGCTCACACAGTACTTACATATAATGGTACTATAAACCATGTTAATGTACATGTGTGTGTAAGACCAGTCCTTTGGAAATATTCAAAATTCCTAACGGTCCATTATCTGCAGTGAGCTCATCACAAAACTACTTCAGCTGCTTTTGGCTTAGCCAGAAATAAGCCAGAGCGCTGACTAATACGTGGCTAGTTAAGATACTTCTGAAAAGATGACTGTAATGATCATTGCCAATGTTTTATTCTTTGTTGGATTAAATGAGTTGCTACCTCCTCCTGGTCACTGCTAGGTGCAAGATGAAGTCTTCTAAGCTGTTTTCAATTAGGCTCTGGTTCTTTGCACAGATGTCATGGTCTCATCACATTTGCATTATTTGTCCTTTCTTGGGTGCCAAATAAATGGAATTTCTGACTCATTTTTACACAATACCTTCCTCAGCTGTCTTTCATGAATCTTTTTCAGAAGATCTGTGTATGTTTCCTTTGAAATCATTATTTTCTCCTAAACTCCCACTAGATCTTCCTGCAGGTCAGTGTATCATAACTTTCATTTCTCTGAAACCCATGTGAGTTTGATCATCCTTTAGAAAATTCATGCTGATGTACATTTCTTTGACCATTTTTAAAAACAAATTTAAATAGTGGTAAATTTTGAAAATCTAATCCATTCCTCCTCTCTTGCAATCCTATATTTTGATGAACCTGCATAAGAGGTTTCTATAGATTGTCATTCTAACATAATTTACTGATCTTTACATCTACAATCCCTTTCCTCTTTAGTTGTCTCCCTTCCTCAGCACTGTCTGCAGGCTACACTTGAAGACAAGTTGTGCGCCTGTCAACCTCTTGCATAAAACAAAGTCTTAAACACAAGGCAATGACATTAGCTCATTGTAAAGTACTTTGGGGAAGTTAAAAATTTTGGTTGATTTTAACCACATCTAGTGAATTCTGAGATAGGATGAAAAAACTTCACATAGTGACACAGGCACATACAGAAGACAAAAGTTTACAGGCACCTGTTACCCATCTATTTTCTGACTGCTGTCCTGCTTGTGGCTGCTTAGTCCTGCTGCCTCTCAACTCCAGATCCTTGCTGACAAGGTGCAAGTCTTTCTTGCCTTAGTACAAGACCCAGCTAGCTTGTGAGAAATCTAAGATGGATTTCTTGAAAATAGGGATGAGAGCAGAAGTACAGCAGCCAGCAGTCAGACTGACCTAGCTTTAAAAAAACCTTGTATTTTACCTGCAGAGAGGCTGCGTGAGCTCAGCTGTATGCTGACTGTCAGCTAGAAGTAAACCGTTGCCTATCCACAATGTGAAAAGATCTTGCAGGTGCTCCATGTCAGAGTAACTTAGTTTAAGTCACTCATGGTTTTCAACTAATATTTCTTAACCTAATGTGCCTGTATGCCATAAACATTGCTCCTACCACTTAATGTGTTGCAACAAAACTCTTCAGAAAGAATGTTTAAGCAAGAGAATATTTTGCTGCTTTTGGTGTTTGCAATCTGCACTAACTTTAACGGCATTGTGTTGTTTCCTAGCAGCATTTGAGTTATACAAAGAATGCATTTCTGCATCTCATGCTTCCTTGCTGGAATATATTACAAGCAGCCGGCAGATGCAAAAAGCACTTTCACTTGACCAGGGAACCGATATTAATTGTGGAATACTGTAGGTAGCCAGATCCAGGGCTGGATTATTCTCGGCAGTACTTTAAACAGCTTTTTTTTTTTTTCTTCATTCTTTAAATATCTCCAGTGGTGATCCTTGCATCACTTCCCAATGACTGATCCCCCATCACAAGAACAAACCAAAAACCTGTGATTTAAAAGGCTATAAAAATCAGTTTGTAATTTAATTTTTTTTTATTTGATCCCAAGATCGAATCATTGATTGAGTATGAATGTTCACAACACTTCCATATCACCCATTTTATCCTTTAAGTGATTAGACAGATCATGGATTTTGGCTGACCTTGTGCAGTTTAAAAGACTAGCCCATTTCTCCTCTTGTGTTCCTTTTGACAAACTGCATTCCAAGAAGCATAGCCATGCTGTGATAACTCTAAGAAAGCAATCAAGAAAGCATAGCAGAATTTTTCAAAACATGCACAAAAACAACTAACCTGGAAATATAGCTATTAGTAAGGAAACCGTTCTTTCACACAGCTGTTACAGTAGAGGGGCACTTTTAAATCATGTGCTTCTCTCTACTGTTGTAAAAAACACCTTTCTGCATAAACACGAGCTTTGTCAAATATCTCCAACCTATAAACATACACACCACAAACACATAAAATGAACTTGATTAACGTCAGACAGGCACATTTCATTTTGTTGACAGTCTTTCAAATTTTTTTCCCTCCAGATTTCTCCTAGAACAAGAAAGCTTTTTTAAGCAAAAGAAGCTTTTGCATCTTAAATTTTCTTCTGTATCTAGTTAAAACAAAAACCAAAACAACAACAACAACAAAACCCACAGATGTCCACATATAAAGTCAGGTTTAAAGACCAATTTAAATCCCATTCCCCTTTGTGATGCTTCTTACACAGCTAATTGAATGAAACGCTGATACTTCAGTTTCTAATGACTGTCTAGAGCTATTTTTCTCCTATTTCAGTCCATGTCTATGTGGAATTTGCTTTAAAATCAAAAAGCCTGACAAAATCCAAAGAAAAATCTATCAGAATAACTGTTCCAGGAAAGGGCACATTGCTTTCCTGCAATGTGCACTATGCTGCCCTTTGCAAAACTGAAGCCAGCTCTGCTGACCACTGAAGAACATTTGCAGGCTAATCTCCGCCTGCTATGGGGAATTGAGTTTAACTGCAGTACTCCCACCTCCGACCTTCAGCAGTCAGGACAAGATGCAGGAGAAAAAGCAGGATGCTGCAAACCCTCATATGGTGTTGTCCAGGCCACAGCTCTGCCCGCTCCTCTTGCAAAGCTGAAGATGAGGCAGATTCTAATGTGTGGTGAGGAGAAAGGGGGTGGCCAAAGGTTAGAATCCAGAGTTCAACAGAATGTGATGTGGTTTCAAAGAAGTTTTATGTGGTTTACTTGGCAAAGATTAGGCATCTGTGCTGAAATTCACACCTTTCCTAGTTAGCAGAGCTTCTTTTTCCTTTTTTTTTTTTTTCTTCCCCTGCTGAGCTAAAACAGTGTCTTGCAAGATCAGTTTTCAGCTTGCAGCCTCAGTAGGATGAATTCAAAGAGCAGCTGCCAGCAGTTTTACTTCCTTCTGGCCCACATCTAATCACTTTTTCATATCAATCTGCAAGAAATATTTCAACCAAGAACTTCAGGCCCAAACCTGTTGACTTGTGCTACTTTAAACGTGATTTATGCTTATGTTCACACAATGGCTTCTGCAAAAAAGTTATGCTTCCTAATGTTATTGTTCTTTGAAAATGTATTCCAGCCTGCACCGCCTTTGCACTGAATTTCAATGGACTGATTAGTAAGTGGTGAGTGATGCCTGGCTACCAGAGCAGCCAATGGCTATGCAGAGCTGCAAGTTAAACTTGAAGGGTCTTGTTTGACAGAGTTTTAATCATTAGCCAACAGCTCTCAGAAGCTCTCATCTACATAAACTAGAGTTATAGATGTAGCACTGCACAGTTTCTTGAACACTCTTACCTTCTTACTTCAAGAATATTTTCCTGACAACATAATGGTTAGCAGGGAAAAAGAAGCAGTGGAAAGCATAATGCATTTACAGTGTTGATGCAGAAGTATACATACTGCTCTGAACACAGGCTCTCTCACACATACACACTGTAGACCATACTGGTAGCAACACATCTTTATCACATTTGCCCCAAGTGTGTCATTACATAGTTCCACTTCCGAAGCTTTGTACAGCTGTAGCTCCTTATGTTGAAATTATCCAAGACCAAACTCTCTCACACTGATACAGAAGCAGTGGAAGGAGAAGGAAGAATCTCAGACAAAACAGTTCTGTCTCTTCTGAAAATGATGCAAAGAATGCTTTTTGTTTGAAAGCTTTTCACATATCCAAGCTAGGAAGCAAAGTATTGAAATTTGACAGGATATGGGCTAACATATTTCACCTTTCTTGTGAAAGCCCACCGAAACCTTCCAAACACTTAAACATTTGAAACACTAAGCCAGCACATGCTTATTGGGATTTGCCTCATTGTCATGACTCCATTTGTCCTGGAATGTGGTCAAGGATTCAACAGGGATCCTCCGCAATTAGAACTCTGGGTCGCACTGGTCTCTGCAAGGTTGGGGCATCGCTATGAAGGTGTGTCTCTCGTATTTTCAGTTATTCATATTAACAAAGTCTTCAGTTATTGAACTGTTATTCCTAATAATTATAGTTATAATCCTTATTAAGTTGTTATCAACACCTCTGCAAGTGATGTGGTGCTCAGCTTGGCCTGATTAATTTTAATCAGTGCAGAAATCTGATGAAAAAGGTTCCCATGTGCTTGAAAGTTCCTGTTGTACCAAAAACTACTAAAAATGTAAGCATAGCCCTGTCCACTGTTCTTCAGGCAAGTATGGGAAAATTTACAGGGACCATCTGCACCTATTTTGGTTCTTATCAAGCAGCAAAGTGGGCTTTTTCCCCTTTCTTTCCAGTTCTCTTTAAGTGACTCATCCACTAATGTTGTTTAGCCACAGCTTTCTGTCTTTGCCAGAATGAGTTTCCATTGAGCAGTACACCAATGGGGGAAAAATAATAATAATAAAAAAATTAATTGCATCTCCAGCTTTGTACATTTTGTGCAAGAGACATCATGGTTTTAATAATGGGTATTTCAAAATGCCTTTATTAAGTTCTTCTAAATAATATTTGCCCAGGTTTCAAACGCCAGAAAAGGACAGAGATGGGTCAAGCAAAATTACTTAGGTAAAATGGACTGCACCTTACTTAGAGCTTTTTGTGTGTGTGGGGGCAGAGGCGGGGGGAGACAGTGGCAGTGAGGGAAGCTGAAACTTCATTTGAAAAAACAGAATGAATAAAATCTGAAATATCATCACCTTGATGAGGTCACACTTGATGAGAATCACAGGAAGAAACATTTCAGAAATTTACAGGAAGGGAAAAGGAATAAAAAACCAACTAGAACGCGACCAAATTAAAGTTAGAAGACATATGCTCAGTGAAAAATACCAGATACTTCGTTAATGGAAAAACTTACCTATCCTCATACACAGGAAGAGCCAAAATGGCTTTCCATCTGATGGATCATCAGACTTCACTCACTTTTAAATGCTCATGCACCTTCTCAGTTAATAAAGTATTTTATGCAACAATCACAGTAAACAGATGGAAGATAAAAAAAAATTATACTGTATTACATACATAACATGCTAGAAAGCAACAGACAAAGATGAACAGCAGTTAAATTTCTGTAACAAATGTTTACTAAGAACTATAAATAAGTTATTGACATGAATTACTATTATGTAGAACATTGCAAAGGAAGAAAAATTTGAAGCACTTAAGAATTTGCTTAGGGACAGCTAAAGAAATCAATCTGTTTCTACTAAATATATCAGCATATAGCTACAGACTTTGGTTTATCATGAAAATGAGGTCATTCACATGCACAGTCAGGATGTACTATTCTCAAGGGAGGGTTATACAAAATATATCCCTGTAGCTCCATTCAGATTATACAGTGATAGTTACAGATGGGTAGGGATGAAATGTTTGAATATTTGATATAGCAGCGAACTACTAAAGGAGCATAGTGAGTAGTTCCATACAGTTTAACTGTTGATCCAAAACATGTATTATTTGCGTTTTAAAAATAATGAGTAAAGAGTACACTGAATATAGTACAAGATACTTTTTTTCAAGCTTGAGAGCAAACATACAAGTCAATGCTACATGGCCAAGATATTCCAAACTAACCGACCATTTTAGATGTCAAAGCTGACATGAATAAAAGGCCTTATGTACAGGAGATACTGCCCACCAACCTCTTGAAGGTCAAATTGCTTAAGACATGAACTTATTTTTCTTTTTCTATATTTTTCCCTTATAAACACTTGCAGTATTAACAACGTTCTGGTCTTTGATTAGTTCTGTTTGCAGCAATTGGTCTTTATGAGAATCAATACACAAATACTGTTATCTTCAATCTTAATATTTTACTGAGAGGAATCAGGCATATTTCTTCTGTTCAAGACAAGGGTAGGTGATGTAGTCTAGACATATCTGAATCAATCAGAAAGCATTTCTATACAATACATTATCAAAGTTTACCCTTTATGAATATATTTATAGCAGGAGAGTTTATTACTTGGCTTCCAAACAGTAGATGAACTCTACAGTCATTCCAAATATTCCCCAGTGTCTCCTGCTTACCGTTTTACAGCTTATCCCTCTCACTCTCCAGCTGGATTTTCTGCTATTTAACTTGTAATCTTTTTCCAGTTCAAATTACCTTGACTGGAGCACAGCTTTTTCAAGTACGCATACTGCTCCATACATCTGAAACATCCACCTAAGTGAGACTCTCTTTTGTCATGTTTTCTGTTGTAGTTAGAATATCTGTAGCCAAAATGCCTGATCATAGGCCACTTTCAGGGACAGTGCAGAACGTCTTAGCATTAACACCCAAGAAGAAAGGCTCCGTGCATGCCCAAGCCCCACAGTACTCGGCTCTCTCTCTACCCTACTCCCTCAGTATGGAGTCACAGCCACGACACTAAGATTTCCACTCCAGTCTAATCTCATATTTTTAACTTGTCTTGATTTTCCCAAGGAGATCTATTTTCACACACACAAAACAGCCTGTATGCTTTGCAGAAGTCACAGAACTGTTTCAAGAAAATTGGAACTAAGCCAGGCCATTTGAGCCAGAAAGTTTGAAAATTAACATCTTTCTGTCTGTTCATAAAGTGACTTGTGCAGCAGTAGCTTTGTTAAGAAGAGTTTGCTAAAAGTTGATAAATTATGCAGCCTCTATTCATAAACTGCTTGGCAAGTTTGCTTACACCCTCTAAAAATCTAGGATTTCCTATTTTGCAGGATATGCAAGAACACAGTAGCTCCCACTCTAACTGTTAAAGTTAAAAATAAGAGTCTTGATTTACCTTGCATCTGTGTAGTCCAGTCTATTCAATTGCAAACTGAGGGGACCTGTTGACATGCTCAAGGTCAAAGCTGTTGGTCTGAATTACAATATAACGGACATAGGCAGGCTGGAGGAATGGGCTCACAGGGCATAGCCAGTAGATCAAGGGAAGTGATTATTTCCCTTTAATCAGCATTTATTAGACCACACAGAAAATATTACATCCAGTATTGGGCCCTTCTCTTCAGGAAAGACACTGACAAACTTGAGTGGGTTCAGCAGGGGGCCACCACAATGGTCAGGAACTGGAACACTTGCACTATGAGAAAAGGCTGAGGGAATTCTGCTTGTTTAGCTTGCAGAAGGAGCAGCTTCAGACAATTCAGAAGATGGAGCCAGACTCTTTGCAGTGGTCTATGGTGGGAGAATGAGGGGCAATGGATCTAAGTTGAGATAAAGAAAAGATCAGATTGGGTAAAAGGAAAAGCTTTTTCATCATGAGAATAGAAACAATGGAACAGGGTGTCTAGACTGGTTACAGAGTCTTCATCAATGGAAGTTTTCACCAGTTGTCTGGGTAAAACCTCAGAACAACCCACACCTAGCTTAAATTGGGCCCTCTGTGTTCCCATGACCTAGGGTCCTGGACAGCCTCACACATTGCTTTCTCCTTCGGTTGCTCACCTCAGTGCTGCAAACATACAGGATATTTTTAGGGATGGTTAGAAAGAAGGATGGAGATGTACAAAAACATTACACAAGGGAAGTTAAAAACCAGCCCACTGGGCAAACAAAACCTAAACTCTTCCAGTATTTCCCATTGCTATTACTGTGCTATTTATGTTGTGATACAGATAAGACTGATAGGTTACAGGAGCAAATCACTTTGCAAGGTAAAGTAGAATTCCCTTAAGCCAGATGCCCCTGTAGTTAGCCTTTTCATGCTTCTAAAGGGAGTTTCCAACTTAACAGATGGCAATAATTTAACAACAGGCATATGACTTGGCAGATAAAAGGAACTGGCCATATCTAGAGTTGACAAAGGATCCTGTGTGACTATTACTTTCGTGTTTGGGAAGACCTCTGCCTGTCACTGACTGCAACTTCATGCACTGCCAGGGCCTCATTCTGCTTTGATTAGACTAGCAAGTATTGGGGATATGTATTGGAAACTCCTGGACAGCTGACTGTTCATCTCTGCAAACATTACGCTACCATAAAAAAAAAGTTGAAACAACCCATTGGGCCTACACTGACCCAATGGAGTAGGTCTTAAAGGACAGTTTTAGAGACAAGTGTTTTGCTGGTGATCAAACCTCTGGGAACTACAAAGCAATCTGCACAGTAAACCATTGTTCAGAGGGAGACATGGAAGTTTTTGTCATTATAAGGTCTCTTTAAATCAATAGGAACTAACAGCACTACTCACACTGGAGAGGTTAAGAGCCCTCACTTGGCATAGTAGCTGTTGCTAGGAATGACTTGTTATTCTTTATCAGTTGCGTGATGTCTCTGCCCGGGTCACAGCACACATTTTTTTTAATCCAAAGACTCTGGCCTAGTGCACCGCAGCTGGCTTGAGAACACTTAATCTTTTACTGCAAGCACAACGAAGGAAAATAGTCCTCAGTTTGGCTGGTGCCTATAAAACATTGGTTCCAGATAACTTCCCTTGCTTGGATAAAAACTCGTGTTTGACTTTTACAAGATTTGTTTAGAAATGTACAAAGTTTTTAATGCAAAACACAATGTCATGCAATTATTTGTACACAGCATCCGATTGAGGCCTCCCTGTGTTGGGACACAGGTGTTACTCAGGCATGGACATGCCGCATGTGTGTTTATAGGTACGCCGAATTCATCTTAGGCACTATCAGAAGATAACAACTTCACCTGCCTGTGTAGTGAAGAAGTATGAACAGATAGTATTGTTTAGTAACCATGGTGTCCAAGTGAACAATGCCCAGGGAGGGGTGAATTATTTTGTTCCAGTTTCCATAACTCATCTTTCCTACACTTCTGACTGCTGTCTTCTCTCTCCAAATTGAAGTTGTTTGTTTTTTTTTTAAATTTTGGAGAGCCTATTATAGGTACTATTGTTCTGTAGAAAGACTAATTAGATTTGTTATGCTTACAAATTCCTAAATTTAAACATAATTTTAAGTGACCCTTGCTTACATATTGTTTTCAAAATTGTATAAGTTTATATATAAACTTTTTTTTTAGTTTGTTTTCCCTGCCTTTGGCTGCTTTGTAATGAATATTTGTCAGGATTTTTTTACATGATGTGTTACAGTGAGGTAATTTTTTCCTTTTAGAAAATGTTATTTTCAGACAGGTTTTGAAAGCATTCTACAGATCGGATTTATATAACAATGCTACTGATTTTAATGGTAGGAAAACAAGAAAATGAAGCTCACTTTGTCTACCCATACCAGATATAGTAGTAAAATATTTTTATATGTACATACAATGTTTTTGACACAGAGTGGTTCCATAAAGGAGAATTTACTTTGGTCTTTGAGCAAGAGTTACTTTAAAAGGTTTCAGTGGTTCTCTGTTCTCTTATTGACTCATTCAAAAACCACCACTCTATTTGACTGACCAGCCAATGTAAAGGAAGCTATAATCTTATTAAGTACTAACATAACCTTTTCCATAAAACTGTAGTAAATTATTTAAGTCACAATAAATAACAATAATCTAGGTGCCCCTCTCTGTATATTCCCGATGAGAGCCATTGCAAAGTCTCTTGAATCTGAGACGCAAAATACAGCTGCTTTCATTCCTGGTAATGATTCATCCTTGAATAGCTCCCAAGAGGAAGAACTATAGTACAGTGGAATCAGGAGTTACCAGTGTAATCATGAAAGATCACTGTCAGGATGGAATTACTGTACTCCATATACTCTCTCACATTAAAGGGAAGACAGTATGTTTTACTAGCTGCAAGCATCTTGCCAACAGATCCTCTGCAACATTTGTGGCACGGTCTTAAGAATTGCTCTACTACAGAGCCTCTGCTTCATCCCACAGGCTTAAATCTTAAGGCCTCAGGCACATATTTGCCCGATTTGACACATCTGCAATGGTGAAACAAGCAGTTGACAAAATAGTCTTCTGAGATTCAGAATGTGATTTAAAACTGAACTACATAATTAATTGGTGAATGTCCTCTCTGGACAGGGTGTTGTAACAGATAAGAGTCAGTCAGTATGCCTAGCCCCTCCCTGAGCATCTCCTACAAGATGTGCCCCACTCTCTCCCAATGCGTCCTCAGTGATCGCGTGACCACCATTATTTAGTGCCTGCAGTAAATAAAGTCACAAAGGCTGTGAAGTTGCATTAGTCTTCAAACAGTAACTTTTCTAATATGAGAGAATATCGGAGAAAGAATATAAATTTTCCTGGTTTTAGTAGATTTGTAATGATTATCAGCAGTGCTTAAACCTGCTCATTTTGGTAGAACATAAGAAATCACATACTAGTTTATTTGCTCACTATTTGTGCTTACTATTTCCAGAGTGATGAAATTTGCAGACATGCCTTTTTTCATCTATATCCACTTCAGGCAAAATCGCCATTATCAAATTATTATCACCACATCCAGACACAATAACCTTCTCCTTTTCTTCCCTTTTTTTATTTTAAAGGGCCTAAAATATCCTATAGTATTATCCAGTCTAAGCCATCACTCTCTCTTTCTCTTCTAAGACCTGTACTTGTCCATTTTGCAATCTGCCACAGCAACATGGTCTTAACTAGTGACCTGGAGTCCTAAATATGGACAAAATTAGAGAGAAAAATGTATATATTCATAAGCTTTCTTTCTAAATGAATGTGTAATTATTCTTTGTTCTTAGTTTAAAACATCCAATTTTGGAACTAAATGGTAGGCTTTCCATGTTTCTGAATTTCTAAAACTTTCAAGGGACAAATTTAAACTTAAAGCCCCTTTAACCCCCCCAAAAAACTCTGTTCTTCCAAAGCCACAAAATCTGCATCCCTACATGCATAAATAGAAGTGATGTCTCTTTTTCCACTGGGATGACAGGAGAAGGCATTTACGTTCACCAGAATGAACCTGATGCTCCATCCCATGAACAGAATAACGACAGTAAGAGAAGGTTAATGTCTTACATCAAGCATTAGATGAGCCCTATGGTACCATCCTGAAGAACTCATAGCATGGATTCATGTAACTAAGAATTCAAATGTAAGTGAACAATTTCAGCTTTAAACAAAATATTGCAAAGTCCATTCTGCACAAATCTGAGACAGAGAAACAACTCAAACCTCCCTAAATACTTAAATCTATTTTTCCCTCCATGGTTCCTCTGTTTGATCTTTTGCTTGAAGGATACAACCCCTACAGTAACTGCATAATTAGAAGGTGCTATCAAGAACTGTTGGAAAACTGTGCTTTTTTTTTTTTAATAAAAAAAAATATACAATCTAATTACCAAATTGCAGACAACCTATTACATCAAAGAGGAAAGTCTGAAGCAAGAAGCTAAATTCCCCAAAGAGTTACTGGAAAACACAAGAGCTTGCCATATATCCATTTGAGATATAAAATGGTTTGCAGTCTATTTGGCCGAATGAATGAGGTGTTCCCTAGTGAAGACAACCACAATTAGTCACTAAAATATTTTCCTGACTATGAAAGACTAATGTGGTTTTAAAATGTCCAACTGATAATAGTAATAGCAGCTTACTATTTAGAATACGCATTTTTTCTTCATGGGAACAAGCACAATAATTCTGTATAGATCTTTAATTTCATACCACAGATGTTGCTTGAGCAATTGTGTAGCAACTTCACAGAAAAATATCAACAGTACTTGATTTTTATTTTTTTTTTTTAAATCTATATTTGAGAGCCTGAAACCTTACAAGATGATGTTAAAAGTAATCTTGACTGGGCAAAACTGTAGCATGCTTTGAGCAGAACAAACAGAAACTGCTGCGTTCAGAGACAGAAGGCATAAGTTGCTAGTACCAATTTAATGTTTTATACACTTGACACTATTCCTGTTGTATCTACGTACTCCTTTTATTGCCATCCTTGCAATTTGCCCACTGTTCCTTCCCTTTTCTGCCCCCAAAGTCTGACCTGGCCCTAGCTGTTTTAGTGAGAGCTTTGCCACTGAATTGAGTAATCACCTCGTCTCTCTCTCCCTATAATCTTTAATAATTTCATTAATAACTTTTACTACTACTGTTTCTGATATTTATTATTGCTGCTCTTACATTTTTGTGTAGTAGTTCTGTCCCTAGCTAATTCTCCTTAAAATGAGCTTCCAATATTTCAGTAAGTTCACCCACCTTTTTAAAATAATAAAGATTTAATAAATAAATACCCCCCTCCCAAAAAAAATCCAACCAAAAAAAAAAAACCAAAACCCACAAAAACTCCCAAACCACCACATCACTACTCTTCTCTGTTCCAGAATCATGATTTTGGTTGAATTGAGGCATCTTCTCCCTTTCCCTGTAAACTGTACATATTCCTCAATCTTCATGCACTTCTTACTGTCTTCACTCTCTAAATCAGCCAGTTTGCAGCCGCCTTCCCCTCTGATTAGATAGGCTCAGTTGCAGTGAGACTGAGAGAAACTTTGCAGTATGTCCAAGATAAAACTATTAAAATTTGTCTTTTTCTAAATCTACCTACCTTGTGCATTCCAACTCCAGAGTTGGAATAAGAAGGTCCTTATGCTCACATACAAAGTATGTGGACCATGCTGCTTTCTCATTACAGCATTCATTACTGCATTTCAAAAAATACTAACATTAATCTAGTAGTTTACAATTTCAAGCTGTTCACATTTCACATGACCCATCTCATTTCATATTTGTTTTAGAAATGTTTATTGTTTTGGTTAACCTGTTCTTTATTTTTTCTATAAAAATTCATTGCAAGGGTACTGTGATATTTTGTTTGGTTTTGACTGTGACTCTATAGTTCAGCATCCATTTGGATACATATGTACGAATTATCACAGCATTGATAATCAGCTACATCTCTCTCAAACATACTTCACCTTCCTGAACAACATTCCACTCTTTTACCAAATCCTAATTACGCTTCCTTTAGTCTTTATTTTTGACTTCCGAGTATTACCTGTCAAATACTGAAAATACACAAAAAAAGATAACATGCAAGTCTTCTGGTTTTGTTTCTTTCCCTCATGTTGAGGTCTTTTAGCATGGAATTGATCACAGGAAAGACTGACTTTTTATTCTGTTTATGTCGTCATCTGTTGGGGACAAGGGACAGTTATATTTGTTATTTAGAAAAGGTCAATTAAATCTATAAATCCTCTGGAACTTCAATATTAAGTCTTATATCTATTTAGCCCATTGTGTTCTCAGCTCTCCAGGAAACCCACAGGAATAGCTGGCATATTTTCCCAGCAAAATCCCTAACACTGACGTCTTGAACTTGAGTCTTATTTTAGTGCTGCAGAACATCATTTCACATTTATACAAAGAACGTCTAAAATCTTTAAAGGTCTTGGCAGCCATACCTTATGAACAGCTATTACCACAAAGGGTAACTTATATTTAGATGCATTAAAAAACCTGAAGGTGAGATTGCTCTTTCCCCAATATTTCAACTCATTTGTAGATTGTAGCTGTTTTCTTTCTTGACCAAAGCCATAGTTTCCGTGATGTTAAAGACAATGTTTCT
Organism: Psophia crepitans; assembly: GCA_013399095.1. Classification (NCBI taxonomy): domain Eukaryota; kingdom Metazoa; phylum Chordata; class Aves; order Gruiformes; family Psophiidae; genus Psophia; species Psophia crepitans. The sequence continues at coordinate 1,519,202 of VWZZ01004514.1, forward strand.
ACAGAAAAGTAAATTGAATATCACCAGCAAAACTCTCAGGTCGGCAGCTGACCCCTTACCTTCCCAAGAAACATAGGAGGAGGAGGAACCACACACTTGGTACTTTTAGCATGGAATTGACTAACAAGCCCAACTACAACTTATTCAACAGTTTCAAGCAAACGTTTGGTGCAAAATATCAGTGATGGAATTTGTAAGAGTCCTTCAACCCTACAGTATCAATAAAAAGACTGTGCCCACCATCTAAGTCATTGGCAAAAGAGATATAGAGAACCTGTTCCCCTGAACCAACAGGTATTAGAAAAGTAAGCTAGTTGTGCAACAACATGATCTACACAACAACCTTGATACTACCTTTACATTGATCTCAAGTCTGTCTCATACAGGAGCAATTCCGTAACAGAAATCTGTTTAAATGGTGATACTGTTATCCTTGCTTCCCATCGTGTTGGAGCTGTATGCAGGAAATGGTATGGTATGGTAATATCACAGATCACACTATCTTCCGTAAGTACTGCCAGGAAAGACAGTATAGGGCACTGGATTATTTTCTTGTCCTATATGTGTGCATTAATCTGCACAGCAAGCTGTTTGATTCGCTGCAACAAACTCCAATACAGAAACTCTATAGCTGCATTAGTATAACACTGTAGCTGAGTTAAGACCACCTGCCAGGAGTATCACACAATACCAGACAGCTTCTGGCCAAAGCCAAGCTCTGACAACCAGATCGAGTAAGAACAGAGGAGTTCATGTCTGTATTTGCTAGTGTTAACATTCCTGTGCCTGGCATAACAAGTCTTCTAACGATTTTTTAATCTGTGCAATACTTCTAACCACATTTCTCTGTGCAGTATTTTTAAAGAAGGCTCAGAATATGCAAAATACTATTTGAACAGGTACCTAAAACCATGCTGGGTTGCTTCTCAGTCAGCAGACCTGAAGCATTCTGGGAATAGGAATGCCAATGTTAATTTCAAGATACTTCCATACTGAATCTCCTTTCTTACATTTTCTTCCTACCTTGGTCCCACCTCTAATGTATGATGTACATTTAGATTTGATTGGGCAGTATGTCTCTGACTTACTTTCCTTTCAATGATACCACCAAAATCATCTTTTGTCCCCAACAAATAGATATCAAAGCTTGTACACAACTCATAATACTCAGTACACATCTACTTAATTAGTACTGCAGAGTAACAGTGAAAATCAGGTGAAATGAAATAATAAAAAAAAAAATTGTTTTTTTACAAACATATATAAAGTGAGGCAAACTCTTTTTTATTGGCAGAGGTGTTACTTGCAATAGCCTTATTTGACCCTGGATATTAAAACTTTGGTTAGGACAGACATTGGATGACTGCTGCACAAGATGGTCAGACATGTCAAGGACTACAAAAAATTTCTCATGGTCTTTTAAAAGAATTTTCTCATGATCCTTTCAAACATCATCTGGACTTGCTTATGCAGAGATGTTCAGGAAAGACTCAATTAGCTACATAGCTACATGAAACTAATGAGCGTAAGTTAAAGCATATTCAAAATCCAAATAGGATCATCTGCAAGGGGATTTAAGATGCTGCAGCTCATGACCACTAATCCTCTACTAATCACAGAGTCATCCATAGCTGTCCTAAATATTTCCACAGGGAGCTAGCTATGTTAAGAATCATCCAGTATTCTCTCTCTGGATTCTACAGATTTCCATAAAACGAGAACTAAAATCTCATCAATTGCACTATTGAAACCACAGAATTTCACTTTTTACACTGGAAAGACTTACCCTTCCCTCTTTTGTAAATGAAAGATGACTCACCAAAAATCTGTATAATACTATGAGAAAGTGAGTAACAAGGCATTGTTTATTGTTGCACTAATATATCTGGTTGTGACCCACATAAAAAACATTTCGCATTTTCTCCAGCAAAGCTAAACTTCCAAAACAGGGGATAGAACAGTGTTTACTTATATAAAACAACTGTTTAACAAAAGAAAAATACGTATCCAAAACCACACAAACACCAAGCTTGTTGGCCTGCATTTTTATTGCTTTAAGGACATTTTTCTCTTCATGTTTTTCGTAGCACACCAATCCCGACAGGCTGGGCTCTACAGGCTCCAATGGAATATAAATTAATCTAATTATGAAGAAGTATTGTGTTTTCAGGGGCAGAAAGAAAACCGAAAAGCAGTATCACAATGCCATGCAGCAATGGAAAGTTTTGTATCCGATTACCCTACAAATTTCAGCTTTACACAGATAAGAATGTCCCACAAAATGTAAAAATCTCAGTTTTAATAAAGATATAACTTACAGGTGAAAGACTTTGGGGTTCAGGAAAAAAAGTAAAGTATGTTCATTTCAAGAACTCGCTATCCACGAAAAATAAATATACAGAACTTTTATTACTTCAGATGTCAGTTTTATTACATCTTTTTTATTGCATTTGCAGATAATTTATCTAATTTTCATTTCTGCATTTAACACATCTCTTGCTTGTACTATTTTCATGAAACCATGTGCCAAAGACTATGCTTCATATAACTAAACTAACGTTTGAGAAAAGAAGAAGGATAAATAAGCCACTGAGGTCCACCTCTCTAAAATGAATGGGATCTTGAAAATACATGCTTATTCTTCCTGGCAAAAAATCCACACATTCTGTTAGCCATAGTTGTTTGAATAACCACATGTAGAAAAAGTTAAAGTATTGTGTCTTCATATATGATGACATGAGAAGTACCAGCAAACTGATTACAGAATAAAATATTTGACACTAAAAATTACAAAGATGATCAGAACCTCCATGTTTTCCAAGAGTTGCTGCTTGTTTTTTCAAAGCATGATGTTAATGCCACAAAAGGTGGCTTTTTTTTCTTTTTTTTTTTTTTTTAAAAAAAAGCAGCATGACTACACTTTTCAGATTTTTGCACCAGACATACAACAAGAATAAATTTCCAAACTTAGAATATTACTCTTCCATGTTGGAATGGAAAAACAATTGCTCCAACAGACACCTACAGTCTTATTTAGACTGACCTCAGCAGTAAGTGAGATTCAGGCCACATTTTAAGAGAATATTTTGAAACACTGACATGACTGAAAAATGAGGTAGGCTGAATCATAGACCTCAAAAAGACATATTGCACCAGATTAGATGGGTATCTTTCATAAGATACATGGTATTCAAAACAAAGGAAATTAAATAGATGTACTCTTTCTAGATTTTACTAAATATTATATTGCATAGTATACTGCCAGTTGTCCTGCATTTCATATACAGAAGTACTTTGGAGGAGGGAAGTTTGGAAAACTGGGAGGTAACTAGCAGTACTGTTGAAGGAGGAAACAAGACTCCCTAAATGGTTAGTTATGAGGCACATTTTTACAATCTTAGCACTAAGTAAACCATGGAACTCAATGAGTTAAAACTGGGAACACTGTCAGCAAATATGCAAAGTGATCTATCAAATTTGATATCTCAACAATAGGTATAATAGAAATGGGACTAAGCTAAGAAAATGTAAACCCATGCACTTTGGGAATAACAACAAGAAAATATCATTAGTTAAAACCAGAGAAGGATTAAAACCTGGATGCAATAGGCAATCACAGCAGGAATAGAATAGAATAGAATAGAATCATTAAGGTTGGAAGAGACCTCAAGGATCATCCAAGTCCAACCGAATCCCCCCACCTATTACCCACTAAACCATGTCCTTCAGTACTGCGTCTAACCTTTCTTTAAATGCCCGCAGGGACAGTGACTCCACCACCTCCCTGGGCAACCTGTTCCAATGCCCGACCACCCTTTCAGAGAAGAAATTTCTCCTCATCTCCGACCTAAACCTCCCCTGGCGCAACTTGCAGCCGTTCCCCCTAGTCCTGTCACTAGTTATCTGCGAGAAGAGGCCAACCATATGAACTGTCAACACCAACTTGATGCAGTATTGGAAACCTCCCTGTAATATTGAACAAGCAGAGTGTGGATTGTTCTTGTTTAAGAAAAATGAATTCAAATAAGGATAGACTGAAAGATTTTTAGAACTATAGGAAAACAGTCCACTATCTTCCAAGGTGAAATTTTGCTTGTTCAGCCTGAGGAATTTAAGACTGAAAAGGTTGTAATTGCCATCTAGAAGTTTATCACTGATGGAGAGGAGGAGTGGATGGGGGGAAGAGCTGTTTAGATATGAAGAGCAGGTTATTGCTGCAACAGGAGGAAGTACGTGCAAATTGTCATGAAAAAAATTTAGCCTATGAATTACTGAAGATTTATAATCATTGAGAGGGGAAATGGGGGAGATTTGCTCAATTTAGGAACCATTCATTACCTTTTATTCACAGTGGTTGAACCAAAACATCACAGCTGCGCTCACTGACTCTGGAGTGCTCTTCTAGTCCTGTGCTACATGTAAACAGCAGCATGTAGGAGTACTCAATTTCAAAGCAAAAATGTGAGTCCTGTGTATAGGCATAAGGACGATGCAGATAAGTTTTCAGGTTTGTTTGATAGGAAAGATCCTTCCATTCTTATTCCATTGTTGACAGATGCTTAAGTCTGACTCTCATGCCTCAGATCACTTTTCTATGTGCTAAATCATAAATCTCCAGAAGTTTTGTGCTTCCCAGAATAAGTATCTTCTAAAACAAATTATTAATTAAAAACAGCTTTCTTTGCAGAATATCCAGTTTTGACAAAAGGAGAATATTTTACAAAAATTAAAGTATATTGAAGATATTTTGGCTAGCTTTACTAGTCAAGCACCAAATAAAAAGGCTAAACACATCTCAGAAGTTATGATGATGGTCAGAATCAAACCATGAAATGACATCTTACGAACAGTTTACCAACTTTCACACAAAGTATCTGCTCTATGTTTTGATTCGTGAGATGGCAAAAGTGAGGTTATTGTATTGATCACTCTTTGTAGTTATGAGAAGTGAGTTTGTTAGTTTACAGAATCTTCATTTTTTGCTGGTTTCAAGTGAAAAAAGCTGCACATATTTGACTAATTAAGTAACAAGAATATATTACTGCTGGTTCACAAAGTGACCACAGCATATTTGGTTAATTAACTCAGAAGGGCAAGGCATATAGGAAAGCAAACATTTCATTTTGGATTTGGGAGGCTGAAAAAAGCTTTGAATCCTTATGCTAAATATTATTCGCTGGATTCCTTGTTATTACATACCACCCTTGTTATAATGAAGTCATTAAACTGCTCTTAATTTACACTAATCAAAGATTTAATCATCATAACAACAACAACAAAAAAGATTAATATGTATAGTTACAGAACATCAAGCTGCTTTTTCAGAGTAAACCATTCAAATTTGTTCTCTCTGTTCCTGACTAAATTTTCTTCCCACTTAATTTTTTAGTGTTAATTGCCTATCCTTTTTATTTTTAGCCTTTTATTATTTTCAACTATGTTTACATGGAAAATCTGAAGATTTTGTGTCTTGGACGATGGGTGACAACCAAACACAATTTTCATTATGAGGCAGAATCCCATAAAGCCATAAATGGAAATCAAAACAGCTGAACGTATCTATTAAGAAAACAGCAATTCCCCAAGCTGTTAGTGTTGACTTAAATCTTCTCCCATGAGAAATCACTGGAGGACAATGACTTCCCCAAAACCAAACTAAGCCCACAGGAAGTACTTCTATTATAAGACTTTATACTGAATGATAACACAGATGCATTTAGTATTTGTGTGTTTATCCCGTGGAATCAGCATATTATTTTCTGTTTGTTTACCTGGGCTTTTTCTCATTAAGGCTAGGGGCTATTTTTAGGGGTTCTGGTTCCACAACTGTCAGGTTTTTCAAAACACATTGTTATCAACTGCACAGTTATTAGGCCAGCTTTTCCTAGGAATTGCAGGTATCATTTCACTGTCTGTCGTGCAACAGGCATAGTACATTTTTCTTTTCTAACAAATACTATGATACTGTACTATCTTACAGATATGTAGTCCTTAAGAGGTAACAATTTAATTTTCTCCAATCATCTCTAAGTCCAGTAACTACACTATTTTTTATTTTATTTTCAGCTGGTCAGTCATCATTTTGCAGTCAGAAAGCATGACAATAGTAATCAATAATGCGCTACTACTTATTAACCTTGGGATATATGCCAGTGCTACCGAAGAAGAGAAACTATTCTAAAGTCACATAACACCAAAGCAAAGGAATGAATCAATTATTATTTCTGCATTGGATTGTAGCACCAAGTACTTTGACTTCTGTTTTTAGCCGCTATCTGTATTGATAATCAGTCACAGTCTTAATGATAACAATGATGTAGACACCTCCCAGAGTGGTACGTGCCCCATGGCACTACTCAGTCATAGCAATGACTCATTTTATGAATTTTTCCAATCACAAGAGGTGTGAAAAATATGACCACATTCACTTAATTTAAAAGTAGTCCCTCTCCTCAATCTAATCTTTTAACTACCCTAAACAAATGAAACTTGATAATGATCAGTACTGCCAAAAATCAAAATTCCTGAAGCAATTAAAGGAGCATACTAACATTTAGTACTCATGAAAGCAGCACCTCTACCTTGTATACAATGAGAATAAGCAGTGTGTTTTGGTACTGAACCTGAGGACAGCACAGTCAGAGGGTTTCTGTGTAGCTATGAAAGAAGTGATAGCCAAGAAGTGATAGTGCTAGCCCAACCTAGCAAAGATTTCCAGTGTACTGTTCTTAAGGTTAATTGACTTGGTTCATACCTTAAAGACTCTACTGATTTCAGAACTTCATATAAACTTTGTGCAAGAGTGTCAAAATTACATTTGGGGATGAAAATACTCATTAGGAATGGAAGATGAGCATTTCCCGTGATGGTCAATTTAAGGGGCAAAAGTTAAAGCCAAAACCAGATACCTTGATTTACGCTAGTCATGCTGATAGTCTTGCAGAGCACACATGAAGCAATTTTCAACAGACCACCACATGCTCTACTTCAGTCCAACACCAGTAGCTTTTGTTCCTTAGAACCATGGCACCAAGTTTCAGTGCATGCAAGGTAACCTACTAAGGTGTAAAACATGTGAGAGAAAGCAGTTACAGAGATTTTAGGACAGCTGGAATCTAGTTTATGCCTTGTTTCAAAATTAGGGTTACATGGCATGAAACAAACCAAATGTTTAATGTGGTGGAATGCACTAAATTCAAAGTGGTTGCACCATTCCTTATTTATTAGCTCTCTCTGAACTAATAATGTGCAATTAATTAATTCTGTAAACAATCAGTCATTATCTAAGACAGTACTTTACGTGAGAACAGCATTCATTTATCATTTATGTATTATTGAGCCATTAATGAAAAAGACTGCCTTAATACTATCTTGCAGCTGTTGGTTGATATGCAAGAAAATGCCACGTCAACAAGAACATGACAGAAGATTCAACGCATTAGAAAATGTTTGCCTTTGAGCAGGGAGAGGAGCAAAGCTTAAGAACCTCTCATCACTGGTAGGTTAAAAGGCAGCTGTACACTTCCGAGTTGCTTAAGCAGCTATGTATAAGCTTAAGCATAATTTTCTAAGCAAAGAAAGAAAACTTTGCTACTGATTCAAAACCTCACTTTCATACAATGCCTCAATTTCAAATTCAATTACAATAGCAGACTCCTTTATTATATAGGCTATTGTCCATATTCCTTAATCTTTTTGGGTTCCTGTAAGTTTACTAATAAGTGTTTCTTCAACATTACAAACAGGGTGGACAAAGATACTATTACACAATTCAGAACAAAATGGTAGAGTATTAACATGGATAAACTGAAGCCTAAACAGGATTCACAAAGTTTATACATGTCGTATTTTTGGTAATAGTACTCATGTGATCATGGAATTCCATTAATCAAGGTGCTGAGTCCTCACATATACAAGAGTTATGTCGCTACTTCAGAAACAAGTTTCGTGCTTGGTTATCATCTGACATTAAAGTTCTAGCATGTAAATGTAACCGTGAAACGCTAATACTTCTTAAACAAAGACCTATTCTCAAGGCCTATTTATGTTAGTAATTGTAAGAGTCATTCTCCATTATCTGCAAGGGACAAAGACTACTGTGCTGATAACTATGCCTAAGAAAATCCTTCCTGTAAAAAATCGCAGAGTACGACAGTATACCAGTGTGGAAGCCTCACATCCCTGAGGATTACCCTTGAACAGTATTACAAAGCTTTCGAATGATCAAGTTCAGCGCTGCAGTCCATTGACAATTAAATGTAATCCATAATAATTTTTTTAAAAAAATATCTCTGCATAGCTTTTCTAGTGGCTTTCAAAACAGTAAATAAAATGTTAACAGCTGTAATGAAATAAATGGAAGCTTTCTTTTATTCTCTATTTTTAATCAGAGTTAAAAACCCCAATATTTTCCAGAAACATCACACCTTCCTATGTTTATACTTTCTTTAAGCCTCCTATATCCTTCTGTATTTTTATAGTGTAACTTCTCTTTATGTAAAATATGCCAAATAGTGCATAATTACGTCTCTGTGTAGAATATTTTGCTTTATATCTACCTTTGTCAACTTCTATGTTTGCACAAAAATGTGATTTACACTATTTACATTAGAATTCACCATATTGCATGCAATGAAATGGATTCTTTTGCTTTCTAATTTTCCAATATACTCTTCTGCTGTTGCAGATTTATCTTCAAAGAAATAAAGACAGCATTTCTTAGGTATTACTCTCCTTGTCTTTTTTTTTTTTTTTAATAAAGTATAGCCACTCCTGCACTTCAGGACGCTAAACCCACTTCTCTGTGTTTAGCTTTCCTGACCATTATTTCACAGCTCTGCTCGGGTCACTGTACCACAACTTCAGTTGTGCCAGGTCTCTCAGAATAAAATACTTAACCCAAACACTAACTTGGGTTAGCTACAGGTGTAGGTGGTATGTATTAGCTGAAAGCTGCTTCTTCCTTAATTTCTTCCAGTATTTATCCCTTCATAGAAAATGAACGCCAAAGTGAGGTGAGATGACAAGATGATATGGTTCAACTTCTGCCTTATGCAGAGAAGGAAGAACTCACATACAAAACCCCTTCTCCACAAACACACAACCTAAGCACGTGGAATATATAGTGGTCTATTCCATCCCATTCTTCATAGGCTGCAAGCCTCAGCTTAATACCTTAAATTTATTAATCTTGGTTTCCCTGAACAGAATTAAATTTGTGCAACACAATACTTTTCCAATCCATGCAGAATGTACTTGCAATCTAGGATGAACTGTATTTCACCAGTATCCTCACAGTCTACGTAGCCCTCGATCATTTCAAAATTCTCTTGCAACTCTATTGAAGGTGATGCTCTGCTCCCACAGTAGAGTGACACGCACTGAAGTTCTCAAGATTCAGTATCTCAGTAGGAAAAACTAACCACTGAGGAAAAGCAGATATATGGTTACACTACTCCAACTTGAGTGATTGTGCAATGCAGCTACGAAGCTGACATAACCATGATCCAGTCTTTAATTAAGCTTGGGGTGGACAGAGAGCCTGCTGGAGCACAGTCAGCTCTTAAAGTACAGAAATCTGGCCTTGGAGCTGGCTGTGTTGGACACAATAACAGCATGCAATTGCTGCAGATCTTTCCCTTCCTTTTTAGAGCTAACATTAGTCAAAACTTCATCAGAAATAAATACACTGACCCCTCATCCAAAGAGGTGACATCTGGAATACCAGAGATTTTGTTTCAGGAGAGAGGGGAGCAAAAGACCTCGTTAAAACTTTGATTGTTTTCTCCCTTGGTGTGGAGATTTATGCCCTGTGTTAAAATGTTTATTGATTAATAGGTTGCCTCCTTGTCATTTTTTCCCCACTTTTATCAGTTTGAATATAAAGCCTAGAACTCATTATTACATCATGCACCCAAAATTACTTGCAAAATCTAGTATTACTGAGACGTTGCCAGTTTGAATAACCCAGTCTAATTAAGGACATATTTCCTCAAGGACAAGAAAAGTAATCTTAATGCATGAAGAAAAACTAATTGAAGAGACAAAGAGCTTGATAACGCACTGAAAAAGAAAAAAAAAGTTTTGAACTATTGAACAGAATGAGTGGCAAGGAAAGAGTAAACTATTATTAAGAAACTTACAATGATAATTGACCTAACATAAACAAAAATGGAAGAGTAAAAACAAGCATAAAATTAGGTGATATGTAAGTAGGTTTTCCTTTCTTTCACTTGTGGGACTAAAAAAAGCTGCTGTGAATCTCTGCTTGGTCAGCTATAAAGTTGCTAAAGGAATCAATCTGATTTGTATGAGTGATCTTGATTTACAGGGGCACTCATACTAGGTTTCTGTTGCCATGAAAAAAAATGTTTCAAAGCACATAATAAATTATTTCTGTATCTTTAGAAAGTGACCCGGACAAAATTAGCTTCCCAGTATAACTCTATTTATGCAATATAATACAGATTTTGCTTTGGTTTAGTAAAATATGGGGGTTGGAGGGAAAGTGGTAAGGTTAACGTCTCTTGAATTGTTGGAAGTACAACATTGTGTCATTTTCTGTTTAAAAAGAATCCTGCAACTTGGTTTTCTAGTAGATTTCAAAATTATTACATTTCTAATTACTAAATCTTTAAAATTAGATTTGAAGACATACACTTGAAATTTGAATCTGGTTTCATTTGTACCAGTGCAAACCCTAAGTAATTTAAGTTGCTTAAGACATCATCATATTTAAAGCAAAAAATAAAGCAAACTAGAACTATAATCTGCTCTTTTGTTGGTTTTTTTTTTCATTGCAGTGTTCATTTTCTTTAAACCATAAGTATAGCTGATTTGTCATTATGCTATACTTCTATTGTGACCTCAGATGCTATTAATTTTGGAAAATATAACGAAAAGCACTATGATAAGAAACTGAGTAAGAAAATATTTGAGATTATATGGGGAGAAAAAAGAATATTTAGAGGGGAGGGGATGAAATAACACAGTCTTACTGCAGTTTATCAATATATCACTAAAACAAGTATTTTGTACTGAAGACTAAGTAAGGTACTTCATCTTCAGCATAATAACGATCAGATCATTAAGAAAAGGATAAAGAATATAATATACTAAATTTTTTGGGATAAGCTAAGCAATATACATAACAATTATTTAAACATATCTGCGTGTGTGTATATGTATACACACACATGCACATATAAAATCTGGGTAATTCAATGGGTTCAACAGCAACAGCTTCATGTTTACTATTACCATTCAATAGCTCATTGAAAAATTGGATAAAATAGAAGGATACATTTTCTCTATAACATGTATTTCTACAAGAGCTAAGTTTTGTAAACAAAAAATATCTATTGTTGTTCTCATCACTTCAGTATTACTAGTTTCTTTGGCTTTTCTTTTTCCCCTCGCCAGAAAGCAGAAAAAAACCACCAAATGTATTGAGCCATACTGATACATCTGATTCCTCTGAAAGTATCTATCATCCTACAGTTGACGTCCACAAAGAAAACTCCCTGAAGCTAGCCAGCTAAAGTACAGAATTTAAAGAAATATATATAACATTCACTGAAATATTTCTGGACCTCGCACTTAACAGTTAAAACATACATATTATATGCTGTGATTAACTGCAGCAGAAGAATTCATATTGTATTTCCAAGAGTAGCTCTCAAAGTAGTTTCAGAAAAATGCATGCTTAAGGGGAGCTTACATCATATCAGATGTTCATGTATAATGATATCTGGTCATGCATTCTTTATTACTGACATGTCAACATTCATAAATGGTGAATAAGACAGATTATTGCTGTTTATGCTCTTAGTTTATAGTTTGTGTCTAGAATGGAGCTATGGGAATAAGTTCGTTTTGTGAGTTTCTAGGTTAATTTGATGCTTAATGCCTTGAAATTTATAGTAACTCTTATTTTAAACGTCTGCCTACTGTCTGTAGGCTAGCTGTTCCACATAAATGCTATCTGAACAGAAGTGGAAGGATACATTTCACATAACTGAACTACCAGAAATTATTAAAATGTAGTATTTTTCACAGTTTAAATTTAGTCAGATTCAGTTTGCTTGAGAGAAAAAAGTGAACAGGTATATTTTTCTTTCAGTGTGAATACACTATGAACCTAGCTACTGTAAAAAAATTTTTTTTCCATGACTTTTGAGGTCAAAGATCAATTTTGCTATTTAGATTATTTTGTCAGCTATGAAGTATACAGGTTTTAAAGCCAGATAGCAAAACCAATTAGAAGTATCCTGAAGAAAGTTTCAGTTCGAATTGTAGAATACTTGGGTTGGAATGGACCTTAAAGATCATCTGGTTCCAACCCTCCTGACATAGGCAGGGACGCTACCCACTAGATCAGGTTGGCCAGTGCCCCATCCAACCTAGCCTTTTTGTTTGGTTAACAGAGCCTTTGAAATTATGAATGATTCATAACATGGTAATATTAAATAATACAATACTATTAAAACTCTTGGAAAAGAGAAAAGGTGAATTTTGAAGTGATGTGGCTGATGTCTCTCTTCCTCACACTATCTGACCTATAGAAGAGCGAAAGGCACTTCAGTAATGGGACAGTGCAAATCGGAGCTGAATACAACTACAGAACGTGGCACAAACACAGCATAGAATAAGATGATAGATTGGCACCTGGCAATGTAATGCTACATACTATCTGACTTCTTTTTTTTTTGGAGTTACTGAAGAGACATTTTTCAAATGCATCAGAAATGCATCAGATCTTTACCAGGACATCTTCATTTTTTATCTCTGTGGGCCCAGCTCAGATGGATTTATTCAGGATAAATATCACTTTATGGTCCAAAGAGTCCTTCCAAAAAACATTTATTCCAAGACTCAGAACAGCTTATCACGAATATATATTTAAAAAAAAAAGGAGGAACAAACAAAAGACGACCTTGTGAGAGGTCTTTGGCTCTCTAACATATACACAAACGTATCAATCTTTACAATGGGACACTATATGTGACTTTTTTGTTTTTTTTCCTCCTAAAAACAGTATTTGCACACAGATGTTAGCTTCCTGAACTTCTTTTTCTGGCAGTTTTGAAGGCCATCTTGTGGCCATGGCATTTCATTGTTATGCCTCAAAACAGTTTTGACAGAGGGAGAAATTCTGATCTCACAGCTGTATCAGTCAATGCTAACACCACAGAAGACATCAGCACAACTGGGTTCAAGTGAGGTAAGCAGTCAAATTTTATAAAATAAACTCCCACTCAAGCTGTACAGTCATTCTGCTTATATTAAAACTGAAAACAGGATTTATTTTTTTAAAATAGGGATTTGATTCTGCACGTAAGGAAGGCTTCAAACAGAAGGGATTCCCACCAGTAATGAAACACCGGCTCCCTCACAAGGCTAGGTGACAACTCCAGCTCTTGCACACCCATTAAAGGAGCCCAACACTCAGGGTTAATCAGGCATTGAGGCATTTAATGAGGAAGTTTTCAGATAAACATACTGAAATCTCTGATGAAACGGCCTTGTCATTTGCAACTGAATGCTATTATTTCCTCAAGGAAGGACCTGAAGGACTTTATCCAAATCATCAGGGTATCTTTTCCTGTACTGCATACTACAGGTGCCAATGAGAATTTGATAAAGAGAAGGATGGACACTAAAAAAAACAAACACAAAACTACACCCCAAAACCCCCAAACAAACCCCCAAAAAACACAAACTGAGGAGAAAAGGAAAAGATAGTTCAAAAAGGAGGGACATTAATAGGTGTACACCAGAACACTTCTAAAACAACAACGTAGCATAATAATCCTTTTCCAGATTTCACGGCAAAAAATTTTGAAGGATTTTAGACATACATCGAGATGTTGTTACCTTTACAACAGACACACAAATGCACATTTCTAATTTATGTAAGTACAATGATATTTTTTTACCACATTGTGACAGAGCTATTTTTTCTTTCAAGATTCTTAACTACAATTCACATTAAAATATTAATTTCATCTATTTAGACTATTTTAAACACTAAATGGAATGATATGTTGTTGAAGGTCCATGTTAGATCACCTTTAATGTCTCATTTTGTTTTCTAAGAACTGATCCTCACAAGAGAGAAACTTCAGCTTATTCACTGTGGCTTATTTACTTTTTGGAAACAACAGGTGTTGCAACTTCTTTCTGATGATGAGTATCTTAGTCATGAATTATTTTCCCATTGACTAACGATAATTATATTATGAATCTTATAAATACCAAACATTTGTAAAAGGATAATTCAATATTATACATGCTGGCGTAATTCCTTTGACTGTAAGAGCCTTCAGTGTTATGGAATCTAGTACAGTAGGACAATGACTAAGGAGTGATATCTTTAGCTGATATTGCAATAGAAATAATAATGATATGCTATGAGCTGACTCTTTCATTTTAAAATAAAAATAACTCCAGAAAACAATTAATTATATTTACCATTCTAAAAATGCTAATGAAGAAATAATACACTTCCAGTCTTGGAACTGATGAAACAGTACAGCTTAATATTTCTGTCAGTCTTCCTCAGAGCTTAACAAAATGTATTAACTGAGGGCCTTACATTGCAGTGACAATGTGGGGACATGACAGAGACACTTACTACTAGCCCAAACATAAGTGGTAGGACAAGAGCATCTCTTCTAGCAAGGATGGGTTTCACAAAAGCCTGGCAAATCTTTGATGTCTGTACCCTCTAGTGCCTCTCTCCTGTTGCCAGAAGACTCTGGCCATATTTCATCTACATCCGCCTGGCAGCTCTGAGCCTGGCTTCTGCCACATCCTAAGAGAGATTCTATTTGAGTCCCCAGAAGTGAACCACAAACTTCAGGAAGTAGCAGTGTCTCCACAGTGGAACATATGAAAGGCGCCTCTGACAAAATCACATTGTGATACATTTATAAATCCACCAAGATTGATTGAAAATGCATGCTGGGTGGAAGAAACAAGGGGGGGAAAAGAGTTCATTGTCACCTGGAAGTGATTTACAAAACTGTGCTGCACTTGGTAACAAAATTAACATTTCCCAAACATGTAAACATTTCTCTGTGAACGGCTGAAGTCATAGGTTCCACTTTTTTTCCATTTTCTTTGGGCAGTCAGGAGAAAGAAAGCTGGTCATCACCAGGTCACCACCAAAGAGGTGTCTTGGCCACTGATCTATTGTGCAGGTAACCTTCACAGTGCCTTGAATAGGGACTGTACAGCATGCACAACACTCGATTACAAGATATTTTCCCCTCATTGCTCAAGTTGAAGTAGTTTGCAAAACAGAGTTTTCCTACTAGGTACAGTTTATAGCATACCTGTATTTTACAGCAATATGAAATGCCCAAGCAAGATGAAAGATGCCAAAGGCAGAAAGCTGCTGCTTGCAGCAATGAGAAATTTATTTCAACATCAGATGGGCCAAGCTGAATAATTACAATCTGTCAGCGATATTTCTAGATTTGCCCCAGACTAACTCATTCCATGTACTGTGTTGGAATAATTTGATTGCGACCGCACTGGGAAAAATCACTTCCATCAATTTCAACTGTTGTAATGGTGAAAGATATACTTCTATGGTTGGTTTACAGCTGGTCTGTAATGTGGAGAACAGTGTTACCTAGGAGGAAGTAGGTTTTTTTAGAAGGTGAAAGTGTTATGACCATGGCCACTGAAACATTGATGTCTTTGGCTTCTTCCCAAATCCCAGTGTGAGAAACCACACCTTCGTTATCTCCAATTTCCCTTGAAATTTCGATATGGTTTCACTTTTTTATAATTTTCAGTTGTGAGGCTGTAAAAAAGTAGCTATATTCCAGCAAGACTGTCCAAATTCATTAAAAAATATTTATCAACATATGCAAAGGCCTTTTGGGCAGATGAATCTGAAAACAGTTCTTAAATGGCTAATACACGAAAGCTGTGACTGTGGTGGAAGTTTGAGTGTTACAGAGTCTTCACAACATGAAGGACCACAGTTTGCAGCAATACAGGCACATTCTGGCAATCAAGGACAAGCATTAATTGTGAGCAATTCTTCCTCTTTCTCTAAAAGCAACAATAAAAAGCCTACCCTGGCTACTCAGTCCTTCAGAAAGCACCCTTATTGAACAACAGCTACAGATGCCTGGACTCTTAAGTGGCCGGTTTACATAGCAAGTGTTGAACCTGAAAACCACTACCACATTTACACACAGCACAGACATTTTTGCCATCTTGCTGTACTGGATCTGGTTACGATGGAGTTAATTTTCTTCATAACAGCTTCTATGATGCTGTGTTTTAGTTGTGTGACCAAAACTCTGTCAGTAACACACAGTGTTTTACTTATTGCTGAACAGTGCTTGCACAGCACCAAGAATTTCTGTTTCTCACTCTTTCCACTAAGTGAGTAGGCTGGCGGTGGGCAAGAGGTTGGGAGGGGATGCAGCCAGGACAGCGGACCCCAACTGACCAAAGAGATATTCCACACCATATAACATCATGCTCAGCAGTAACAACTGGGGACGAGAGGAGAAAAATCTTTCCAAAGTAACTGTTTCTGTCAGTGAGTTTCACTTGCACAGCACTGTCACAAATTCTTTGGCCTGGGACAAACTGCATTCAGTGTCCTGCTCCACTATGTATTTCCTTTTACAACTTCAAGTGTATCACATAAGCAAAGGTTTATTGACTTAAATATGTCAGGGACATGGAAAAGAAAAACAAACCCAGACCTCTAATTAATGTAGCTAGACAGGCAAAAGCCCTTGAACACACAGCAATTTCCATGTTCATAGAATTACTTTCATGGGGAAAACCCAAAGGAAATCTTCTGTCGTCACAAACAAGACACCTTTACAATGTTGATGGTGCCTTACTCTTCCTGGCTAAATATATATTTGTCCTGCTTCCATTACTCCATCCACATGGGAGGCATCCTAACAGCCTTCAAAGCATCGCATTTTGTTCCATGAGCAATTAGATGTATTCCGATTATCCCATCCACCCTTATGGCATACCCACAAGTCCTTCCAGAACTTACGTCACACAACTCCACTTGAACTGCTACCCATGACTGCTTCGTAAGAAAGGGGTGTGGGGGGGAAAAGTGAGCTGCAGTCTAGATCTCTGAGCTGACATCATGCCATGCAGGTCCACCTCTGCACCTGGCAGGGCACAAGAGCCAGCAGACAGGACTTGAGTTTGCTGCTCAGGGGCAGCAAGTGCCTTGGAAACAGAGATTCCACCTCATGGCTTACTCTCCTTAGTTAGCAGACAGGCTAGTAAGTTCTTCTTTGGAAAGGTTTTGGCTAAGGGCACTGACACAAGCCTGTTTTGATAATATTTTTACAGGCACTCTACCAGATAAATTAAACAGCTAGGAAAATCCCAACTGGTTTCATACAACCACTGAATTCAAGCAGAAGAGCACGTGGTCTGCTTAGCTATTCCAATTTACTGCCTAAATCAAGATTAAGGGCTAAAGACTCTGAGAGCAGATGATAAACTACCTTCAAAGGAAAATCCCAAAGAAAAAGCAAGTCTATTCAAGGCTCCCATTAGGGCCTGCAGGCCTGGTCTTAAGGAAGGGCTTTTAGATAAGTTGCCTTTGAAAGATGTCCTACAGAGATTTAGAATGGTCTGTTATTAGATGTGTGTCTCTTTTAAAAACTACAGACCATCCCTTCACTCATTTCTACATCTTTTGAATCAAAATAATCTGAGGCAGAAGAGGTGCATCCCCAGATTCTTTCCAACCTCAAAGATACTTTGTGTTCCAGCTGTACTTCTCCATAACACTTTCGTACCAAGTTCAGGGCTACTATGGTCATGTGAACCTGCAAGAAAGTCTAAAGCTTTTTCATATTTAATACCCCCTTGCCAAATACCCAGGTTAGGCTGCAGAAGCTGGTGCGGGAATTTTGTACATTGTCCTCAAAGGACTATGTGAGCCTGTGGCAAACTATGATCAGCCCCCAAACAGATAACTCTACTGCTCCAAGAAGACTGAGACGCATGGCATGAAGACATGGTGGTGGGCACTTTGCACTGCTGCTTTGTAGAATTTATATTAACATACTTGGGCTGCTCTCAGTCTGGGTGCTCTTAGCTTTGCAATCCTGGGTGCAAATAATTTTCTATAATAAAAAAAAAGTGTCAAAGGACCATGCTGTCTTGACTACGATTACAACTTTGTAGGGACAATAATTACTATTTAGTGCAATTCCAGAATTCAGTTTGCCCTACGTTTTCATACTACAATTTAAAGGGGGGGAGGCGGGGGGAAAAAACCACAACAAAAAAATCTGCATAACTTTGTCCATCAAATCACATTAAAATATTTTCAGTTCATACCTGAAGCCTTGTCACTGAAATCAATAGATCTACTTGTCAGGATACCTAAACACAGAGAACCTGAACTGAGATCCCATCCAGTCCTTAATGGATGACATCTTTCTTGCCTTTTGTGCAATATATTTCCATTTCTTAACACAGAATGATTTTAAAGAGAAATCAGTGCACAAATACAAGTAGTAAACATGGTAGGGAAAAAAGGAAGACACAAACAGGATTTCGTTCTTTCCAGAATAATCTTGAATTACTCTGATGAAAGAGTGTTTGGTGTCCTAGAAAGCAAGGAATAGGAGAGGAGAGGTAGTCCTTAGCAAGCCGAGTCTGGTTTTGCCCTGCTGTTTCTTGGAGTTTCTAAGCGCTAAATAATATTCCTGTTGAGCACAACTATTTTTACTCAGGGTGTTAAATTTTATAGCCTGAAGTAGAAGCTTCTGAGTACGGTATGAGTTTTTCAGTTATTTTAGCATTGAAAGCTATTTTATTTTTTAATATATCTTTGACAGAAAGAATTAAATCAGGATAGCACGGAGACTTTATTAAAACTGTATTTTGTCCTCTGCAGTGATTTTCACAGGTATTTCATCTACTTTTTCAATCTACAAGTATCAATGTAACATTTATTAGAGCAAACACTTTTTTCTATTGACACAAAGTTTTTTGAAGTTTTTAAAATACAGATTTATTTATTTTTTTAAACTCAAGATCATTTTGGTAAAAAATTAGTTACAAAGAACACTCCTGAGTCAAAGAATATTGCTTTGGAAAAGAATGGTGCAGTCACCCACTCATTGTGGGATATTGCAAACTCTGGTGTAGGAGGAGGGTAAGTAGATATTGCAATATTCTGTATTAGTCCAAAACCACAGACCATGGCACAATGAATTTTCACTTAGGTGCAACATTAAAAATTGAACATTAAATCTAGGGAGCTGTAGTGAGGACCCACACCAGACACACAAGTTCAGATGAAACAAACACTTCTATTTGCCATTTAAGTTTTTTAATCATGGACTATGAGTCAATAAAACATCTTTCCAGCATAGCTACAACTTTTGTCTTCTCATAAAATATTGGTCATTTTTCTGGACAGTTTGAAGACACACAGGAATGTAAGAACATGCAGAACAAAAGAACACGAGAATACTGCAGGAAAGAGACTTGAGCACAGAAATGAAAAATATTGCTAGTTAGCATTGAAAAAAAAAAAAAACAAACACCTCCTATCACAAGAAAATAGATATGTTCTACCAAGCAAATCACTTAAGTGTCTGTAACATGAAGTAATTCTTCCCAAGATTTTAGAACAGGAAAGGGAGCTGAAAAATACAGGTTGGTGGAAACTTCCTGGGGGAACTTAGCGCTAATTTTAACCTGAAAGTTACACACTACCTTTTCTTGCAACTTACCACCTAGAATTAAATCACTATGGACCATTTTGAAAAGTTGAGCACATGTCAATTTGTCTTTACCTTGTTGCTATTGATTAGTTAAAGCTAAACTGCTTTATCCTCAGATAACTGCCTTTCAAAGGATGGGATAGGGAGAGAATGGTAAATGGCAGGCAAGAACATGGAAAGCACTTGGTAAGAACCTCAGCTGCTTGGTTAAGTGTTCACCACAGAGCACGTGGGTATTCTATAGTGATGTGTAAAGTCTTGCTAGCAGCACAAATTTTGGGGTTTTTTACTTCACTTCTGGCAAAAGATACAGAAGTTCCCCTTTGAATTCAGCATGTTGGATTATGCAAAGCCAGAGCTGGGAAGAAAGGAGTTCATTTACTTCTATGTGTTTTTGAGCAGTAAATCATCTTTTTTATGAGTGAGTTTTCTCTTCTGTGAATGAAAATAAAGGCAGGTACCAGCTCATATCACACTACTCGTTGCTCACTCATCTACTGATTTTGCAAGGATGTATGGCTCAACTTCCTCTAAAGATTGTTAGGTTTTAAGGGAGGGTTTAGTTGAATATTCACCCATTCCAGCGAAATCAGGAAATATGTGACAGAAGGGGAAAACTTTGAGGCCGACTTTGACAGATTTTTTTCTTGGACAGGAAATATTTAATGAAAGCAAGACAAATAGAACCGAGGCATTTACTATCTAAAAATAATAGATTCTTTTCCCCAATTATATTATCTTTGCCTACTTTGGATAGATTTTTTTTTTTCTTACTGATTTGATTGCATAAACAAGAGGATTCCATAGCAAGAGACAAGATGAAAGAATAATCTGAATCTTTCTTCTCTTTCAAGTCGTCCTTTTTTTTTTTTTTGCTTGTTCCCTTTCATACCTACTTCATTATCATGGAAGTAGTTCCAGGCAGCAGAATCTGCACAAGCATGAAACTTCATAAAATTTTTGGTGTTGCTGCTGCATTTCTCTGGAAGAATGATAACCCCCTATCTAGCAAAGCTTACCAAATTGTGAATACTGGACTTTTTCCACACCTAAACACACACAGACATTTTTCTTGAAGTGAAATACCATCAGTAGAGTAATATGGTATTTCATATCCTGCAAATATTCTAAATGCAAATATTCTAAATTCAAAACCCAAATGTATAGGGTATGAAATGGATGTCTGAGTTTGCAGATGAGAGGAAAGTATAACCGTGGAACATACTGCAGCATCAGTCAGAGAGATTTCCATGTCAGGGAGATAGCAAAAA
Source organism: Psophia crepitans (assembly GCA_013399095.1). Taxonomy (NCBI): domain Eukaryota; kingdom Metazoa; phylum Chordata; class Aves; order Gruiformes; family Psophiidae; genus Psophia; species Psophia crepitans. The sequence continues at coordinate 1,540,227 of VWZZ01004514.1, forward strand.
CACTAAAGTTGTCAAATAATCAGGTATTGGTGGACCACTCATTCCTGTGAAATTAATGTGTATAGACACCCTGCCTCCACCATTACCCTTAGTGAAAACCTGAGACAGTTGAGCTGAAATATATATAGAATTAATCGCTGGTGGTACAATGAAATACATCCATGCCATAACTCTGCTTACCCTAAAACACAAACATAATGAACAAGATTTTTCTACAGTTTAAAATTCATTAGTAAGCCAGATAAAGATACCTTTCAACCAGCTAGAGTACAATGATTGCAGGCTTCTATGTTCCTTCTCTTACACAGCATATAGAACACTCACACCACCTCCCTAAGGTGTTGTAATATTACGATGTTCAGTATATTTTTAATATGGTGAGACTGGGTTCAACATTTCTTTTTGATAAGAACAGACACTTGGCATCGCTACTATTCTGATCATCCCAGACATTTGTTCAGAGATGGTCAACGTTTTGGCAGGGCAGGAATTTGAACTTCAGAAAACGTTCAGCACTAAGCCGTCAATTGTAAAAAAGAAAGAAAGAAATAATAATAAAAAAATTGGCTCCAGAAAGATGTACCAAGACTAAGTTTCCTGAGCTGCTGATTCATCTTGGTGGAGCTCCACGCATGTGCTGTGAGTTCCAAAAACATCTTTCCTGTGTATACAAGTCCTGGCCAAAGGCATTACAGAATCCAAACTTCAGCTGACAACATCCAGAAATGTTTTGCAAGCTTGAAACATTGCACCGTAGAAACAGCATTGCAAACTCGACGTAGATAATATGCTGTGCCTACAACGCAAAGAGCAGTCCACATTTTGAAAATATAAGGACCACTTTCTCTCCCTGTTTTTGTGCCACTTTGGGGCATTACAACCATCTTCTCTAACAAGGATTTCCTGATGCCGCCTTTGGAAAATTCTTACAGTATGCCAGTGCCATGACACAACCCCTGGGACAAAGAAAGGCTTAGTATACTGCTTTCAGACTGTCTGAAACTACCAGATGTTTTTTGGAGAATGTTCACTGCTACGCATGCTAGAGCCAAACCCAAGTTATATTAATGTATATGAAAGTAAAGAGCAGACCTCAGCTAGGCTCAGCTCTAGGAAATGGCAGGAACTCCTCAAAGTTTGCTTTCCAATTTACTCTAGAATAACCGAGTATTTGCTGCTGCCCAGCTTCCAGCCCTGGTATCTTTTTCAACTGCTTTTACAGTTATGTAGACTGAGGAGCAACCTCACTTGAATACATAACTGAACAGAACTCAGATCATGGCAAACCTAAAAAACCTGCAACACTGACAAGACAGAGCACTTATTAAAAGAAAAAGTAACATGCTAGAATTGTTCCACTTCAGGACCTTGCACAACTTCACCTTACACTATACTGCTTAAAAATACAGTAATAAAAAGATTGTTTGCATAATTGTACCTTTGTGATGGAAATAGCCACCTTAGAAATTTCATTTATAGGAAACTACCCATAGTACACCCAGTTATGGATTTGAGAGACAGGTTAAGTCAGTGCAGTATTGTAATGTTGTAAAAGTCCGGATTAAACCCACATTTTAATGAGAGATGTGCCGACATTTCAGCCATGAAAATAGTTAATCTGTGATTAAAATTAACACTTTCAAGTAGCATAGATTGTTATCTATAAGCCTTTTATAAAATTTCACACAGTTTTCAAAGCCTTTTAACTTGGTCAATAGATCTTTTGACTGCAAAAAAGTCTGTGACTAGAAAACAAGTTTGTCTCATTCTTAGAAGCAAAAATCATCCAGACTAAGCACTCAGGTCAGACCCAGAAGAAGATGTTTGCATCTGAATGACTCTACACATAAAAAGAGTTCCCAATGAATCTGTCTGCCCAGTTCTCTTCCACAGCTAATCCATTCCTTAAGAACAGAGTTTTATAAGGAAAAACTATGTGCCAGTATTAGAACCAGCACTACAAAAACAGAAGAATGAAATAAGAGCCTCATATAATTTCTTCCTTAACCATCCTAGCAGTAGGCTTTAGATTTGATACAGAGCCAACTAAAGACATAATATAAGAAGGAGGCGGGGGAGGTTGGCTTTAAGAAAACATTCTTAATAATCAGGGAATCAAGAGATACCTACTAAATACTTCTATTCACATTTGATTCACTTTGGACTTTACCATTTAATTGTTCAATTAACTTTTAAAATGGTCAGTCTCTCTTCACATTCTCTCTCATCTGTCAACCGTAATTTTCTTCTTTAGAATGCTTCAGTCAAATTACTTTGTGTTTCCAAGACACTAAACTACATTCATGTAGAGTACAGAACTTTTTTTATCATAAAATCTGTGTCATACAGTACCAGTCTGTCAGTCAAACCAAAAGCAGAGAAAGTTATGTTGGCAGAATTGCACTGCACCATAGATTGCTTTACTTTTCCCAATTTAAAAAAAACCACTCCAAACCTAAAGACAAAGTGATGTGTAATACTACAGTGAGGTTGTATTTTGCCCCAGTTCTTATATTTTGCAAAAATGGAAAGCAGTAAAAGCCGTACTCCACACAACAAATGGCAAATTCTGGTAATTAAATGTTATGAGTTCAGTAGTCTCCCACTTGTTTTCCTCCAACCTTTTATCAATCTCTTCTAAAATGTCATATCATATGCCCAAATTACTTTCCTTATATTCTGATCATCTGACATTTTGTGAATAGGTCAGCACTACAGCACTTTCTTTAACTTATAGTACAATTCTGACTTCTGTTCAGACATAATCTGACTTTTTTTGCATATTCAGTAACTCCCTGGCACACTGTCCTACTGAAATAAGAGATGCCATTCATGTTTATTGTTAACATGGTCTTAAAGAACCACTTCATTCCTGAGTCTAAAACATTACAGAAACTCAAGAGTATAAAGCAAAAACCATTTACGATTATAGTTATATTTGGGTTTTATCAACAACCAAAAATCAGACCCATCTACTCTAAATGCCACCCTTCTAACAAGTGGACCATCATGGTGGTCAAGTATTCTTTGAACCATACCTTCCAAAGATATGAAAACTGTATACCAGAATTTTGCCACAGATTATCTTCTTAAGTTCACAGCAACATAACTTTAGGCATATTAAAACAGAATTGGATTTTTTTTACTCTGGGTTTTCCCAGTGATATATGCAATCTTTGACTTAATTTTGGCATTCTCCTCTTTTTCATGTAACTAACTCAGCCAGAATGCTATGTGAACACAGTATTTTAAACTTAGTTTCTCTTAACTAAAGAAACTATGTCCTTCTGTGCAAGCTTTTTTTTTTTTTTGGCTGCATTATTCACCCTATACCTAAGAATACTTCATTACTTGGATTGCCTACATATAACCTTCTGTCCCTTGGCTATTTTCCTTGCTTGGAAGTACCTTGCTAAGACATCTGGGCTCATGGCAGTTGCTTTAGCCATCTGATCCATAAGGATAAATTCCAATTTTGTAACTTCTTAATGGCTTAGGATAACAGACTTTTTTTTTTCTTTATTGCAAAAGACAATTAAAAATATTAGGCTTTTAGCATTGCAATCAGGAGATAGAAGAAAAGCAGCTTCTGAAGATGTGAATATAGAGCTGCTTTAAATGGAAAATATGTCTATTTTTCATTCCTCAGTATTTTCCATTGCTGTATTTCTGCAGTGTGGAAACTAGAAATCTTTGTAAAGCAGAACAGAGTAACACTCATAAAACTTACTATGCCAGCGAGACAGTTCCCTGTGTGATGTTTAATTGATGACTAAACACCAACAGGTTTTGCAACGGAGTTTACCATGAGCTGGGTGTAACATATACCCTAGGGTGAGTTTTTTCCTCGGCTGAATAAACACAGACAGGCAGAACTAGAGTCACAATATTGCTACACAGAGCACATCTCCATCTTTCTTGAGCACAAATGCATGCCTGGAGTAAAATTTCACTCAATGCCACCTAAAACCAAAATCACATCATGCCCGCCTGCCCATGTTTGCTTGGTTTTGTTTTGTTTTTTAAGTGTTGCATGAAATAAAAGCAAATAGATAGAGTATGCTTTCAGTTAGTGGTATTGCAGTACCAGTTTCTCAAGTGACGAAGTTTTTCACTAAAAGGTGAAGAGCAAATGATGCTGCATGTAAGGATATCATCCCTGGGGGTGTTTAAAGAAAGGTTAGATGTGGTACTTAGGGACATGGTTTAGTGGGTAATGGGGGAGGGAGGTCGGGGGGGGTCGGTTGGACTAGATGACCCTTGAGGTCTCTTCCAACCTTAATGATTCTATGATTCTACAATATTTATTAAATACGACCAATTAATGAAGAATTATGTAAAACAGACTTAGCATGACACAGAAAAAAAAATGCAGTGTACTTATGTATCACTCATTGTATGTAAAAAAGAAAAGGGAGATTTTACTTGAAAATACAGATTGTACTAGTGCTGTCAAACATAAGTAATTCACAGAAAATGGAATCTAATTAATTCGGTACTTTGTTAAAAGAATATTGAAGGAAAATAAGTTCAGTGTTATTTACTGATATCAAATGACCCATGTAATGTAGGTGAAGACAATTCAGGCATCTGGACTAATCCATACATTAAACCACTTTCATTTGGCCTAGAAATTGAATTACCTCACTTCAGAGATCTACAGCATGCTTCAGGTCAAGGACAGTACCCGGATTTTGACCTGGCCTGTTGCAAGATTATGTAAAAGACTGACATTAGGTTTAGACTCAGTTGAAAAATATATTTACCAAGGAAATTTTCAGCACAGGAACAAACTCTGAAATACAGAACTGCCCATAGCAGCAAGCTTTGGGCACTAAAGAGGATGAGCCAAACACTGCCTAATGGCTATATTAAAATTTTTATTTTAAAATATTGTTGCTTAAAATGAGACATTAATTTTATTTAACATAGACTAACAGACAAAATCGGTTGGGAGGTAGCCTCACACTCCATTTTATAACTGTGCTGGGAAAGAAATACAAGATACTTAAACTGACCAATACAGCAGTGTCGCTTGCATCCTCAGTTGAACAATAGCTTGAGTTACAGGTAAAATTGTTCATTGTCCCTGCAGGTGTATGTCAGTGTTAGTGAAGGATGCAGTGAGAAAAGCGGAATTTCCCAGGAATTAATTACCATGTAAAGGTGTTCTCAACTGCAACAGGAACCGATAACTTGGTTGACTTGTAAAAAGCGAGCTATAGAAACCTCAAGCAAGAAGATTTTGCTGTTAAACTCTCTATGGAATTTATCTTCTGAACTCCAGATACAACTCCATAAAAACATCTTTGAAATGCTTCTTTCAAGGGCTTGTCTTTTTCAAATTAGGATGATTGAATTTGTCTGATATTTGTTATATATAAAAATGAAACAAAACTTCTGCTGTCTGGGAGGGAGCTGCTGCAGGAGAGTGGTTTGTACATAACAGAGCAATAAATATCACTGCATGGTCAAACACTGCTGTAAAGAGGACACAAATTAAAACCCTGAATTCAAAGGCTTCCATAAGTGGGTATAACGTGAGTGTGTCCAGAATGTTAACAGGTCCATGCTACAGCAGACTTGGTTGGGAAGCACATTCCTGTGTGAAGGACCTTTAGTGGAGAGTCACTTGAAAGGGCTATTGAGTCCCCTGGTTTAGTATGCAGCATGTCTCACTTTGAGTGAGAACAGAGAGCCCTGTGCAAAGAGCAAACTGTGTAACAAAGACGAGTGGCAACTTAGGTAAGCCAGAACCAAATCATTTATGGCTGAAACATGAAAAATAAATTGAATTCCTCTTTGCAAATAAGAGCAGACTATAGTTGCAAAGGCCCTCAATTCTCCCAAAGAACATATGTCCCAATGACTACAGAAACTCACATTGAAGATGCAAATAAGATTATTTCCAGCACACCACACGAGTCCAATGGCTGACGTGAGGAAAGAGAAATCCACTGAACAAGAATTTCTAGGAATGTCCCATCTGTGTCTTCTCTGATTTACTGGATAATACTTTTCTAATGCTCAGCTATGCCAATTTATTCTCTACAGGGGTTTCCAAAGTAAATAATGTGTTTCTTTCAATCTGTGCTTCAAAGCATACTGATTCACTGCCTTCATTTTTAAGCCAATGTGATCAGACCAGTGGGCAGGTAAGCTCTGGAGAAACGCAGAAGGGTTTAAGGAAATATTTGCAAAGACTTGAAGCATAAGTGTTAACATGAACATAGATTACATAGACAGTATTCCCATGAAAGCACACCATTCAAGTGAGGCTTTTCCAGTTTGGGCTCATGGATTAAAAGCAGGGTGTAAACCACTTCATGTTTCCAGAGCTCAAAACTCCCTCCTTCTCTCTGCATCCAAGCCCTCCAAATTTATCTAGAAAGAAGATGTTTTTCAGCACTTACTGTCCTATGAAAGAAAAAAAAAAAGAAGGTGGGTTCATGAGGCTAGAGTAAATACATATACCGTAAAGAGAATTTGGCAACCCTTCTACTGTCTGGCTCTTGTTAGACTCCTACTGACACTCATGCTTGCATTGTAAAAGGGAACAGAAAAGGTCAGGTGCGTTCTTAAGCAAAACCAATGCCAAAGTTTCTTTGAGATAAATTTATGGCCAACAGTGTATGCATATAATTAATTTGTTCAGCTTTTTCTCCGAATTGTTGGAATCAAATGCCAGTTATATAAATTTAAAAAAAAAAAGGTTTGTGTGTATACAGCAGAGGATTCAGACAAATAAGGCTACAGAGGCATTCCTCAGACTCAGTACTCATTGGATTTTAAGGACAGGACCATCTTCATTTTTGAGTCTGTTTTTTTGGCAATACAAGCCTATAAACGCAAATTAGTTTTTTATTGCAAAAATTACCAGGTTTTATGCTTAGACTTCTAGTATTCCTCTGGGAAAGTTACTCCAGAAAAGTTTTAAAGCTTCCTTCTACTTTCCAGATTAAAGCAACTTTTATCCAGTTTATACACATCTATTCTTGTGCCAACCTTCACCGAGGGGAAAAAAAGTCCTCTAACAAATAGCTGGCACCAACAGCAGAGACCTTTACAGTCTTCAACTTTGTAGCTGAAGCAAACCAAAGTCTTCCAGCCCCTCCCAGCCCCCCTGAGCTATTACCATCATGTTCACTGTGTTTACTTCATCTTTCTTTAAGGTCTGTGTCAAAATGGTCTTAGGGCACCAATGTTCTAGGGCATTTCCAAAAGAGACTTTGGAGACCACCACTTTCACGGCATCATCACATGACTACAGCAGTTGTGCTTGAGGTAAACAGCAGGGGGGGGAAGATAGAAGCGTGATACTTCGGCTCCACTTCCAGATAGAAGAGAAGCTTTGGCTGAGGAGAGTAACCTCCTCTTTAAGTCCTTGTTCTTCCCCCCTTACCTCCCCACCCGAGCGCTCCAAGTCCAGCTGGGACAGTTAGGCTGCTGTGTCTGTGAACGGCTGCGCGGCGAGGTCTCCTCAGCCGGGAGGTGGGATGCCCAACAGTTACTCGCGCAACAGCAGCTGAGGAGATTTGGGCGGGGCCAAGAGCAATGGCCACCAAGCCCGCCCCATATAGAAGCAACCAGGCGGGAGCGCCAGTGGGCCGGGCGGGCACAGGGCTCTGCCGCCTCGCCCGGGGAGCAACAGCATCCACCCGGCAGAAAGCCACAGCCTATCTAAGCTCTGTCGCCACCACAACTGATGCAGCTTCCCAGATAGACCTCTGGCAGGATCAAACTGCACCCAGGTGTCTTATGCCAGAGGATGGTAGCAGTGAGCACAGCAGTGGGAGCTGCACTGAGGTGAAGGAACTCCTCCACTTAGCGAGAGAGAGGAGGCAGGTACGTTCAGGAGTATCAGGGAGTCTGAGGGAGAAATAAATTACTAGAACTACACCCTTCCCTGGGACAGGTCAGGCAGGCAGACCATGACTGGAAGGGGGTGATAAACTCCCAGACAACCCTGAACTTGTTCAAGACTTGCTGCTCCATCTGGATGGTCCCATGGGATTCATCCCAGAGTACCAAAAGAGCTGGTTGATGTTATCGTGAGACCTCTCTTGATTATTTTTCAATGGCCTTGGGAGTCTGGAGAGATCCCAGTCAACTGGAAGCTGGCCAATATCCCAATTTTCAAGAAGGGTAAGAAGGAAGACCCTGGTAATTACAGGCCTGTCAGTCTCTCTGCAGTGCCAGCTAAAGTTACAGAGAAGATTATTCTGGAAGTTAATGAAAAAGACTTGAGAGAGAATGCAGTCATTGGTCATAGCCAGCACAGGTTCATGAGGGGAAAGTCCTGCCTAACCAACTTTTATGACAAGGTCACCCATCTAGTTGGCCAAGGGAAGACAGTAGATGTGGTGGTTTTGGATTTTAGCAAAGTTTTTGATACCATCTGTCACAGTATCCCAGATAAACTGTCTAGCACACAGCTAGACAAGTTCATAATATGTGGGGCAGACAGCTGGCCGATGGGTCAGGCTCAAAGAGTTACAGTAAATGCAGTTACATCAGGCTGGTGGCAGTCACCAGTGGGGTTCCCAGGGCTCCATTTTAGAGCCAGTGATCTTCAATGCTTTTATATATGATCTGGATGCAGGAATCAAATGTCCATTAAGTTCATCAGTGATACAAAACTAGGAGCAGCTGTGGACTCCCTCAAGGGTAGAGAGGCCTTATGGAGAGTTCTGGATAGACTAGAGAGCTAGGCAGTCACCAGCTGCATAGAATCTAACAAAAATAAGTGCTGAATTCTCCACCAAGGACAGGGCAGTCCAGGTTAGAAAGGCACCTGGGGGTTTGGGTTGATGGCAAATAGAACATGAATCAACAGTGTGCTCAGCAGCCAAAAGGGTTGTGCTATGGATACTTTTGAGTCACCATTACCAATGACTTGTCTCTTACATTTAGGCCTTGCATAAAACGGAGCACTCGCAAACATCAGGTGAACTGCTGAAGTTAAACAAGTGTGACAGAAGTCCGTTCAACACTACTGTGAAGACACTTGCTCAGAAAGTAAGCAGCCTTTAGTTTCCATTAGCTGAATGATGTTGAGCTACAGCAAATTTAAGGCAGCACATACTTTTGGTCGTGGCCCATGTGTTTAGAAGTAAATGGAGAAAAAAAAAAAGTATTTCCAAAAAAAGATCCATCTCTTGGGATGTGTACTTAGCCCTAATTCAGAACAGACTCTTGATTCAACAGATTACCCTAAACAACCTAGTAAGACATTTGTTTCTCAAAAATAAAAATGTGTCAAATCCGTTTGTGTAATGAAGAAGATTTGGCTTTCTTTTTTTATTTCAGAACTGAGTTTTGAATCAACTGCTTTTCAGAACTTATACGCCAGCAAGTAAAATGGGTTTCTGAAGGATTTTATAGCTCTCCTTTTGCTATAATAAAACCATGATAAAATGATGAATGGAAAAGATATCTAACATTCAAAATATAACATTTTGATGGGAAATTTCTTAAGTTTTCTTACAAGCTTTATCTAACATGGCTATGAAGAAAAACTTCTCCCTTATTGTGTACATCAGGGTTTTTCTGCATTTGGCATAACTGTTTAGTTAAATTTTTGTTGATTTTCTGACTCTGAGACCAAAAGCAGAATTACGCAGGATTCAAACATTTTTCTTCTTCTCAAAGTAATACAAAAGTCAAAATTCATAACCTGTTCATTCTCTGCAAATTGATGTCCCCCATTTCAAGTCTTGGGCAGAAGATGACATCACAAGGGTGTTGTGGACATCTACTTGGTGGAAAGCCAAAATCAGTAAAGGTTTTAGGGACTTGCGTTGCAGCAGAAGGCAGAGATGTAGGCCTCTACATGAGCAAAAAACCCCTCGATAATAATGTCTTGCATTGTACAGAATGGTTTCCAGGTGGTAAAAGAATAATACTCCCTGTTTGCACGCTTCACTGTTCTCCAAGGGAGGAAGACTCATTAAGGAGCCTGCTGGAGTTATAATTTGTAGCATATTCATATCTCTGGTATTCAATTTCAAGTACAGAGCTTGTTCAGAAAAGAAAGAATGAATGAAAAGGCAGTCTTTTCATATGTTACAAAACCATATATCCTTCTCTAAACATCCAGAAATTAAAGGGAACCAGACCTGAAATTTGAGTAGCAACTGGTCCACATATTCTCAGATCATCCTGGTGACAACGTTTTTAGAGAATACTAATGGATGACATCTTGGGTGATAATGGTCACAAGTTGCAAAGTTCAGAAAAGGGAAAGAGAAGCAGTAGAATAAATATCATGGATCTCTAGGAGGGAGGCTTCAATAAATCAGAGAGTTGGCATGTGAGCTCTCATAGAAAGCAAATACAAAACCAGAAAGAAACAGAACTGGATATTTCTCAATAGCAAAGCAGACAAGACGACAGGAGATTGAGATAAACAAGGAGCCAAGTAACAAACTGGGATAAAACCTCCCAGGACACAGTTCCAGGAAGACCATTTGAGCCTGGTCCAGTGTTGCATCTCCTTCTCTCAATCCTCTCAAAAACACCCAAAAAACAAAGCCCCCAAAACAAACAAAAAACACCCCCAAAAACCCCAAACAAACAACAACAAAAAAACTGGCAGCAAGCAGGTAGCTAAAAATTAATCCTGGTGGTGAGAAGATACTATTTTGAGCTAAGCAGGGAATTAGCAGTATAAAGAATACATACTTAGCTACAAGAGGTATTTTCACAATGGAAATCTCAAGTATTTAGCAAATTGGCTCTTGTTTTCTCAAAGCCATTAACAATTACCTTTGAGAACTGGTAGAAGTTCTAGAAGACTGGAAAAGGGCAAAACCCTGGCACATGTGAGAACTCAGTTCCAGGAAAAACAGTGGAATCTTTTAAGCTTGTAAGTGCAAAAGGATCTGAATAATACCCAATCTGGATTTGTTGAAAACAAATGGAGTATAGCCAATACAGTATCTTTTTTGGGACAGTATCACAAGCTTTTTAGATAATGAAGAAATCTCGATTTTAATAAAGACAAGTCTTCGTTTCACATGACAGTCTGACAAACTGGGGAAACAAGTCTTAGACAAAACTAGTAAATGGTAGGTGGAACACTCAGAGGTTTTGTCATCGATCCTCTGTCAAGATGAAAGCAGGGTTGTACAAAGGACACCAGGTTCTTGTGTCTGCTGTAGAGCCAGAACTTCTCTCTATTTCAGTTAGTGATCTAGATGACAAAACTGAGACCATGCTTGCCAGATTTTAGAAGTCAACTGTGCTGGATGCAACTTTGCATCACAGTAAGAATGTGACTCACTGATGTCATACTACTAGGAAGAGACAAGCACTATACTTGCAGAGACACAAAAGGCTAGCTTATAAAACATACTGGTGAATTATTTCACCAAGGGCATTATTTGAGTACCTGGCACTGTACTTCAAAAAAATTGTACATGATTTGGAAAAAGTTCAAAGGGAAGCAGTAGACATTGAGATTACATATAAGCAGATTTTTAATCAATGGCTTAAGAGCATCAGGACAGAAACTATAGCTCACACGGTATTCCACAACTTAGAAAGTAAAGCTGAAAGAAATGGAAATGTTTAAAGGAGAGAAAATTTGTTTCAAAGGACAGAAAATATAGAAATGGTCTTCAAATACATGAAGATGGAGTAGCGTATATTCTCTATATTCATTGTAGGTAGAATAAGAAATGGCAAGCCTAAAGTGGAAGAACAGGAAAAAAAAATTGGGCTAGACATTGTTTCCTAACGATAAAGACAGCAAAGTTGTGGAACAGATTGCTTGGAAAGATTGTATATTCTTCAATGCCAGAAGTCTTTGTAAAGAGTCTGGGAAAAACAAAAACAAAACAAAACCTGTCCAGAATGACATAGATATACTTTGGCTCAGGAAAGTTAGGTGATCTGTAAGTTGTCCTTCATTTCTTTTTCTGGGCTGAGAAAGGTATGTTAGGGACTACCTAATCACACTTTATCACTTAATTAAGATGGATGAGTACATAAACCTATAATACCGGAAGTACTTCAGAATGAAAAGGAACTTTCCTATTGGATTTATTTAGCTACTAAGACAGAGCCAACAGACATATCTCAACAACAACCAAACCTCAGTGTATTAAAAGTATATACAGGCCCATAAACCTGCAAGGGTTTTCTTTTTCCCTTTTAAATGTATTGAAAAATATGTCAAATGCTAGCAAACTGTAAGCAGATTCTAAAAGCACACCAGTAAGTAGTTTACAATAAATTGTATTCACTCAACATATAGACAGACTTTTATTCTAATACCTTAGAACTAGAGTCATCCAACCATAAGTTGATTCATCCTGCAGGATATCAAGAGCTAAGTATTTTCTGTTGTCTCTTCAATACTGTTTGGAAGTAGCCCCATTTTGGAAAAAGGCACTGGAAAAAAACCTTTTTTAATGAGGACCTGGGAACCTCCTTGCTACTCTTGGACTCTTCATCTAGCCAGTTCTCCTAAATTGTGCTGAAAGCTAAAAATATCAACATTGAATGTCAAAATGGTATTAGGTGGTGGGATTTGGCCGCACTGAGAAAAGGGAATTACCTATCACCAAAGGAGTTTAAGGGGATTATGGAAGAGTAGGAAAGTCTCATAGCGCTCCTGTGAAAAGGCACTGTTTTTAAGCGTTGTGCAAGAAAAATACTGCTTTGGGATTAACAGACACTACAAGCAATTCCATGTGTTTGTAAGAATGAAATCTAGAAGAAAAATCATGCTGACTTTCAAATTGAAAAGTCATGAGACCTTTTGAAAAATAATTAAATTATGGCTTCAAAACAAGCTACAGAGACTGTTTAGAAACACCCTTTTTGCTTTGATAGCAGATGAGGGTTTCTTTAGTATCTTTTTAGACTAACTCATTTATTTGGTTTAGTTCTCTTATAAATATGTCAAGACTTAATTTTACTATAAATGTCTGTGATGAGGACATAGGATTGCAAACACTACGTTCAAGAAAACAGAATACTGAACTTCTAACCAGCAGGTCTGATATTAATCTGGAGCTACGCATCATTTGAGTAGCGGAGACATTGACATTAAGATGCCGTTTTTTCTTGAAGCAGTGATGCTTTTTGCCCTCTAAATCCCAAAAGCAGGTAAAGCACAAAATTCACCCCACACACTACTGGGAAAATGGAAAACATTGATGAAAGGAATACATTTTGTCCTAAAATTTAGGATTTTCAATGTCAACAGTGCACAGGGTCTAGAGATTTTTAGTGCAAACCTATGTTTGATAAAACTTCTTAGCTGTGTTTTCCTTCCTTCTATTACAGTCTATCAGTCATTTTTACCCCGACAACAGTGTTGAGGAGGAACAATTAGATTTTACAAGGCAAGTAACACAAGCAGCCCGATGCAGGTGCAATCTTATGGGAGACAGGTAAGAAAAGTCAATACCTCAAGACTGCAACTAATTTAAACTTATCATGACTCAAATAGCATTCTGGTATTCTTTCTCCCTGCAGCAGAAAATACTGTAGCCTATAATGTTAGTCTCCCAGTGCTGTAGCTGGTCTAAGTTAATTGGAGAATCAAATCCTTAAGCTGACATCCTAGAAAACAAAAAAATTCTCAGCCTATTTCAATGTCAGCATTATACAATGCTATTCTTTCATTATCTTGGAAGAACAAAATAGCTGATTTTATATCCATTTCAAACTCCACTATGTGTACTTTGGCTGCCGTAATAAACATTAAGAAGCATTCAGTTTTCTGTTGTATTCAGAAAGAGTAATTATTTGTTCTGTAATCTTAACAGCAGACCCCAACTTCACCACAGTGAGAGCGAAAGAAAATGCTACATTACTTTTACAGTTCACATAAGATGACACAAATGAAATACTTTTTTTCTAGTTCTCTTTTCTACTAGAGAAGTGTTACATAGACTATATCACCTATCACCCCATCCCCCCAGGAACCTAGCAAAGTATTTCTATTTTTTGTTAAGGAAGTATTTTTTTTAATCGTATGACCACACAAATAAAGTCTGATTTTCCCCTTTGAGGAAACCTCTTTAGCTACTAAGGCTGACTTAACTTTAGAAATCTCCAAGATCCATTATAAAGTATTTGTACATTTTGAACATGGTGTTTCCTTGCACTTGACAGTTACTGCAGAGTCAGAGTCAACTTCCACATCAGCTGCAATTTTCACATATTCTCAAATATTTATGGTAAATAAGTCTCTGACTCTGCACAAGGCATTAGCTGCCTCCTTACTTATTAATGAAGCCAATTTCCTTTCCCCCATCCCTCCCCATGTGGTCTTTAAACAGACTGGGTTTGCAATATGGAGTCAGCCCTCTATTTCTAGTCTCAGATGTCAATTTTACAGACACTACCGAGTGTACAGAGAGAATGGTTGGGATAAAACCAGAAAGTATTTCCTCTACCAATATAACAAGTAATTTTTTTTAATTGATCGAGAAATCCAGTAATTGTTAAAGCTCCTGTTATGCTTAAAGTCCTTTTTAATTTTGTGTGCAAGCGTCCTATCCATTAACTTCTTTCTCATTTCATGAAGGGTTGAAAGCTGTTAGCAAGCAGTACAATGAGCTTCACATTTCTGGCTTAAAGCTTTATCTGATTTGATAGCAGGAAAAAAATAGAAAAAAAACAAACCACAAAGCTTCGCTTCTCTTTTTATATAGTAAGATAATTCAGAAAATATTGTAAAATTAATAAGGGCAAAAGTCACCCATAATTGACCCCAATATATATTCTTAGGAAGAAACAGAAAGCTTGCTACATTCCAGAGCTCTGAGCCTGAAGTGCAAAGTTCATAATTTTGCTTTTGACTTCATTCTCTCAATAGTGATTCTCACTAATGACTGTCCCAGTGTAGTGCTCAACAGATGAATAGTTGTCCCTGTGCCAAAATATTCCGCTGGGGATTGTGGTACATGCTACAACACTAACTTCTGCACTAACTTACTCTCATGCATACACTTTCCCAGAATGCCTTCATCTTACATGTAGCATTCTTGTGCTCTGGTTCAAACCACATCCCTCTGAGCATCAACGTTGATGCAAAAAGCTGTAGAGACCATAGTAAGTATTACAGGATTGCCATATGGCCATAGGTAGGAATCATACGTATGATTTAACATCTACAGTTACATTTTTTCTGCTTAGAAGGACATAGTGTAAACAGATACAATGCAAATACTTGGTTGTGCATAGGGAAAACTTCCTAATTCCAGAGGTGAAGTTTCTGATGGAAGACATTTAAAGAGCTGAGAAGCTTACAGAATCCCAGCTATGCCAGAAACATCATGCTAATGGCTGGTGCATGCCATTTGTACATAGAAAAGTTATAGGAAAGAATCTGAATTCCACTTCTATCAAGCAGCAATACAGCAGAAGCCTGAAGTGAGAAGTCCTGGAGGAAGAAGTCACTTGTGCTTTTTAATGTCTGTGAAAGCTGTGATACAGAATAGGGTCAAAATAGTGTCTCATTTTATCTCACCACATACACTGCTCTCCAGGAGACAACTCATATTCCAGAATACAGTAACAGCAATAACACTGCAATACATGAATTAATTTGATCATTTTGTTTTTACATGAAAAATATTAAAAAGGAAGGAATACTATGAAAAAGTGAATCCTCTGTTAGAAGAATCTGACTCTTCATTCCAAGAGTACTGTAAACTCAACGTTAGATTTATCCTGATAGAGCAAGTCTCGTCTCTGCAGCTCCATTGGTGCAAATATCTACACTGGTGTCAGGACAACTCCACCTCCATTTCATTGAACAAAATTCCTTAGAGATTTTTTTTCTCCTGAAGTTATCCAAAAGAAAGCTATCCAGTAGAAAAAATGAGGGAAACATGAGATCGAAACAGACTAGAAATACAGAATCTGGAGTAAAGTCATTGAAAAAGAGCTGGCTTTGAATTAATTGTGAAAAAGTTAATTATATAAATAAATAAACAAAATTAAGCATTTTATTTACTTGTTTTAATTGAATCATCATAGTTAATGAGTGAACTTGCATCAGTAACTATTCAATTTTTTAAATAGATATGAAATATAAAAACTGCATAATGTTTGGAGACATTCCTTCTAAAGTAAACCCCACCTTTAACAAGATGAAAGCCAGCAAATTAAAAAAATACAGTGTTTATCATGCTGCCAGTGCAGACCACTAAAATCACAGCATAGTTGGGTCTCTTACAACTACATGTTACATTAAGGATTGAGGTCCCATACCATGAGCACAGAATAGTTATGCATGGCCTATAAAAAAAGTTTTAGTTACAAGTGTTCATGAGAACTATTACTCAGACCTCATTCAGAATATACAGCTTGCAGCTGTGGAAGAAATAACATGAACAGTATCACCAAGGAGCCAGAATCCTACACAAGTATTAAAAACACTTTATCCTACCTATTGAAGCTTTGTCTATCTAAAATATATCAAATAACATATATTAAACCCAGAGTTACATCACTGGAGACAACTCATGCGGATGTTTCACCCATAAAGTAGCTTGCCATAAAGCAAACCCCAACAATGGTATGCTAGAACAGACCTGGAAAAAAACAAAACACAGGAAAAGCTTCTGCTAGCCAAACTAAATTGCTTGCTCATGCAGAGAGGCAGAAATTCACCACATTTTAAGAGCTTAATGGTGTTTGAGTGAAGCTACAAGGATTTGAACCTACAGAATCCAAATGAAAGTGTTAGCATTTAGGTGCTACCTTCTTTACTAAGGGTTAACCATTAAAATATTTCACACATCTTGCAGTCCACACTGACATCCAACTCAAACTAGCCAGCCTCTCACTGACATAAACTAGCACTCAGCCTAGCACAAGCCTGCAGTCCACATAACATCACTCCATTGCTCAGACACCACTTTTCACCACAGCTTCCCTTAGCCACTTTCATGTTTCCTACATGAAACTTTCATGTCTCCTACCTTTCACCTTTACATCAAGACCACAGCAAAACCACATTGCAAGTTCTAAAATCAATTAAAAGAAAAACATTACCTTAGAGAGTGAGAACCCCACTCAAAAACCAGGCCAAAGTAAACAGATTTAGCCTTACTTCATGCTTCCTGACCCACAGCCCTCTCTTCCTGGGATCAAAGCCATTGTCTTAGCCCTAGTTCCTTCTCTTCCCTTGGCAGTGGGCCCTGATTGCTTGATAGATCCCAGCTGCTTTGATCTCCTCTCCTCTTAACTCATTCTTCCCCAGTACTGCAGCAGTAACAACACAAGTGGGGAGGGTTTGTCAATTCACTAATCCAACAAAACTGGTTCCCAGTACCCTTTCAATAAGCAGAAGATAAATAAATGTCATAGCAAAAGAATACAGGAAAACTTTCAGAATATTTTAGTGTAAGGGGACCCCTCTATATTCTGAGAGGTCAAAATCTCTAAAAAGCAGAAATCTGGATAGAGGGAGCACACATTGGCTTAATCCAGCAGTCAGAAGTTTCTAGAGCAGCTATTTTCCCTTCTTTTTCCCCAGTCCCTCCCAGCATTATTATTAATAGCAGAGATGGCTTGTCTAGTCCACTCCTTACTTCACTGTGCCTCTTCTAGCAATTGTTAGAAACACAGAGGGAGGCAAAAGGCAGAAGGATTTTCTTGTTTCTGTTTTCACAGCTTAATGGGTAGTTTGAGATTCAGAGCAACATAAACAGGCAAAACTAAATTAGATCCGCAAACTTAGACTCTGGAATTAAGAAAAGAAGCAGAACATGATGCAAGTTACCTTGTATCTGATTTGCATACACCAGTGAATTATTGGTCTGTATCACAGTCAACAGTTCCTATTTACCAGAGAACTATGTGCTATATACAGTCCTACTGACTATAGTGGCGTTAGAGAGTTGAAAGACAGCAATTTAGGCACAAGCATGGTATTAATTACACCAGCTGTTGGCAGGTCTAGTTCTGCTGCTGCCTCAGAAGAATGATTTGAACAAGTCTCATTGTTACATAAAACACCGAGTAGGTTCTCAGTGCTGGACAATCCATGCAGAAAAACATGCTGGCTTTTCATATCTCTGATTTTAATTCTATGACTTTTTTTTTATTTTCAAATTTAGAACAATAGAAACTATTTTTGCAAATTTCTTTCCAAGTTGAAAGATCCAAGAGCTCCATTTTTTCTTACTATGAGATTTCAGTTTCTTCTGAAAACCTGGATTAAATGTGACAAGTATACTGAATGCATGCAAATCATACCCTGTTGTGGAGTTATTAAAAAGCATGTGTCATATTACCTCTTAAATCCAGAATTCAAATAATGGGAATCAGATTCTCAGTAAAATTTGAAATGCCTGACACACATGCAATGCCCATCTGTAACAAATACTTCCTGTTGTCTATTGTGAGATTCCTGTGAGCTCTGAAAAGGACCATTCAGGGCAACAGGAGAGTTAGACCTGCCTGTGCACAAAAGCTACAACATTTCTCCAAGTTTTCTTCTATTATTTAAAGAGACCTTGGAATATCATGGGAAAATGTTCTGGAAAGGACTAGAGGCCTGCTTAGAAGTATAGAAACGGAGAAAAAGATGCAGTTGGTGCAAATTGAATTCACCCTGTACTTTGACTATCATCAGTTCTGGCATAAGAAACAGTGAATTCCAGAAACGCTGATATTATGAGAATCTGTACCTATGCAGAAGATCATCAATAGCATGAGCAGAACTCAATGGGATCAGAGACAATACGGCAGTACATGCACTTCCATTTATGTCAACTGTTCATTTCTGGAGGCAACTCCAGAGAGGTAAATATTTTCACTGTGAAGGATAGTTATCAGGAAACTACAAGATTTTTAAAGATGATAAACTTTGCATTTAAATGGTCGTGATGTCTCAAAGATCAGATGCTTAGTAGCATAATTCTAACGTTCCCTCACTATATGACTTATAAGCATTTGCACTTATGAGTAAGGAATCTGGTAGATTAATTCCTCCCTCTATCGTATAATGTGGTTATGGACAGTTACGTACTTTGCAATAGGACAAGCTTAGAAGTTCAACTGCCTACTAGAAAACTATTAATTTAATTATCTTTGGATTCTACTGATTTTCATTTGTGGTTTGTTCCTTTCTTATTAGTATGTCCTGATATAATGCTATCTATTACAGGAGTTGGATTAAAATTAGGCTTTTTTTCCTCTTTTGTTCTGGTAGCAAGTATACAGGCATATGGAATCAAAATGTCTAATTTCAGCCTTACTCAAGGCCAACAAACTTTTTTTTTCGTAGGGATTGAAAATACATTATCTGACATCTTGGCCTACATACAGTAGGGCAAGAAGTTTCAGAGTAGTCAGATTTATTGGAGCAGCTCTTACAATGTTATAGTAGTATGAATTTCTTATTATATGGCTAACTACAGTAAGCGTTGGTGGCAGCTGAAAAGTGGTGTCTTGAACTGCAAAGTTTCATTTGAAAGTAAGGAAATCTGCATGACAATAAATTATTTCCTACAGCTGGAGTTCTCAAGGGAAAAAAAATCAGCTATCACAACAATATAAACAAGAAAAAGTAATGGGTGAAAAAAAAACCAAGCAACTTAACTATACATGAAATAAGCTAAAATGATCTTCACACTTTGCCAGTATACAAGTCTGCTGTTTAGAAACTATTTAACTCTTCCATAGCCGAACTTGAGTAGTGACTGCTGCAGGAGCCTGATCCCCCTGCAGCTTGAGAGTCCTGCACACTTTGGTATTTTCCCTATTACAGAGTAATTCTCTACAGCATGCTAAAATACAAACCGAGATAAAGCAAGCCATGTAAGAGCTGGACTCACATCAGCATCCTGAGCAGGGAGTTACATAAAATTAAGCACAGGAAATACTGAATGTCTTAAATACTACTCTCTTCAGAGTTCTTTCACTAAAGATTTGCAGATGAGAGGCCTCTCAAGGGTGACAACTAACATGAGATTAAATGAGATATCCATGCTTGGATACCTAGTCCCTCTCTCAAATTTGATTCTGCATTTCCTCCTTACTGAATTAAATACAACAGCAAATAATTCATATGTGTATAACATATTTCAGTGACGTATGGCACTGGCTGCTGCTGAGTTTTGGGAGAAAATGTTGGAATAGGTGTGGGAGGGTTAAGGAGAAATGAGTTTTGTGAAATACACAAAATTGACTTAGTTTTGGTTTTAAAACCTGAAGGTTGAATATGAAATAACATTATAGCAGTTAAAATTTTTATGGTCAAACTATAGCTGCAATTGAAGTTTTCATAAAGAATTATAAATGAAATTATATAGCCATACTAGGAATTCATTTATAATTTTCCATAAACCCCCAAATGACAACTCCCAACACAGAATCTTTAGTCCACAAAGACAGGTACGGAGCACAGTTTACAGCCTAAACCAATAAAAGTTGTAATTAATCTGATATATAAACAAGTATGACAAGTATGACTTTACATGGACTAACCTCTACATTATTATAAAATTACTGGATATAACTTTTTAAGCCAAATTAAAAAATTACAGATACTTCATAGAGTATAGGGAGATGGCTATTATAGTAACTTCTTTTATATAAGACAATACAGAGCCTATCCAAATATTGTGTTACTGGAAAAGTGCACCAGGGCAAACCCTAGAGATGAAGTAATAGGGTAAGCCAGCCAAGGTTTCTCTTTCCTAGCCTACTTTAAGTGATGTTTTTGTCACAGATGTAACTAATGACACACACTGTTGGAGTGAATGTGGAAAAAACTTTACACAAGAAA
The DNA here is from genome assembly GCA_013399095.1 of Psophia crepitans. Classification (NCBI taxonomy): domain Eukaryota; kingdom Metazoa; phylum Chordata; class Aves; order Gruiformes; family Psophiidae; genus Psophia; species Psophia crepitans. The sequence goes on from VWZZ01004514.1 coordinate 1,560,991, forward strand.
TGTTATACTTTTATTTTCCTTGCCAGGCGTAAATTGATTTCATATACTGTTACCACAAATCCTGTGAATACTCTGCTCTGTGCAGAAACATACTTTGCTGGCACAGATATTCTCTGTTCTAGTTTTGCTGGTTCTACTTAATATTAAAACTACTCTTTGTTGCTTGAACTTTTATTAGAGGCATAGAGTTTATATGACTAAGATGAAGGCTTAGCTTATACCACTATAAAAGCTTGAGAAAATCACTGGAGCTCCCTTGTCATTTTTGTTTGCCTGCTTTTTCTTTAATTTGAAAAAGAAATATGAACTTGGCTTTATGAACTGACCACCACTTTTCAAGAAACCCTAAGATACTGGTCATTTGAGGGTGTATCCATTAATTTGGAAGATATTTGAGGAATATTGAGTAGAAAGAGAAAAATGCAACAAAATAACCAAACCTTTTCCCCTTTCAGCAAAGCTCTTATTGTACAAAGCAGAGTTCAGCATAAGTGCATGTCAGTGCTCTGTTTTAATACAAAGGGATTAATGAAGTCAGTGTCAAAAACTTTTATCTTGGGGTTAGGGGTTGGGTGTGGTGAGGGGCTTTTTTCTTTTGGGATACTAAATGGAGCTAAAATGCCTCCTTGGCTTCCCTGTGTGCTCAAAGGGCACTGCAAAACTTTGCTTTCCCCTGTCCCTTTGCCTCCAGATGCCATATAGTTGATTCTGACCAAGTGTTAGCTGTTATGTCCAACTCCCAGAAACTTTTCCTAAACTACAGTTATTCCTGGTGATTCATATGTCTGAGAATCTTACTGAAAAATAAACTATTGGAACCTTTAAAATAATTAACTTGGCTCTTTTAACGCACAGGATCTTTTGAAGAGATTGCAAAGAGGGGAGAAATGTAAGAGGAGTGGAGGTCTGGACCGTGTGCTTGTGGAATCCTGGCATTGGGAAAGCATTTGTCTTTATCTACTTACACTAGGGCCGGATGCAGAAAGCCAAGGGCAATGTACCTCCCAGATGTAATGACTAATGATATGTAAACATATCTCTTCTTTCCCAATAAAACTAAATCCAACATAATTTTTACTTCAACAGAGTGAAGGGATATTATAAAAATCTAGATGTACAGAAGGCTTTCACTCTTACCTTTACTGGTCAGTACTTTTCCAATAAATCTTTTTATGTAACTTCCCTTTGCCCTATTTCATGTGAACATAGGTATTCAGTCTTGTCCATATAGAATAAGGTTTTAAGCAGGGTAATAATCAATAAGGATTCAAAACTCAAAAGGCCTGCTGCTAAGCCTGCTGCTGACTCACTCAGGGAGGCTAGCAAGCTGTTTAATCTATTTCTAGCTCTGTTTATTCACCTGGAAAATTAAGGAGCAAGTCATAATTAGTGTTTATAAAGCACTCTGAAAAAAACATATAATTACTTCCTCATTAAAAATCTGTATGATTAGTTTGACTCTGTACACCACCAGTATCCTTGTGTGTCCTCCTAACTCAAGGACTTACTTGTTAACATTTCTGGAAGACTTCAGTAGTTGCATTTCTGAACAATTTTAGTCCTCTGCTTTCTCCGAGGTTTGGTATTCTTTGTGCTATGTTGTATGCAGGCCTGTAAAAACTGAAAATAAAGGTGAGAACCTGCATTATTCCTTCAAATGCTGAAGTCTACATATCGGGGTGTTCAGAGGGAAAAAAATATCTGCACCTGAATCATGTGCACAACAGACATTAATTGAGGGGAGAAGAAACTTGGATTGAGTGATATGAAGTGAAAATGCTGATAGCATGAGGTTTTCAGCTCCCTGAGAACTGGCTTGCATTCTTCCAGGAAGGAACTGGCAGCTGATTTAGAGATTATTAATTTGAATCAATAGCTCTCAAGTTTCAGAAGTCAGGTTTGGTAATAACAAAAAAAGCTGAGTTGCAGAGAGTTCTTTACTGAGAATAGCTCCTTTTCTTATCTCCTAATAAAAACGCTGTTCTCTTTCGAAGCCTCAGTAAAGTTCCCACTTGCGGGACATGTGAGCCTATGTATAGAAGCCAGTACAACAGCCAAGCACTTCCTTTAATAACAGCTTTCAGCTCCTGCTTTTCCTGTAGCATGCACTGAGGGAAACATGTTCCCTGTTTGTTACAGTCATTGGAATTGCATCTCCTATCCTTGATGTGCATTACCCAGGTTAGTTCTCCCCATTCCCCAGAAGTCTGAGCGAATCCACTCTCAGGTCTCATTAGCTGCAGTATTTATAGGAGTACATATTGGTTGGTTAGGTTCATGAGTTTTGTCTGTCTTTGGTTACTTGGAGAATGTCTGGGGAGGTGTGTGCATTCAAATAGACAAATGTGTAAAAACTAGACTAACATCTACTTCTCTGCTTCCTTTGCCTCAATACTCCTGAGCTTTCTTTTGGCTGTGGTTCGGTACTTGAACTTTTTGCACATACGCTGAACTGAGTTTCTTTTTCTCTATAACTTTCTGACCTTCAGGGTCAGTGTTCTTCCGCACTCCTGGCCACTGTGCACTCTCCCTCTGAGCCTTTATGTCCTAGCAATTAGACATTATGTCTTTGTTTCTCCACTAGAGAAATTCCACCATTCCAAATCCTGGCTCTGGGTAGGATGGGGGAAGACTAAGACTTCTTCTTTTTTCTTGTTTAGTTTTTTTTTTTTTTTCCTTGTCTTAGCTGCATTTATTCACTGTTGAGAACTGACCGCTTCAGTGATTTGCCTGTAGAATGCTCCTCTGCTCCTTAACTCGAAGGGCATGTGAACATCAAAAGGCAGCAGGCATGTTCACATGCACTCAGGGAATCTTCCATATCGTTTCTGTTTTGTTTCCATCTTAACAGAAAACTCAATTACAAACAGTAATAACTAAACTAAACCAACTTCTCTCACCAATGCAGTGAGTCACCAGGACTTTCCACAATAATAAGATGAATAAGCATATTTTTAAAACCTTTACAGTCAACTATGCTTCACAGAAAAAGGAAGCTTTGATGCTACTTTTGGACCTACAGTCTTCTGCTCCTAGTAAAACATGGGCTTACATCAAGCTTTTTGCCCTGCAGATGACAAAGGAGTTATGCACTTTTCAATCAAAACTGAATATTGTACATCTTGGTCTTATGAGTCAACACAGCTTTTTAACTAAGCAAGATAGCATCTGCAAGATGAAAATGAGAAACAGCTGTATCAGGGCTTTGCAAAATAAAACCTTGTTTAAACACTGTGTGGATATGCACATGGTGGGCCAGGGATATTCCAAAAACTACACCAGCCTCCTGAAAATGAGAGGCTGCTATCTTTTTCATGAATTTTTCTGTTGGTTTAAAACAAAACGTGGTGCACGGTACAATTGATCTGTCAATGGGATAGACACAGAATGCAGTGAAAGCCCACATTACTGCAGAAATCCAGAAGTTCTCTTTCTGGCAGGACTTTACAGGGATTTCAGTGTACTATTTCATATCACTGGAAAAAATGACAAGTGGAAATGTTAAGTTTGCTTAAAGGAGGTTTTCTCAGAGTAACTGTAGAACTTAATACATCTCTGCTTTTCATAATATAGTATTTCCCACAAACTGAAAGATGATCATGCTTAGTGACTCAGTTCAAGCACTTCAGACAAATGCAATTTCTATAACAATCAGAAGAAAGGCAATCCATCAACTTAAGAACTTAAATCATATATAACCATTTTTTTTTTAACTTCAGATCAACATTCTTCAAATTAAGAAGGAATCATTAAAGTTCCAGCACAAAATACTCTTCATTACTAAGAGCAATGAGCAAAGAACTCTATATGTGGTGGTGTTGAGCGTACTGCGACCATGACGGGAAAAACCATGTCACTGGGATACAGAAACTGGCATTTCACGTGGATTTGAGAGCTAGGCTTGCTTTCAAATCTTTTCAAATTTGAAATCCAGCTTGAAAAATTACCAAAGTCCATCGGAGGGAGGCAGAGCCCCTGCTAAGATTAATCAGTGATGCTGACTGATTTCTAAGGAATCACATGATAACCAGACACTCTAGAGATCTCTTATGACTGGTCATTTCATTACATGCCACATTCAGAATGTGGTCTGTCCTTTTCAAAATGTATGTACCATTGTATCATATAGGCCAGCTATCACAAAGTACCTGTTTTCTGCTCATATTCCTGTGTTTTACATTCACAGTGCTTCACTGTCTGGGACACAACAAATTTTACAAGTCAACATCATTTTTGTGCCTCACTATTAAGATGCTATTTACTTCCAGTTTCAGATAATGTATGAAGTTATTAATGGAGGCATAATATTAACCGTTTTTGTTTCTGAGTATTCACTCTATTACCTCCCCACACACATTCTAGTTTAGTCCTATTTATTATTATGCCTTCTCTTTGTGATTTTTATAACCCAGACAATTTAGACTGGGAGTAGAATTTTAAAAGGTACAATATCAAATAGATTGCAAAATAATTAACTCTGTAACGTATTCCATAGAGCTATGTGATGCCTATAATAGGCATACATAAATTCATTTTGATGTATCGTGCTTAGCACAGAGGTAAGCGGGCATGTAATTAGCTCATTTATTTCATGTTTCTTCATCTAGTAATGCGGTCTTTTTTTTAAAAGCAATCAATTTATTCCATCACAATTTCGTTTAAAACTAGCGTTTACTGCACCAGACCTTGTGATTCTGTAACGACACAGAAATTCCTCTCACCCTTCCACCTCAGGCCCCCTAACATCTGCCCCATTTCAGCAGACTGAAAAAAGCCACATGGCATATTACTTTCAAAGTCAAACTGAGCAAAACCCTGGAATGTGCAGATGCATGACTAAGCCTTTGGTGTTGAGAGGATGTTGATTTAAAGGAAGCAGTGTGCTTCCTTTTGCAAATCTCCATTTAAAGAGAGAAACAAAGAGGAGCCTTCCACTAACTTCATTGGATTTTGGCTTAAATCTTGCAATGACACAAAAATACATAATTTGTAAGCTATCATGCAGATTTGTTTTTCCAGGATGACCTCTTCTCTTCTTCCACAAGGATTTGTTTCTTCACCTGTTCCTATTTCCTTGTACTCTGCCGTGCTATGGAACGTCAGTCCCGTGAACAACAGGGAATTATTTTCTGATTCAGGACCCACAACCCGGATCCCATGGCTCAGACATGGAAGAGAAGAGAAAAAGCAATCCGTTTCTGAGGCGCTTGGAAAGATTAAGTCTGTACAGGCTGAAACTACATTTGCCCTTTGTTGCTCATAATCACAAAAAAAAAAAAAANTGCTCTATACCAAATCCACTTCTGAGAGTTCAGATTCTCATAGGCAGAGTTGGCATTTTGGCCAAAGACATCTTGGATATTAGATATTAAAATGGAACATAAAGCCAAACTGTGCAAGCTGGTTGTGCTCCTGCTCCCTCCAAATGGATGTTACAACCATACCTGCACCTGCCTGATTTGGCTGGATAGCTGTGTACATCTTAGGAAATGCAGAATGACCAGTCTGCCCTGAAAAGCAGGGGTCCTTCAGAGTCACCTTGGCTGGTTGCTTTTCTGGTTGCTGTCTGCCTTAGATAGAAATGTCAATCTTATTTTAGTTACTGTCTGTGGAAATCAGCTTAATCCACAAGTAGTTGAAGACAAGGTGTCAAAACTGGTCTGTGTAATCAAGGATGTCATTTTGTCTTGTGTCTTTAACAAAAATAATCATGCAAAACCCCCTCTGTTGTTATGTAAAAAATGTCAGTGGTGATGTTTCATATTATATTCTGTTCCTATAACAGACAGCTGTTTAAGAATCCTTTCTTTTCCAGAGAGAGGTATGAAGGCTGTCTGTCTTACTACAGTTCCGAAAAATCAAACTTCGAGAGTTTAGAAATTTCATAATCTATTTTTCTTGTGCTAACCTACTTTTCCTTCCTAAACTGCAATACAAAACTTCTATGTACATGGCACACTTTTTTTTTTACTTCCTCACCCCACCCCCCAAGTTCTCTTGCATCATTTTGTGTTCTGTGAAATCCATAAGGAAAATGTGATTTGTTTGTTTGCACTTGCCTCAGCCCTGGCAGAAACTGTACGGCATCTAGTGAATGAAGCATAAGATTACCCATCGCCTAAATAAAAGCCAGAAAGGATGGTGTCATGTAAGGCAGTACGATGCTGTCATGAAAAAGGATATAAAACTTGCTGTCACTGAATGTTTAGCATCTGTGGCTGATCCTCCAGTCATCTTATCCCCGGTGTCCATCTAGAGCATGAGCTTATCAACTGTCCAGAACTGCAGGCAAGCCACAGCTGAATCTCGTGTTGCTGAAAGCTATACTTGGAAAATGCAAATCTATGCTTTGAAAAATACCTGCACCATCTGAGACAATTAGGTACTCTGATGTTAAACTCTTTAGTTAATTTGTGGAAGTCTATGTAATACTTTTGCATTGCATTGGCTTTACAGGAGACCGTCCACAACTCAGTTAATAATTCTGTGGTTTAGGAGGCATTTGACAAGATCACAGTAAATAAAGTACAGGTCACGTGGGAAATTGCTTTTTAATGACCCATCTCAATCCTCTGAACTGAATGAAACAGAAATCAAATATATGATGCTTTAATCAGAGACTATGCTACAATGTATATACAGAAAGAACCAAATGAGGATTGGAAAGGCACTTCCAATTACTTCACCTGTAAATTAAACCCTTGACTTTGCCACCTTATGACTTCCTTTCAATATACTTTTATCACACAGTACAGAATTTAAATTACTTCTTTCCTAACTGATACATCATTATTCTATTCTAAAGAACAGGCATGCGTACATACGTAGATTATAAAAACCAGAGAAATATCATGATACTCCTTCATTATTTGGAAAAGTAAAAAATTATTAGTTATAATGAATCCATTAATTTATTAAGAAGAAATTACTGTAATCTTTTCTTTTTAAATGTGATATCCTCCACACTAAATGCGTGAGAATGTATATAGAATCATAGAATCATTAAGATTGGAAGAGACCTCAAGGATCCTCTGGTCCAACCGTCTCCCTACCACCTATTACCCACTAAACCATGTTCCTAAGTACCAGATCCAGCCTTTCCTTAAGCCCCCCTAGGGACGGTGACTTCACCATCTCCCCAGGCAACCCATTCCAATGCCCAACCACCCTTTTTGAGAAGAATTTTCTCCTAATCTCCAACCTGAACCTTCCCTCGCACAACTTGCAGCCATTCCCTCTTGTACTATCCTATATAATAATGCTGTCCATTTGGACAATATTCAATGTAGATGTATAGTATTACAAATGGATTCAGCAAATGAAATCTTCTGACAAAGATCACGTTTCAGAAGCTGAAATCACTGGGCAATAGGAATAGAAATTCAGTCACAACCTAGGGAATAGTTCTTCTCTGACATTATGCAAAGGGGTGAGTACTGTAAACTAGTCCTTCCTCTTTTCAAATATTGTTTTATAGTTTCAAATTAGGGAAGAAAAATGACAGTGTAGTTGCCAAAATCACAGTATTTAAAGATGTCAGGGTACTTTGCTAAAAAGGTATCATGAAAGTTTGATTATTTCAAGTCATATGTGCCCATGCATAAAACCAGCAGGAAACATAGTCCATTTTGCTGACTCCTCTGGGCTGTGACTACAGGCAGAGTAGGAGAGAGAACGGACCACAAGCTCCATATACCTGCATAAAAGAAGCTGACATTTTTCAGGTTGGCACTAGATCCCTGTGTGTCAGCCAACAGATGTGGCCAGATTTATGATGGATAGTGTGCTAAACTTACAAGAGAGATGGAATAAATTACTCTGTTGTTCCGACAACTGAAAAACAGTGAAAGAGTTGTGCTCAAGTCACATTTTTCTCCTGGTGCTTCTCCCAAAATGATATAAGTTATAAGCTCTCCATTACTAAGTTCATGAGTTTATCATTAATTCCACTGAAGCTCAAAGACTAAGTCCATGAATATTAACCTTTTCTGCATGACAGCCATGTACTTACATACTTTCTCTCTTCTATATACCAGAAGTTCTTTTTATGTCAGGAACCTTACTTCTACACCAAAACTGCCCTGATTCCTCTCTGCTTCTGCCAGATTTCAGATTAAACTAATACAGAGTTTTAGCGATGCAAAAGAGTTAAATAGTAACTTCCCAATGAAAAGAACAATTTCCATTTCCTAAAACTATCACAAGTAATTGACTATGTTTAATACTTAGCATAAAGGTTTTATTTTCTAGTGGCTGGGATTAGTCAAGACTTAAGATAACTCATCCTGGAATACCACATAGAGATCTTAGCTTTATCAAGCAACAGAAATGGTTAATGAGATTTTTATGCAGATTGTATGTCTCTTCTTCCTCTGAGAACATGAAAATTGAAGCTGAATCTTTCTCTGTGGATCTCTTCACCTTCAGATTCTTGACTTCTGGCATGTCTCCCTGCTTCAAGGGTCTGTGGGCTTTTGGAAAGGAAAGGAAGGTTTTCCTTGTGGAAAGCTTGATGTTGCTATTACTAATCTTTGGAGTTGGGTGGGCAGATTTCCAAACAATTAAACACTTCTGCATCCAGTAGTGAAAGAGACTTTTACTCCAAAATGTGTTCACAGTTTCAGGAGTACTGTACTCAGTTTAACAGAAGGCAGGCATAATGTGGTACGTTATAACACTCCTTTTCACACAGTATTTTTGGTTTTGTGACATAAACCCTCTATGCCCAACTGTCACATGCATCAGAACTTGGCCAGGCACTCACACGTTCAAGAGTTATATCCATTTTGTTCTTGGGGGTTTACTTGAGCAACACCAGTCTCCTTGGTTGGCTGAGTGCAGGTTTCTGAGAGGTTCTCTGTGTCTAATTCATACTGATGTCATGTCATTATTTTTTTTTCTGGGGAAAAAAAAAACCAGCATTCAGGCATAAAGATTCTATTCTATAGGATGACATGCACAGATATATTTAGGACAAAGGCATTTCATTTCTTTGAACACGAAGGCTTTTTCATTTTTCAGCCACAAGCTTAATCTTGTTTTCTGATTTTTCCTCTAAATGAACATTATCCTTTTGCTGGTTCTTTTAAGCTTGAATTCCACTTTGAAATACCCTCTAGTACAGTCTGTTGTTTACTTTTTCACTGTGTCCGAGTCAAGGCTTGATCTCATTAGAGGATAAAAGAAGTTAGAGGATAAAAGAAGCTGATTAATTCCTAAGTGAGTTGTCACAAAATGAGGAGTTCAGGGACTGTTTTTATTGAGTGTCAAAAATTAACATCTTCAGATCAAAAGGAGGGCAACCCTCTTGTCATTTACCTCTGCTACCAAACTACTTGCCTGAATGAAGACAACTGTTCACTTTAGCCAGAAGTTTGCAACATCCTTAAAGCAGGATCTAATCCAGTTTGATTATTCTATATAGAGTCTCCAATTTTAGCATAGGCTCTCTTAAACACTTGATTTTCCAGCTTCTCTAGTATGTTTTCCACATTTTGCAAATAAGTTGTAAATGTTTCCAGTCTTTCCTTTTATCTCAGCTGAGCACTTCAACTGATTCTATTTTATTTTTTTAAATCAAGTAAATTAGTTGATGAAATTTCTATTTCTTCCATCATACGTATAATTGTCATAAGGCTTACAGCAAAAAAATATTTATGAGTTGTTTAGAGAGACAGCAATCACATGCTGAACACTAATGTCTTCCTTAAAGTAAATAAAAAATAAAAATTCTTTAGAGTAACTTGCATCCCTACGTTGCTTCTCTGAATTTAAATTCCAAAATGTAGAATGTCTCTGAGCCTCTAAACCACCCAAAATCTAACTTCCATTCCTATTTTTGTGCTTCCTCTTCATTCAGTATGCATTTGTGGATTCTGTGGGTTCCCCAAAACTGATTTACCGTAAACCATTCAGAAAGCTTAAACCTAGCTGTCTCCTCTTTACCTTCCTGATGTACGCAATTGTCCACTGTAGGCAACAGAATGACCGACTTTAGGAAAAATTTCATAGTAAGCAACTAGAATGAATAATTCTTCCACATGCCTAATAGGCACTTTCATGCTTCTCTTCCCCTTTCCTCTTATACCTGATTGTGAGCTATTCATACCTTAATCCAGAGCTGCCCACTTTCCAACTCAATTTAATGGAAATTATGCAAAATGCCTGGAAATGATGCACAAAAAATGTTCCAGTTTCTCCACTTTGTATTTGAATAGGCATTTGACTGAGCATATTCATATAAAATGATACTATTGCTGCTTGCCCAAATATATGTGACAAACTTAGTATTTTTAAAATGGATTCATGGTTGGACATTCTTTGGATTCCTTCCAATTAGTTGACGTTTTTGTCAATACGTATCAATGATTTGTCATAAATCAGGTTTTTGCCCCATTTTAGGTGAGCAAGGAAGTCTACTTCAGCAGCGAGAACAAAGTTTTCAAGGACATGTCAAAGAATTGCTTCTGATTTATAAAAGGAAGGAAGGCTTTATGAAAATTAACTTTGAGATATACTTGATAATGTATAAAATCCACCAGTTTTAATTCACGTCAGCAATTTTTGACTGATACTTCAGAACAGTTATTTTGACATGTTTTTGGCATTTTAACTCAGCATATTCTGGTGCGCTCTGAGAAAAGAACATTTTCATTTGGCATTTTTAGGAAGCCTGAGGAAGAATAACAATTAAAAAGTAAATATGATTTATTTTTAGTTACTGAATGGAAAATTATATGTGAATTAAAACTTTCCATAGGCATTCTTTGAAATGTTTACATTTTTATGTTTATGTTCTCAGTAACTGACATGCTGACAGTTTAGTTAAACATCATACACCGATTAACTCTAAATATTATCTACAGGAAAGTTTGAATTTAGGATTAGATAGGTAAATTGCTCTTAAATCAGTGATTATATATACAACATGTCTTAAATATAAAAAAAGGAAATAAGATCAGATTGGCTTATTGTAGGCCAGTGTTATATATGTTCCAGAGATATTTCACAAAGTTCTTGGGCCTAACAGATTTTTATTTTAAATACCACTAATTTTCATTCATCAGGATTTTTCTTTTCATATGTGAGGGCTTTATACTGGCCTAACCGTAAAGACGCAGCTTAAAGTAACAAGAATGAGCTTTGATTTTAATTGAATAGTAACATGCACAGAAGGTATTTATGCCTAAATGAACATTTAGGTTTACCTGATCATTCTGTTGACTAAATGGGAGTATGAATCAAGCAGCTAAAACTGCTGTGCTTGATTGAATTTTCCCTAAGTCTGGACCCGGGTATTTCTGGTTTATACAAAAACTGCAATCTATCCTGTAATTAAAAAAATAAAAAGTAAGGAGTGAGCATGGTATTGACCTTTGGTTTCTTATCACACTGAGCACAAAACTACAGTAGCATCAGAAACAGTTCAGGGGAACAGAGAGAGCTCTATAAAAGAAGTATTCTGTAAGAAAAAGGAACAGTTTTCTCCCCTTAGACCAACAATAACTACCGTCTGCATGCTGCTTTTGAAGAATGTCACCTATATGTCTGTCACACACAGAGCCTATCTGTGTCAGGGTAGTTCCATCAAGGCACAAAGAGAGCAGGAATTAAACTGAGAAATTTAAATATGAAAGAAACCTTGAACTTACAATTAAGATGCTTACATTACAGAAGCAGAAAATTGACAGAGCAAAGAAAACACTGGTTCTAAATACAGTGCTACCTTTCTGAAATCCAGAAAAATCTCAGTTTTAATATTGTAAGTGTTATTTATGGAGGGAGATAGCTAGTCGAAAAAAAAAAATTGTATAATAAAAGAAATTAGCTGCCATAGCAACAGGACTAAAATTAAATACAAATTTATTTTAGTGATGGAAATTCTTTAACATTCCATCAGTGATGATTTATCTGTGCTTGATTTTCCTGATATTCATCAATAAAAAAATATTTCCTTTCCAGTCTGGCAATAGTCATGTACACTATGCTCTTGAACTTGTTGAATATATAATCTTAGAATAAAAATAAAGATGATTTAACTATAAAAATAAAGTTTAGCTATGTCACTTTGAAAGGTTTTGATTTGATGGTATAGCAAGACTGTCTTCTCAGTGAGATAGGTTCTACCAACCTCTTTCCAAATCCACTTTTAAAATTCTTTATCTTTCTGGAAACACTATGGTGTTGTTACAGAGAACCTTTTTAACTTCAGTTATCCATGACTCTTCTGTTTATCTTGAGAATCATACACAAACTTTGTATCTTTTTCCCCTTGAGCACTTCAGAGGTATCCAGGGTCTGTCCAATTCTTGAGATAACAGATCAGAAGTCTGCACATGCCTGTTCAAATCTCTGTTGAATTGGTGGTAACTTTCAGGACTATGATGCCCTGATGCAGAAGTGCAGTTCAGTGCCTGATGCTGGACAGCACATAAAGCAAGATGTGAGAGGGGGTAGGCACAGAAGATCATGAGAACTGGAAATACTCTCTTAGAATTAGATCCCTCCTGAGACAATTCATAGGTCTTTAACCTACTACCAATTATGCAGCACAGCATGAATGCAGAGGTACCCATGTAGGTTTCTGAACATGGCTTCTTTCAAGAAAGGTGATACCAAAACAAAAAATCGATGCTTTTCAGCATAATTAACTTGCAAGCTGAATCACAACCATGCATCCAGACCTTTTTTAATCATCCTCAATCTGGAAATTTCTGCCCAGCTTTCTCTTGTGAAGAATGCCCAGCAGACAGATTCAACATGGAGCCAGGGTGTCAGGGAAGGGGGGGAGGCAAGAAAAAAATGCAGTAGCTAAAATTAATACTAAAATTTTTCTCATGTCCACCTGATTATGTCCATGTCACCACTGTAATGTAATTTAGACTGTTCAAAATGGCCATATTTCAGCCTGTGATAGCAAATAATAGTGTCACTCCAAACATCTGCACTGCGGTAAAGCAAAAGCTGTGCTCTTAGCATGTTCCTCCAGCCTTCATCCTTGGCTCCACTCTCCGTTGGTGTGCTGGAGCCTCGAAGGGCTTCTCCAGGGAGCAGACTGCAGCTGTCTTACAGAGATCCTATGCCAAAGCAATTTTCTTTCAACAGGAAGCAGGCTTTGAGAGCACCTTCTGCATTTTCAACCTTCTACTTGGCATAAAGATACTGGAACAGTCTTGGGGATATTAATCAGCCACTCTAACAACACTGTTTCCCTTAATACCATTCTAAAGGGTAGCATTTTAACACCGACTTGGAAAGGTGATTGATATATATTGAACTGCCAATGCTATTTCCTCTGCAGTTTTCTCTCTAAATGTCCTTTCCAGGCCTTGCCTCTTGCTATACGCTAACAGATTAGAAGAGATTATAGCATTGAGTATAGAGACCAAAAGATATCCAAGATGAATGACATCCTGGATTTAATATAAATATATATAACACTACAAAATTCATTGCTGCAAAGTGGATTTTTTTTCTTTATTTCTGCTGCAACAATGGTTATATGCAGAGTAATAATCAATAAAGGACATAATATAAATCACAGATTACTTGAACAGTTCCCCTAATACTTTTCTATTTTCTTTTCCATGCTAAGACAAAATACTGTAGAATAAATAAATTATCAAGAGGCTTAAAAACTATCAATGATGACTAGAGTGCAAATTAATAGGTGTACCCATACTACACAATGGAACATTATACAGAGATCCCTGAGTAGGGACAACCAACATGACCTTTCATGTGTGAAGTGATTGGCTTGAACTTTTCTTCTTCTCCACAGCTTTAATTCCTGTGTTTTTCCTGTTGCAGTGCCCAAGACCATTCCCTAGTTTCTTAAGCTGCTATAGATTCTAAACTAAAGAGATTACAAGAAACCATATGTCATTGGCACCTATTTAGCTAGATATATTTAATGTTATTTAGGACGCAACAAAAGCACGGGCATCTTTTTATAGAACAAAAAAATCAAAGTACTTCTTTCTCAAGTGAGTAACACTGACTTACCCATCATGAATTCCTACAAAAGAAGTATTGGGGATTGGACTTCAGCACATTTTGCCACAAAAATATGTCTCCCTTTTCACTGTGTTTCCCAAAAACTCCTGTTCTGGTGCACTTTCACTGAAAACTGAATAAAATGTTTCCTCCAAATTCCAGTCTTCCCAACTATGTTTCTCCAGGGCCTTAAACTTTCTTTAGAAAATTAAGCACTCACATACTTCCATCACACAGAAGCAGCAAGGCACAGAAGAAATGGCCATATTTCAGCAGAGCAGCAAGTTGCCTAAATGTTCCCCCCACCCCTGAAACCAGCTGTTTTCACTGATATCTGAGGCATTTGATACAACATCCACTAATTAATCTGATTAAATAGTAATGATCTTCTTCCTTTTTAATCTAATGCTTGTGAAAAACTCTGCTTTGTTCTAGTTTAGTATTAGTTTCAAGGAAAGATAGTTCACTAGCTATTCACTGTCTTCAAATGATACAGCTGTGAGGGATTCCTCTGCATATCCCGCAAATGAAGGCTAAGAGTAACAGAAACATTTCAGTGTATATACATTTGAAAGTAGTTTTCCACATTTGTTGTGCTGGTAATCTAAGCCAAATACCATATGGCTGATTTTTTTTTCCCTCATTGCCACCATTATGGGCTTTATTCAAGAAAGTGAAAGCAAAATTCTGCTGTGCAGTTTTCTTGCACCTGTCTGCTCTCTATAGTGTGTCTTTCTGAGAAAGGAAACATTACAGAATGCATGGCTTTTGCTTTGAATCCAGGAGGAAATGTCATGATGCAGCTTTTCTGGAAATCTATTCAAGGCAAACCTGAACAAGCTGGGCTAAAAAATGTTAGGAAATATATTTTTCCTGTCTTAAGAAAATTAACCAAACAGCGTCCTTCCAAATGTTACATTTGGAGGCCGGAACTGGAGGTATTGTTGAATGGGATGCACTGTGAGTAACAATATTTAGGCTTTCAATCCATTTTTGGCCATCAGTCACTGACAACAATAGACTGAGAGCTCAAACTGATGCTGCAGGTTGCCAAGTAGCACTCATTGGTGCCACTAGGCTATGATGGTTTTTGCATTACACTTAAAAGTACTGCTGGGAGAGATGCCACACTACTGGCTAGTAGCATTATTTCTGGAAATATTGGTTCAGAAACGGAGCAAGCTGCAAAATGCCTCCAAGCATGCCAGCAGTATAAAGTATTTGATTTCCCTTCCTCTTTGGTTCCCCCGTTCCTTCCTGAAATCCTGTTTCATCTCTAATAATAGTATATGCAGTTGATGTGTGCATCTGAATTTCCAGCTGCTCCTAGCGCATGCTTTCTGCACGACAGTCCGGATTCCAAGAAATTCTAGGGGCAGAGACATAACACTGTTCCTACCCTACCCACTCTTCCCCATCTTCCCACAAAAAAATAGCTGCCCATTTCCAGGGGAGATGGCCCTTGTATGTTTTGCAGAAAGCACTTCAGATAAGAATGCTTTGGCCACAGCAGAGGGAGGGATGCAGGAACACAGGTTGTGCTCCTGCACCACAGACTGCTTGCAGCTACCCAGGTTTCTCCTTGTACTATCTTACCTCCATTTACTCAGAACTTGTACTGGGATATCTCTGATTAGCACAGCATTATCAGCATGGTTTGGAGAGAACAAATGTTGACTCCCTTGTTTTGAAGTGAGCCTCCAACTAGCAGGGCTTCTCACCAGCTCACCAGATAAGAAAACTGTTGCTTATCCCCAGCATCCCAAGCTGCTTCTTATAGGTTTGTTCTGTCTGTACCGTCTGACAGAGCAGCCTGTTCTCTGGAGTTCTGTGGAGATGCTGCCCAGCCTCAGAGCTGGGTAGGGGTTTCCAGCCTTCCTGGGCAGCTCCAGCTTTTGGTGGAAGAGCCTGGGAAAGCTGTGGGGCAGCAGTGCAGCTGGCACTGGTGCCTCCCACCCAGGCCAGATGCTGCATGCAAGGCAGCAGCTTCCATGCACTTGAGCAGCTTCCCGCTCTGCAGTAGTCAGCACAAGGGAGCATGTCATTTTAGGACACCAGATCCTTACTTTTTTAAGACTTAGTATCTGACCGCTGCTCTCATGTACTGCTGGCTGGTTTTTTTCTTTCATCTGTTTTGGCCACATAATGACTCTGTTTACACAGATTTAAAACCAAGCTCAGTTGTCTTCAGTTATTCAGGCAATGAAAGAATGAGATTAATTCACAGGAGAAAAAGAGGATCCCATTCACCTCCTGTGAGCTGTGAGCAACCCTTGCACCAGGCAGCAACAACAGAAGTCAAATTTAGAGAGGTCGTTAACAAAACAACAGCATGAACACAGCACACAGCGGCTTGGGATGTCTCCTCTCCTTCCAGCAGCAGTGATGTACGTCCGGGAGGGCAGCTCACCAGCAGCAGAGACCATGCTCCCTCCAGCCAGAGCCACTGCTGCTGCCCCATACCCCAGCTCCTCCGCTTGCGAGCGCCTGGCAGAGCCTTCTGTGGAAACCTGGACCAAAATCCCAGAAGATTTAGGCTTTACCCTGTTGTAGAGGACATGCCGGTGCAGGCGGTAGCATTTGCTTTCCAAGAACAGAAAAAAAAACTTCAAAGGCCTTGGGAACATCCCGTATAAAACTGTGGTAAATAGTTGTTGGTTTGGGACTTCTTTTATGACATACCATAAAAGAAAATAGCATCAGTGAGAGATGCTGCAATTTTATATGACACAATGAAGAGCAACTTATTGCTCTGTGAAACATAACATTGCCTTTTTATCTGACAGTGTGTTTGTTGCACCAACAGTGGGTCATTTTATAGAGCATTTTATGGTGAATGTAGAGATCGTGCTGCTTAGGACAGACACCATTCCTGCCCTGTTCTCACCTTCCCAGCTTTTCCAACTCTTTTATGGTGGAAGGTAACGGTCTAGTGAAGAGGGGAATAACCATTTCTGCCCATCCTGTCAATTCAAGCCATGTCATTTTCAAAATCTCATTATTTTCACTGTGTTAAAACTGCTTTTCCTTTTTCTTTTTTTTTCCTGTTACAGTTTTTTCTGCATAAATTCAGAGATCTATTTTTAATCTCTGTAATTAACTCTACACGTTTTCCACCCGTGCACTTCTGCACAGTTGAAATGCATAAAAGCTTCAAGCTATAGCTTGTGTGAAAATTGTTCCTCACCTGCATCTTAATTTCTGAGGAATCTGGGATTCCTCCTCCAGTAGTTACTGGCATCAAATGAAGGAAGGAAGGCACTGAGAATGAGAAAAATGTATGTCTTCCAGGAAACATTCAGCATTTCAGATCAACACAGAACTCTAAAACAAGTTCTGCAGATACTGGCACCAAAGCAGAAGTGTGAAGAAATGCCATACTAAAGAATAAAGCAGCAATTTTGTGTGGTGACAAGGAAGACATAAAGAAGCAGGGCAGAGATAAACATAAGACAATTTTTTAGTAATAAAAGAAGAGCATAAAAAGTTTCTGTTGACTGAACCTAGGGTTCAAAGTACCAGCATTTCTCCTTTCTGGAATGTATCTACTGTCATGGGAAGAAATAAGGGAGGGAGTGGAAGCAAAGTTGTAAATGACCTCCAAAGCCTGGCTCAAAGACTGCTGCAGTAAACAGAAAGATGAAGTACCCCTGCCTCAGCAGGTGCCTCCTCAAAACAGGATCTGCAAATCCTCATTGCTCTGAGTCAGATCTATGATGTGTAAATCCAAACAGTAAATGCAGCTTGAAAGCACCTCATACAAACAATCACAAGAGTCTGGATGTGTTATAAATGGTAGAGAAAACAGAAATGATACAAACAAAAGGTGCGTTAGCCTCAATAATATCTTCATTTTAGCCTGACTTGAGAGAATTATATACAATCAAGAAAAATCACCCCAAAATCTTGCATTTATTTTCTATTCCATGCTTAATATTCTTTCTTTGAAAGTACGGCAAAGTAAATTTATTTTAATCACTGACCTTACATACAGTAGAAGGATATACATTCATTAATAAAGCCTGTGACAATTATAAGCCCATTTAAAAATTTTAATAATGGAGTAAAGTTTATAAGAGGCTTTTTAGCTGGGAATCTTAGAGCTTCTGCTTATACTGAGATAATGTCCTGGAGGAAAGGTACATGGTCCACATTCCTTGTGGTAAGCTCAGCACTGCGAGAGGCTGCCAGCCCATTTTGGAAATGGTCTGGCAAATCCATTTTTCTCTTCTGGATTTAGAACAATTTACTCCACTTCTGCTTTTTTAAAAAAAATGTTATTCTGCATTGTATGAATGCCAGATATGAATGTTGTCTGAAAGGTTAATCTAACGTTATTTGAGCCATGTTTTTCTTAAAGTTGCCTTCCTCTCTGTCCGTTCTGGACAGCTAGCAGACATGAGTAAGCAAATACTTCTGCTTATGGAAAAGTTACTTTTATGGATACTTATAACTTACAGTGTCTGATACAATGAGTCAAGTATTCAAGACCTGGTAGTGCAGATCTGGCATGCTGTTCTGGGATTCCTCATTTCCCCTGTCTGTCCTGTCTCCTGTAGCAATCAACTGATAATGACTGAATACAGCAGTGGGCTACCTTCTGCATTTAAGAATGGAATCGTGTTGAATTCTTGTCCTTTCTCTTACAAAATCTTTATTTATAAACAGTACAGCATCAAAAGAAAGAAGAAAGAATCTCCCAAATCACTCCCAAAACTCAAGGCTTGACATTAAGCCTCTCTACTGGGCAATAGGAAGTGTCATTTCAAATCCTCATATTGGGAGAGGAATTTATGAATAGCTTCATAAAATAGTTTCACGATGAGATAAAAACTTGTAGTTATTTAAACCAGATGAAATTTAAAAAATTTGCTCAACTGTAGCTGCGTACTTTATGCCAGTTTTTCTTACCCACACAGAGTAGGAAGGAGACAATAAAAGCCAGTTGTTATTCATCATATGCCTTGGATAGTTTAGTACTTGTTTACTTGTAACTTCAGAGCTGATTGGGATGCATGTTTTCTGTGATAGGCATGTTGCTGCTCTTTTTGTCAGCAGAGCTACTAGAAATATCTTTTTAACTTTACCACCTGTGCAAACCTTACCACAGTTGTAAAACAAAAATTATGTGAGAATATTTTTAGTGCTTTATTAGGTGCAGTGAGCCAAAAGGTTGTTCTTTGTGTGAAACAGGCAAGTTCAACAAGAGAACCCCCCTTGGCACTCAGAATCATGAATAAAGAGAACAGAGGAGAACTGATGTGTGGGATCAGGGCCCAAGTCTGCAGTGGCACACTCTATTTCATTTCAGTAACTGCTGAAAAGCAGGACAACAGGGACTCAGTGGATATCTACAGGAAAACTTAATTCGCTTTTGAACTCTGAAAAAACCTTAACTTGACTTGCATCCATTTACTTGCTTAATTTTGGAATATTGGGCCAGATCCAGCTGAGATCTTGGCACATCACAACACGCTGCTGGGATGTAATAAATAACAAAGATGCAATTCCTGAGCAAAAACATTTCTCATCACGCTCTGTACATTCAAAAAAGCAGAGCTGGGGGCCAGGCCTATGGAAAAAATACATCTAACTTTTGCTTTTAAACTCCTGCTTCCTTCTTCTACTGTTACTAATGGCTCAAGATTTCAAATTCAGAGCGCTCTGCTAATCTATGAAATCTTTCTGTCAGTTTTTTTCCTATTTTCTAGGTATTCTTGAAGGTTTTTTTCTACATTTGCTCAGGGTTGCTTTAAACAATATGGTGGGGGGAAGGGATGCTCAAAACAAAGCTTAAGAGCCAGTGTCATGAGAAGTGCTGGCTTTCAAAGAACTGCATGGCTTAAAATATGTGGAAAGATCCTGAGCAGATAATCCTAGAATGAGGGCAAGAAACTGGATCATTTGACACTGAAACCCTGAGACTCTGTAAGTTCTAAGCATAAATCAGGCCAGTGAGCAGTGCCATAAAATGGTTAAAGATTGCTGTAACACAGTATTAGAGTATAGCACAAAAAAATGTTTCCAGACCAAAAAAGGAATAGCATGAAAAGTGGCATGTTGTAGACAGTTGGCCATAAAGCTCTCAGAAGTAGTTGCATAAAGCAAATAGGAAAGCAAAGCGATTCAAATAGGAAATTTTCTTTGTGGAGGAGACAGTGCTAGCTAGCCACATATATTTTAATGCTAGACACTTCAATCAGGTCCAAAACACTATCCTCATTGTGAAATAACAAACTAGATGGGCCTTTGGGAAGCAGCATGACAAATTCAGCATGTTAGAAAACGTGCTTAGGAACTTTGTAACACAAACCTGCTGGCAGATCCTTAAAAATGTGAAGTGCTTTATAAAAAAAAGAGGGAAAAAAAAGGCGTAAATTCCTCTTGACGACTTGCAGCATTGGGCCAGATAACAAAGCATTGCATTCGTACAGATACCTGTGTCTTTAAAGAGATGTCTCAGAAGTGTTTCCAAATCGTGCAGCTAACTAACCTCCCTTAATTTTAAGGCAAATTGGCATTTACTGTTACTAGATTTCTTTATGGGATTTTGGTTGTCTCCACAGCCCATAACAATATTAATTCCTTCCAAACCAAAATAATTTCATTTCCACTTCTCTCAGGGCCCATGGGTCCTTTCTGGAGGAAACATCTTTTTCTGTTTTGGCTTCTCTATGGATATTTTTTTATTATTTTAGAGAAGAGGTTTTATTAGAGGCATTGGAGATGGAAAGGACTTACTTAGTCATTTAGGACTGACTTACTCACAAGCATGGTCTTGCAGTCAAGCCCATTATTAAGTGACCTGGTTTCTTGAGATATTTCCCCATGTTGCTGTCTCCTGGCACTCATAATAGAGAAGTTCCCCCACGATTTACCATAGAGTCTCCTTTCTCACCTTTACCCTTCTGTCCTTTGACATTGATCCTATGTCTCTTACTCTCTTCTGTATGGTTTCATCTTTGAAAAATGTGTCTAGTTTTGGGCCCCTCACCACAAGAAAGACATCAAGCCCTGGAGCGTGTCCAGAGAAGGGCAACGAAACCGGTGAAGGGGCTGGAGCACAGGTCTTATGAGGAGCGGCTGAAGGAACTGGGACTGTTTAGTCTGGAGAAGAGGAGGCTCAGGGCAGACCTTATTGCCCTCTACAACTACCTGAAAGGGAGCTGTGGTGAGCTGGGGGTTGGCCTCTTCTCGCAGATAACTAGTGACAGGACAAGGGGAAATGGCTGCAAGTTGCGCCACGGAAGGTTCAGGTTGGAGATGAGGAGAAAATTCTTCTCGGAAAGGGTGGTCGGGCATTGGAACGGGTTGCCCAGGGAGGTGGTGGAGTCATCATCCCTGAGGGTGTTTAAGGAAAGGTTAGATGTGGTACTTAGGGACGTGGTTTAGTGGGTAATAGGTGGTGGGGGGATGGTTGGACTAGATGATCCTTGAGGTCACTTCCAACCTTAATGATTCTATTCTATTCTATTTTATTCTATTCTATTATGTATTCAACTTCAGTTTTGCTTTTCTTGATAAGATATGCTAACAGCGTAACACTTCCCCTCTATGGACAGATCACTGGGAAGTAATACTGAATGCCATCTGCTGGTGTTATAGTTTTCATGTAGCTGCCAGAGCCTCTGTTATGTGATGAGAATACCTATGACTTACAGGAAGCAGGGAAGACTGAGGCCTTCGGTATTGTATATGAGAAGTTATTCTTTATACAAACAAGTACATTCAGAGAGAATCATTCTGAGATTGCAATGATTTTTCTCTTTGAGGAATGCAAAATGCCATAAAGTCCTTAAAATTTGGGAAGTAAAGACTTACAATTATATAATGGTCTGGAATCAGCAGTATGGAAAGAGGCTCATTACCAGACAATTTGCAAGAGGAGCAAGTTATTGCTGACTGGTGCATGTTTTCCAAAATGTGGGCTACAACTGGAGCTTGACCCTGACTGAGTCATCAGGTTAGCACTGAAACACTACTGCTAAAAAAGGAGTATAATTTACCTGTGAGCAACAATACAAAATCTGTCTCCATGCTGGTGATGTGTACAAGACTTAAGAAGTTTTAAAAATAACTACTTATTCTGAACAGCCCATGTACCTTTCTGTCTGTCTCTTTTGCCTCTTGGTTGCATATTTTGGCAACTCCTGAAGCCCTGATTGATAGATCCAGGAATGAAAGTCCAAAATTAATCTGTTCAGAATTACAGTGAACAGTAACACATTGGTCCAGTCAAGTAAACTGTTTGCCTTTTATTGTCTGCTGTTTTAGAAAAAAGCTGTAACTTTTTAAAGTGCAATTTGATTTTATCATGTCAGGCTTTGATGATTTTAAAATGCATTTCAGAGACTCAATAAATGGTCTATGGTAATAGCTTAATTGATTAGCTGACTGATAACTGAACAGTTTTGGTTGTGTGTTTATCAATTAATCTTTTTCCGTTAGGTTTTCAATTATAGTATGTGTTCAATTTGTTCTTCCGTTTGCATGTATGTTTTAAAAGTCCCTGCCATATTTCCTTCCAAATGACATAATTATTACAGGATGTCTTTACTTCTCTCTTGTTATTTTTGCTGGAAACAGTGAAAATACACTTAAACAGCTCCTTGGCAGCCATATATATCATACTGACCCAATTTATAGCATCTGCCTTGCAATAGCCTGTACTGTCATTTGCCAAATGTTCTCTATCTGCAAAATAATAAGAAAATAATAGTGAAGTGTTCCTACCCTTTCATGCTCTCTATTCTGTATCCCACATGTCCCACAGAGCCTACATAATGAAATGTTTTGTTTGATAGCTTGTTGAGTCAGCACGTAGAAACAGAGTCAAACCCATGATGGAAGTATTCATTGAGCAATGCTCATGGCTACCCAGGCCAAGGTTCCTGCATCAGCTGTTAAACATACAGTGCTGTATCTGTTACTAAAGAAAGCTGTTGGAGAGTAGTGATTAACTAACAAAGTTTAATGGCAGAACAGAATATCCTTCTGCAGACATGAAAAACAAAAGAACAATAGAAAAAAATGTATAAAATGGTACCTAAATTCTTTGAGTTATGGTTTGCTTTGAGATATATATATACATCATTTTCCTCTGATTTTTAGCACACTTCAATTAACACTGGGGGGTTTTTTTTGTGTTCTAAGCCTGTATTTGTGAACAGCAAGGGTCCAATTCAATTCAGCATACTCAGATTACTATATAGATGGCGCTTACACAGCCTTCTTCTAAAGCCTTACTGTGCATTTTGGAACATTAAAATAATAGATGGGTGAAGTAATCACTGAGCTGTAAAAATACCCTTTTCTCTTCTCTTTAGCTTCAGCTCTGAAAGATTAATGCCAAATGTATTAGTATGTTTCTTTCTGACAGCTGTACATGAGAATACTTCCTTTTCTTCCTTCTATGTTCCTCTTATATCTTCCCAAAGAGAGGTTGACAAGATTTTATTCTGAGATCTGCAGAACAGAATTGAAGAATTACGCTCTGTTTCTGAAAGCTGACTCCTTCATCTTCCCAGCTGATAGATTTGTGTCTTTTATTTTTCTAGTATAGCTTCCTCCTCAATGAGTTTCTGTGATTTTTCCAGTACAGAATGTGTTCACCAGATTTTCAAGATTTTCTTGATTTCCCTAGACATTCCATAGGATGGCTATTTTGCTGGGGCATGTTAAAAATAATGTTCTATATAGCTTCAAACATGTACGAATCCTCAAATTAAATCTTTGGAGTGTATCACTTGTTCTTATTTTGAGCCATGCTTTCATTGCATAATTTATGAGAACCAGCTATCTGGAAGAAATAGTGAGATGTAAAAACTCTAACAGGTAGAAAAAACTTAATAGCAGAAAAAGTCTTTTCAAGCGGGCAAGTTGTGGGATAGGCAAGTCTAATGATACCCAACATATATCTATTTTTTAAAGAGAGATGAATTGCAAGAGGCAAAGCTAAGCCCAGTAATGAGTCTGTTAGCAGGAAAAGTCTTCCATTCCCATGCCAATTCCTTGTATATGTCCCACTACTAGTTAGATCATTGAAGAAGGTTCAGAAAACATCCTTGAAGCTGCAGCTGGCCCAAGGCTTCCCCTCTCATCATGGCAGTGAGTGCCATTGCTTGCAGGCTGTAGAGGCATGGCTAGCCAAACCTTGCTCTTTGCCATCCTAGATCTTGCATGCCTTCTTGGAGTGGTGTCACTGTGAAAAAGAAAGGTGAAAGAGCTTTAGCTCCTCTGGCTGAGGAGGCTATTCAACTGGTGTCTCCCACATCACACACCTGATTCCTTGGGCACCATGCTAAAGGTACATTGTGCCCTCACCAGTGCTGACCAAACTGCTGGTACCAAATGGAATGGCTTTAGGCATAGTGTTCGATTTCCCAGATGGCTTATGTCTGCCTGCCATTTGGATATGTCCTAAATAAAACCTGTTTTCGTTTAAAGGGGTCCTATATACACCATAGCTCATACAACCATAGAAGAATGAATGTTAGACCTACAATTTTCAAATGGATATATCCAATTCCTTACTATTTTTATTTAATGGAAAACATTTTGCCATCCAAACTGTATCAGAGTTTCACGGCACATGTTTAGCAACTTAAATAGTCAAACAGGACATAAAATGTTTGTATAATCTTAATGATTTTGGTATCCTAAGTTAGCTGAGTCATAACAGGTGTGGAGAGGTCAGAGCAGTAGGGCCATTAAATCAAAGTTAAATCACCAGGTTTCCCTGAATACGTAGAAAACAACATTTTAAGTCATGGACCTGGGCCTAAATAAATGTAATTTTCTTTTTCTGCTTGAGTTGCATCTGCAGCTGTCTAGCTTGCCACTGAAGCCAAAATAGGGTGGGAGAAGTTGGCGTCTTGTAGCTCTCCCACCCACACTGCATCTCATCTCTGCCCTAAAATTGTCCTCAGAATAGTCTGGCACCTCACACAATTGAGAATTGTGAAGTGAAGAAGGACAGATATAATCCATTTTATTATCAGCGTATTTTTTCTCTGTTCTCCAGATTTTGTTTCCATGCACAGCTGTGTCTTAGAAATCCTAGCACTGCACCAGATCAACTGCTTTCATGGGTGGTGGTTTGTGTCTCCTCAGTCTTTGGAGGAACATAAGTAGATGAGTAAAGAATAGATGAGTAAAGAATGATTTTTCACAAAGGTGAAAAATGTTTCCCCCATGCAGATAGTTGATCATGCCCATTCAAAGATGCACCTTCTGATAACTACTGAGGAATGGATTCATCATTATATGCCAATCAGAACAGGGAAACTGATTTCTGCAGCAATAGGAAGCTGAAGTATTTTGAAACCAGTTTTATTGCATTAAAGCAATCAAGCATTTGAAACTATAACAGATGACTGAAACCATCTGTTAAAATCATGGCTTTAAAATCACTGCTTACTAAGTGGAACATCATATAACTACTAGGTGAGGATGGACAAAACATGCAGAATGTGTTACATGCATTCTCAAAAATGAAAACAGTTTAAAAAACCCACTTTCCATAAAGTAATTTTTAAACTTCAGTTAAGTAGAAAAATACTGGTTTAGTACTTAATTTGAAAAAAACTTTCTAATTAGTTAACCCATGGAAATGCTCCACACTGAAACTACAGAAATAATATAACACTTTGGAAAATGAATAGAACACACAAAATGACATGGATATATCCTACAGAATACAGTAAGTCTTATAAAAAAGCTAGTGAAAACTGCAATGAACACTGAGTCATTTTCCGCTCCAGTTTTGCTTTGGAGGTAATGAGCATCCACAGCTGTTAGTGCCTTTGCCTTTAAAGAAGGCAACTTACTGCTCTCACATTACACTTACTTCTGCTATATGCACGTGAGGTTTGAGAGACTGTAAGAAACCCTTAGCTAACATATATCCTTTCATTCTACAGTGCACTGCAGTTGCATTTAGAGTCAGTATCAGCCATCAAGCATTTAGATGCTACACAAGCAAAAGGCACATTTTTGGATGTATTTCTGTGAGTATTTCACTGAGCCATAAGAGTTTGTTTGCAGAGTTGCTCAGCAGCTTCACTTTCCATTGACTTCAGTTGCTGGCTCTTCAGGTCCTTAGTTTACAATGAGAGGAGTGTTGGAAAAGAGACTATGTATGCTATTTCAAGAGCTATACTGCTAGATTTTTGTAATACTTAGATCCATTCAGAACAGGTGTTAAGTGAATTTCTAAACATTTCACTTAAAATGATTACTATATTTACTTAGTAAAAGCAAAGAAATTTATAAGCCTTTTAGGATTTTCAAAGCAGCTGAGCCAGATCTGTGTCCAGCGTCCACTGAAATTTATTGGGATTTGACTGCCTAATTCCCCTAAACTTTACTGCAAATACCAGCTTTGTGTGCAGCTATGGAAAAACTGAAGTCATTACTATTAGCTATGCCATCATCTTAACACACAATTAAAATAAGAAAGGCAGGCCAAATGCCACAAAATTGCTTAGACAAGAAGGGAGATCTGCATGCAGGGAGCTTACATAGTTGGGAGAAAGGTAAGGGAAAAAAAAAGTCAGGTCCTAGGGAAGATGAGAGCATTTTAGCATTAGCTGAACCATTTTGCATCAGAATGAAATACAGAAAATTCTAAACTGTTTGGTTTTGGGGAATTAACCTGTAATAGGGCCTATTTTGCAATGATCATCTATATGAACTTTTGCAGCATTAAAATTAATTATCAACCACACTGATACTTTACGACCAAAATCTTACGTACATGAATAGTTCCACTATTGTGAACAGGGGCATTATTCACATGTGTGTCTAAAAGTCTTACTTTTACTGCATTTACGTCTGCATTTCACTCTCAACAACTTTCATTTTTACCATAGTGTCATCAAAATGATAAAAGATTTCATCCCAAATGAAACAGAATAAAATTGTAATAGATATTGTAAAAGGTCTTTTTTCCCATCTTTCAATTTTTTCTAACCTCTGAGCCTATAGATACTTAGGAGTGTTCTAGACATCCTTAGGGTTAGGAACTTCATATTAGAAGTGAATCTTAAAGAGTAATTGATGTGTATTTTTTTCTGAAATGAAAAGACAGAGTTCATCAATGTTTGGTGATTGTTTTGAGGACATGTAAGAGTGAACATAATCAGAAATGCCCCAGTGGAAACAGGAAACATGAAATACATGAATTTACAGGAGCTGAAGAAGTAAAATTTTTTTTAGGCAGAGGGATTGTATCCAAAAACCTGGGTCAAACTGGAATATTTCAGATTCCACTCTCTGTTTCATAAATTAACATTGCCTAGTTAATACCAACTTTGGCCTTCTTGTATAAACATGAAGATCTACCTCAGCCCCAGCACTAGAACTATCAGGAACATGTTTTACGTGAGTAAGAGGCACCAAATTAGGCTGTGACTAATTTAAAGACATTCAAGTGTTTTTTCAAACTGGGTGTCATAGTAGGAAATCTTTTGCTGCTATCGAAAGTGTGATAATGCAATATTTTACTGTCAGATGTGAAGATTAGATAAAATGAAAACAGTAAGGTGATGGTGAGATATTTGGCAATATTTATGAATCCCAAACTGTACGGCCCTGATATCTCACACCTTACTTAGCAGGCATTCTGAGCTTGTGCTCTTCATGATGTGCTTTATAGGAATCATAGGTTTTACACATGAAGATTTAGAGATTTATTTACCTACAAGAAAGTCTCCTACTTCCCAGCCTCATGCTGAGTCATCTAAAATCTAAACAATCTCCAAAATGATTCCTCTTTTGGTACTTTAAACCAAGGCACAGCAATTTATAAATTAAGGGTGTCCCAGGGTACATAAGCACAGAGAAGCAATAGTCAAACTCTTCTATAAAAGACTTAGAGGACCAGTTACAAAGATTGGTCAGGGTAGGTAGTCTGGATGAACTGTTGCTCTCTGAAGTCCCTTGAGTGCCTTTGATCCAGAACACGAATGATTTTGAGTCTTAAATGCCTACTATTTCTGTGTATTTGCAAATAATATGTTTTAAGGAAGAGCAAAGACACAAAACAATATTCATTTATTTACAAAATATTTGTGAATTTGCTGTCATCCTTTTTTTTGCCAATTCAACTTTTAAGCTTAATGGCTGTAAGATGTCCATTTCCCAAGTGTGTAATCATAACAATTATGATTTATAGTTTTGTTCATTTGGGATAGGAACAAAATTTGCACTTAAAGAGAGTTGGAAACATACCATAAAGAAAAGAACATAATTTTTATGGGGTACCATAAAGATTGCTTTTGATTTGACATCTTCTGCTTGCATTCACTTTTATTGAACCATGCAAACTTTCCATCTGCCTGCTATTCAGTAACAAATGTAAGGGTCTCTGTAAGGATGGGACACTCAGGTACCTTTTTTCAAAGTTCTGTTTCAAAATTTGTTTTTAGCTTCACATACGACTCGGAATAGATGAAATACTGTAGCTGTGATTCAGCGCAGACCCATAAGATAGCAACTTAACAGAAAGAAGGAATGTATTAAGAAATAGAGTTCGTATTATCATAGAGGACCTGGGGGTGTTGATTGATGCTCGCCTGGACATGAGCCAGCAGTGTGCCCACGTGGCCAAGAAGGCCAACAGCATCCTGGCCTGTATCAGGAATAGTGTAGCCAGTAGGAACAGGGAGGTGATCGTCCCCCTGTACTCAGCCCTGGTGAGGCCGCAGCTC